>JAVIWB010006292.1:57500-657500 GCA_031893035.1 Dermolepida albohirtum | reverse complement strand
CGAAGCCATCAAGGTGAAAATGTTCTTCATCGCTTAGGATGATTTTGCTCGACAAATCAGCATCCATTTGTTGATGTTCAATAATCCATTCAACAAACTCTCTTCGCTGTGCATGGTCATTAGGCTTCAGTTGTTGTTAGTTGAATTTTGTAAGCATGAAGACACAGATCTTTAATAAGTATACGCTGTAGAGAGCTTCTTGAAATTTGCAATTCTTGTCCACGACGCCGAATTGAGGCTCCTGGATTGTCACCGACACTCTCACGCAATGCTTCGATACTGACATTTTGAACGGCTTGTTTTTGGACGACCAATGTGTTTGGCGTCTCCAACGGATCCAGTCTCCCTGAATTTTTCAATTAATCTCTTCATAGTTGACGAAGTTAAAACACTATTCCGACTATATTTTGTATGATATTTTCGAACTGTGGCCGCCAAACTTTTATTATTTTTGAAATATTGTTCAATAATGAAGACACGTTGTTCTATCGTGTAACGCTCTATTTTTACTTACCCTAAACTGTTAGCTGTCGAATTTTTTTTTAGGGTTGCCAATACTTTACTGCACAAATGGCGACAAATTCAAATCTTGCGTTAATTTTGGGACTTCCATTATAAAATACATTTGTTTGAATTTGAATAGTATCTATAATACCGGGTTTGCCAAGGGTGGATAACTATAGTATTGCATAGTGCAATACAAAGGAGCATATATATATATATATATATATATATATATATATATACACTGCAGGCCATAAGTTTGGAATCAGTTCCAGTAAATTCATAAAAATTAAAATTTATCTATGTTACGTTCGTATTACTTTGATATAAGTACAAAGGATTATTCTTAAGTACATTATAAAGCTTTACATAAAAGATGTAGTTTTAAATGCATTAATAGTTGGAAAATAACCAGAGATTAAGGAAACTCTGCGTGCGGTATTATTTATTCGAGCAGGTAATATTTCTGCATAATGAACGATTACCTGGAATGGACAAATTTTATTGCAGACCCTTCCGCATAAACCTTTTGTAATTACATTTAGTTTTTATATTTATAAGTATTTATACATTTTGAAGTAATGAGAATATTTTAGTTGCTTCGTATCATTTAAAGTGTGTAGACACATAAAAGTGTGTAGAATCAGTAAACATCGTTTGATTATGGCGAAGAAAAAGCAGATATCACTAGAAAAACGTGTTGAAATTATTAGTCATCATAATCGGGGAGATTCTATATGGGATATCGCGAAAAGAATGAAGATATCGTACAAAGGTGTACAAAATACAATTAAAAGATACCAGTCTACTGGAGGGTATACGGACAGAAAACGATCAGGAAGACCAAAAATTACAACTCCTGCAGAAGATCAGACAATTATATTGACGTCGAAAAGAGATAGAAGATTAACGGCCTCGCAAATCCGCGGTGAGTTTAACAGGGAGCGTGAAACTCGGATGTCTTTAACCACAGTAAAAAGGCGGCTCAGAGCGGCTGGACTGATGGGACGTGTAGCAGTTCGCAAACCGCTTCTACGTCCACAAAATAAAATAAAAAGGCTACAATGGGCTAAGTTACACAAAGATTGGACAATAGAACAGTGGGAAAAAGTACTATGGACCGACGAATCAAAGTACAAGGTCTTCGGTTCCAGACGTCGGATATTTGTAAGAAGAACTGCTACGGAAAAAATGTTACCGCAATGTGTGGTGCCCACGGTAAAACATGGTGGCGGTTCTGTAATGGTTTGGGGATGTTTTTCTTTGGCTGGTGTAGGAGATCTGGTGAAAATCGACGGAGTTTTGAAAAAGGAGGGTTACAGACAGATTCTCGAACACAACGCTGTGCCCTCCCGTCTGAGATTACTTGGAGAAAACTTTATATTCATGCAAGACAACGACCCAAAACATTCTTCTCATTTATGTAGAGGATATCTCCAACAACAGGAAGCTGACGATGTTTTACAAAACATGGTTTGGCCGGCACAATCGCCAGACCTCAATCCAATAGAGCTGTTGTGGGAAGAATTGGATAGAAAAGTGCGTGAAAAGTGTCCGACGTCCCAGACTCACATGTGGCAAGTTATACAAGATTCTTGGGCAAATATACCCAATGAAACCCTTACAAAATTAGTGTCTCGTTTACCGCGATTGTGTGCTGCCGTCATTAAAGCAAAAGGAGGGTATTTCGATGAAAAGTCCGTTTAGTTGATAATAAAAATAAGTGGATGTAAATAAATAAAATTTGCTTTTTTTCCTGCTTATTTTATAATAAAACGTTTTGGTATATTAATATTGTTTTATTTTTACAATATTTGTTAAAGCCACTACAATATTTTCATTATATTCAGAAGTGATTCCTAACTTATGCAAGTGATTCCAAACTTATGGCCTGCAGTGTATATATATATATAACAGAATAAAATGATTTAATTAAAAAAATAAATTCACCTGTTTGTGTTACAGTATTGATTTTTCTTGACCAATAATGCATTTTAAACAAGTACTTAGAATTTATTTATAAGAAGTTGATGCAAATTTATAATATACATACTTATTGTCCTGAGTTACTGGTATGTCGTGACCACCAGGTTTCAATTCTATTTGTTTCAATTCGCCATATACTTCTCTAGTAATTTCAAATATTAAACAAAATACGTCTTCTATATCTGGCTCAGTATAATCCAATAGGGACTGCAATGAATTAGCCAGTGAAGGCGATAAATCTTTGAGATCACAGAGTAAAACTGGTTCTTTTAGAAGCTTTTTATAGAGGGCCAATGGGAAAGGTATATCGATTATTGTAAAATTATAGATAGCCAAGCCACAGAGCGTGCCTGTAAATAAAAATAAAGTAACAAGAGACAAAAATTGCTTCAGAAATTACAATAAAAAAATAGACTCCGCAAGCTTCACAAATAATGTACAAAATGACTACATTCAGAGAAACAGTTGGGAAACCATTGGGTTAAATATTTGCTTAAATATCTCAGATATTTCTATGGACATCTCATTTTTCTAGAGATATTGAACATAGTAAATCAGACAAAATGCATGCAAAATATAAAATATATTCTTCTATTTTACACCTATTGACTGATCATAGAGAATTTATAAATGTTGGTTCAAAAGTGGTAGCAGCTTTGTCTTGTGAATGAAACCATGATACGTGTGTTATATTTGACCATATAAGCGACTAACAAACAGATTTTGAGATTGTGATCATCTCAATATCGAAAATGATTATTTATTAGTTACAATTTAGTTAGAAAGCTCTTCCTTCAATCAAAGTTAATTTCATTTCCTTCTTATATATTTTTACATATACTTTTCTATACACATTTTGTCTTCGTCAGAATAAAGTTAAAATAAACAACTTTTATAACTTCTTAATCTAATCTATTTGTATATAGATCACACTGTAAAAATTGTTTATTTTAGCTTCATCCTAACGATACCTCAAGGTGAAATAAACATCGAGAAATGCATTTGAAAACTATATTTTGTGAAAGTATACCGAGAGTTTTAATTTTAATTATATTTATTAGTTAAAAATACTTCTCCAAGAGCTGACAGTACAATCAAGCATTATACTTATCATAATTTACTTAGCACCGTGATTATTTTCTCTTAAAGGACAAATACAGAGCAAAATAATATACGATCATTTATTCATTCATTAACTTTTAGCTTACAATATATTGGGTCTGGGAAAAAGTTCGTGGCGTTTTTTCAGTAAAATTCAACTGGTCCCCGCATGGCGCGTGGACGAATTCATTTAAACCGAATATGCTCCATTATTATCGACAATGTTTCGCCATTTTTTTGGTAGATCCATGATCCCATCGGTGAAAAACCTCTGTGGTTTCTGGTCGAAAAACTGAATCAAGTAGTTTTCACAGGCTTCTTTTGAAACCAACTTAATTCCTTTGAGAGAGTTCTGCAGAGATCGAAACAGATGATAGTCAGAGGGTGCTATATCCGGACTGTAAGGTGGGTGCATCAAAACTTCCCAACCAAACTCTCTCAATTTTTGACGGGTCATCAAAGAAGTGTGTGGTCGGGCGTTGTCATGATGGAAGACAACACCTTTCCTATTAATCAATTCGGGCCGTTTTCTTTCAATCGCCTGGCGTAATCTCTCTAGTTGTGCACAGTAGAGTTGAGAATCAATCGTCTGACCAGTTGGAAGTAGCTCGTAGTGGACGATTCCCCTCCAGTCCCACCATACACACAGCATCACTTTTTTTGGCGTCAATGTTGGTTTAGCGAACGCTTGTGACGGCTCACCATCCTTTATCCACGATCTTTTACGCTTCCGATTATCGTACGTAATCCATTTTTCATCTCCGGTTATTAAAGGTTTCAGAAACGGCTCGATTTCATTCCGTTTCAGCAGCGCATCGCAGATGTTAATTCGGTCCATCATGTTTTTCACGCTCAACTCATGAGGAACCCATACGTCAAGCTTTTTTTGTAACCAGCTTTGTGTAAATGGTTCAAAACAGTTTTGTGGTCAATGCCTAGCTCCATGCCAATATCGACACTGCTGATATGCTTATCTTGTTGGACTTTTTCAAGAATTTCATCAGATTTTTCAGTGATTGGACGACCGGAGCGTGACTCATCTTTCACATTGAAATTTCCAGAACGAAAGCGAGCGAACCATTTCCGCGCAACAGATTTCGGTAAAGTACCTTCACCGTACACAGCACAAATTTTATCACAAGCCTGCGCAGCGTTCTTCCCCTTATCATAATAATATTGCAGAATATAGCGAAATTTCTCATTATTCTTCTCCATTTTCAAGTGCGAATAACTTTCCAACCACTGCACCGATTACAATGTTTCTACGCTCAAACTAACGTTCGGAAGGTCATCTAAAAAACGAGCCGTCGGTGGTGTCGCTGTGACTTGTTCTTTAGTTATCGGCAACCAATGCCATCTATCGGGAAAAACGCCACGAACTTTTTCCCAGACCCAATATTAACAGTAATGCGGCACTGTGTCTAGTTACTTTATACTTTTGTATTCAATTCTATCAGTAAGAAAAGAGGCTTTAATAGATGAGAACTGAAAGCTACCAGTTATTATCTACTGAATTTAAGAATAAAGTGTGCACATAAATAAGTCGAACAGAGTTGACTAATAATCTCAGACTTTGCCTTTCAGTGACTATTTAATATTTTCTAATTTCCTAGTTTCGAAAAAAAAGTTCGATTTTCTCTACGACAGACTGTATATTTACTATCAAAATTGACTAGTTAAGTTAAAATTGACACAAAAATCAAACGATGTATGGACAATCATTTTTATTTGTATTTTGTATTTTACATGCAAGAAGAAACGCAAATGAAAAAAAAATGTAATAAATGTAGTCTTTGAGCTTTATTAAAACATTTAATGATATATGTATATGTTCACCTTTGCTACAAGATCACAATCTTTATTGCACCAAATAAATAAGCTTCAAAACTCTTTCATTAAGAATAATTGTAGGCTGGAAAACGTACTACACCAATTATTCTAAAATTGATTGCAAAGACATTTGGTGAATTAAGATCCCAAACTATATATATAAAAAACGGCCAAATTTTAATTTCAACAAATAAAATATACAGAATGGCAATTTCTTTAAAACCTTGTGTGCAAATCGTCGAATTATTCTAATATTAAACTACTAATTATACGACGTATGGCAATTAAATAACGAGACTGGGGTCCACCCATCGCGCAGCCGCATCAGGCGATTCTGTAATTGGAACGACATTGACCTTGATACTTCCCAAGCAATAACCCGTAGTTTCACCTCTCTATCTACTTTAGTTCACTTTCTAGATATAACTGTAGAGGACACTGTTACTTAGTAATGCCGTGATAATGGTTGACATCGAGCAGCGAATTAACTTGAAATTTCTTATCCAATTTAAAAAGCAGAATGTTTACAAATGTTAAAAGTGGTGTTTGATGATAATGTAAGTCACGTGCGCGAGTTTTTGAATGGCACACACGATTTTCTGAAGATCAGGAAGACGTCGGAGATGAACGTCCTGGTTGATCTGTGATTGCAAAAACTGAAGGGAACGTTCAGAAAATTAATGAAATTGTGCGGAAAGACTAATGTCTGAGCATTCTGATGATTGCCGATATGGTAAACATCAACAAAGAAACAGTAAGCCACATGATAAATTAAACATGACAAAAGTTTGTGCAAAAATGGTGCCGAAAAACCTTACTCAGGAATAAAAAGACAATGACTTCTACCTGTTCCCAAAAGTGAAAAGTGCGTTAAAGGGAACACATTTTCAGTCTGCTGAACATGTAAAAGCAAAAACGGCAGAATTGTTGAAGAGGCTGACAATTAATGAACTGCTGTATTGTTTTGAACGATGGAAGACACGTATATAGTGGTGAATAGATGGGGGGAGGGGAGGGGGTTTGTTGAAGGGGATAAAAGTCAAATATAACTTCATTTGCAATAAATAACATTTCTCACACCAATCTCGTTATTTAATTGCCATACCTTGTATAATTTTAAATCCGACAGTTATTACAAAAAGCTTAGCTAATTCACATTTCTTAAAAAAAAAGTATTAATTTAGTAGTACATTTTCTCGCACCTATACAAGATAACAAACACGAGTTTGCTTGACTATTTTTCTGTATTGTTTAGAAAAATGTCAGTGTATAATGAATAGATCTTAATTGGTCCTTTATCTTTTTATTTCTTACATTTATATGAAGGAGCTAGCACTGAGGGGGATAAGAGGTACATCTAAGGGTGTATGAAAATACGGAAGATAGTTTGGAATAGGATGCAGTATCATACAACCATTATGTAGGTTCGCAACTCAATTCAAACATATGTGGTTTATTCGATTATATATACATTGCAAAGCGCACGATTTAATACACTTTCGTCATAAACGAAAAACAATGACATTTGTATTGCCAGTCTCATAACGAAAATAATTGTCCTATATATTACTAAATATAGTATTGTATTTATCTCAAATATGTGTATATAATAATAATTGTAGGATTATTTCAATGATTAATATTAATTAAAAGTAATAATTTTAGTTATTTCAATAAGTTTTATTAGGATATTAATATAAAATGTTGGCGAACATGAAAGATCATTTATATGTCGTATAAATCACTGTTGAATCATTTGCAATCATTTGAAACTATGTTGAACGTGTTCGTTGCTGTTGCGTTTTCGCACGTTATCTCGTTATCTATATTATTTTATCACAGCAGTATTTTCAGTAAAACTTTTTTTTAAAACAAAACAAAAAGCAATACACGATGCTATATATGATCTATATAAAACAGTAAGTTAAACTAGTTAATCAAATTAAAATAGATTAATACAATGTTAACGATGTCATTTTAAGGCAACACTACAAGAGCATCGTTATTTTCACTGCTAATAGAGCGTCTTATCTCCAAAGGTTTTGTTGATTCTCTTGCTATTGTACTAACACAAATTGGTTTCAAATATAAGAAATATTGTCCATGGAGAGGATTAATAGAATAAATGAAATTTGGATATTTTGAAATTGGCACTTTAGCAAGATGATAATCATAAGTGTTCAAAAATTGATGGCACCTCTTGCCACCAATTTTCAATTTTCGCTTATCGAAATTTTATAATTTACCAAAATCTTCTAATTTTTTGTATTTAATTTCATTCTAAATATCCATCACAATCTATTTTCTCTCAAGATTTGCCTCATAACTATTATAAAAGCCAAGAAGCTCATCATATTTTCGTTAATTTTTTAATACCTCAGGTTAATATTTTTTAATTTCTGCCGACCTTACAACATATTTAAAATTATAACTTTTTTGTATTGGTTATTATCATATATACCTACATACATACAAACTCCTTTGTTTGAATGACAAAGTCTAGAAATGCTCTGTATTTATTACTTATTTAGTGAGAAAATTGACTTCAAGTCAACCAGATAAGAGAAAATGTATTTTTAAATTAGTTAGACGCTTAATTTGTAAAAGTTATCTATTTATAAAATTGGTATTGGACTTTCGCTTTCCATGAATTGTTTATTTCAAGTAACCTTTAAGATATATTTAAATCTACATATTTCGCATCATCTCGTAATCATTTTACTACGTTTTCACATTTTCCTTTTGTATTTCATATATTTTCTGGTTGCTTTGTATTCAAGCCTTCCTTGCACTCACTTCTTCTGTCTCAATTATACGCTGTACAAGGGGAATTGCAAAGATTTAATTTTCACAATTTAAAATTTATAAATATAAATTTTGCTTTTCTTTAAAGTTTATAGTTCTTCATGCAAATACATGTGATGGTTTCATCAAAGGTGCTTCATTACTATTTCCTTCAAAGACAAATAATACGATTAGCATGATGAAATGAATAGAAGCAATACCAGAAAATTGATTGAAAAACAACTGCTTTGAAAATTAGAAGAACCAATCTATGATTATCATGGATAATGCTAGTTATCATAGCGTTCTATATGATAAATGTGCCAATAATTCTTAGAAAAAAAGCTTAAATTATATGAGTTAACCAAGTGCTATGTACTTGTATGTTTTTTTATTTACTCTTGTAAGTTTATGTTTTAGTAATAAGCTAGAAAAAATGATATATTCTAAGCTGTTAAAATGTACAACATAGTCTTGGAAACAAATAAACTTTACAAACCATAAATTTTATACGTCGATCGTAATGCTCATAAAAACGTATTACAACTATTACACATGTGGTTTGAATCGTGCGATTCAATCCACATATGTAATAGTTATATATATATATAAATGTTACATTTACGTTTTCATTGATAAATTAAAACTTTAATTCTTTACATCATAATTTAGGTTGAACGCTGCTGCGAACCCGAAAGTTTGTTCAACAAATCATAAAAAATATGCCACAAATAACTTATGGATAATGAGTACATCTTTTCCATATAATTGTCTTAATGAAAAAAACATAGATCATTTTGTATATTTAAGGTAGATTATCTCAATATTAATGTCAGATTGCATGATAAGAAGTTTTATATTCTTTACACTTTTCAAAATAATTATTTGAGAGAATAGCTATAATAATGCCAGAATAATTATCGAAATAAAATAAATGTTTTTAGAAATATCAGACAAATGAATAGTTGGTTAGTTATGAAAAAATAGGAGGCAGTTATTAAGGAAAATAATGTCAATAAATAAATGAAGAGTGAATAGAACCAAATATGAAGTCTGAAGAGTTCTGAAAAAAATAGAAAAATAACAAAAATATTAACAAAGTTTGTATTACTGAACCCTCTATTACATATGATTATAATGAAGAGTTTATGCCAAACCTTACTTAGAAGAACAAAAATAAATTACAATGAAAAACAAAGAAATTATGAAAAGGGGCAATATTTCAATATAAATTTTCAAGAAAAGGCAGCGCCAACCCTTAAAAAAACAATTCGAATAATATATCAAATTAAAGTATAATGCACAAAGATTAAATACACTAATGACTGAACTAATTTAATACAGATGTTATACTGAATGAAGCAAACACATAAATTCATACGAATAATACTGAATAGATGCCAAACGAAAGCGATGCGGAGAGAACTCCTACAAATCAAAATAAATTGCAAAATATAGAGTGTTGGGCATAAATTTGTTGTATGACAATGTAAATATTTTTCTTTACATTGTTTCTATAAAAGTAAACCATCTCCTATGCTATTTGGCATCATATTTATTTTCATTCGATAAAATATTCCTTTTGCTGGTGCAACAAAAAGATAAGTAACTGCTGTTAGTTATATCTAGGAAGTTTCTACTCCCTAATATGCTCACAAACGCCAATCGCAAAACATCACTGTATGTCAGTTATTCATGCAATAACAAAATTTTCATTTCAACGAAAAACATATGGTGCATATCTGAAGCTGCAGATTGTTAAAACATATGAAAAATGAGTAGCCCAAAGTGTAATTAGTACTCAATCTAATGAAATTAAATGTATCACGTAATATTAAAAGTTATAATGAAAGAAGTGCGGGTAACCACTCCATTACGTTTGGTAAGACTCGACTGACGATAGAAAATGATGATACCCAATTGTCTGACAGTCTAAAGTTCATCCATTCTTATCATCGACTAAAACAAAGTGAGTTGGACTTAAACACACGGCCCAATGCTGGTTGGTCAAGGGCGTCTTGTACAGCAGCCCGGCAACAAAACCACTACTAACCAAAAAACTGCGAATGAACCAATCAGAGCATCCAAAAATAGAATATTGTATTATTTAATGAGAAATCTAAACTTAATTTAATAGATTCTAATGATATGTGTCATTTAAGACGCCTTTGAATGAGAGACAGATTTCATGTTACTATAAACTAAGTGTAAAATACTGTAGTGGATTTGTAACGGTATGGGCTTGTTTCTTTGAGTAATAGCATAGAACCGTTACATCCAATCCATGGAATAATGGATAAATTTGTCTATAACAAGATAGAAAATGTGATACTTCCATATGCCAATGAAGAAATCACATTATGATGGGTATATCAATAATATGTTTATCAAGAATATAACAGCCTCGACAATATGGCCATGTGAAATCCTAGCTGGAGGAAAATAATCACAATACTTCCATAGCCTTCTCAATCACCGGATTTAAATCCAATTAAAAAGTCTGAGAAATTTTTAATCGCAAAGTAAGAGAAAAAGTATTCTTCTAATAAAGATCAGTTATTTTCTGCTCTATCAGAAGCATGGAGATATACTTCTTGAGAAACACTTCGTAACCTTATTACATCCATGCCCAGTTGTTGGCCCAGCAGTCATCGAAAATCACGGTTACGCTACTAAATATTAATTTTCACGTCTTTCTTTTTTTATTTTAATAACAGCTATCTATAGTGTTGCAGAGTTACTTAACTTATATCCAACACTATATTGTATAAGAACATAGGTCTTCTCTCTACAATTTATGGAATATTAAAATTCAAACAATAGAGATTAAAACCTAAAATTGAGAATATGGCATTCATAATCATAAACTGAAATCCTAAAGATTACCAAATACATATATATCATTCGAAACATTCACGAAAAAATGCTCTCTCGATTTAATTGTAAAAACTAATTTAACAATCATGTATTAACATAATATAAGTAAGTTAAAAAGAATTCTAATTGTTTTATGTGAAAATATTTACCGATTAGAAAATAATATATTTCATCCTCAAAACCATGCTCTGAAAACCATATTGCTCTTGTCTCATCATACTCTTTAAACATTCCATACTTGGGATCTAAAATTTCTTTTAACAATAACATAAAAAATTCTTTGGTAACGCCACCTGCATCCTCAGCTTCTTCGCCAAAAAACTTCACCTGTAAGATTTATCTTTATATAATAGTACACTAGTGTAACCCATACTAACCCTTAATGGTTTCTTTAAATCATTAGCATTAACCGAAAGTAATTCCCGTATAGTGTCTGATACAATATTTTCTCTGGTAACATTTAATACAAGGAAATGATGTACGGGTTGGAAACTGCTGGGACCCAATAATAATGCTACAACAGCTTGTTGGGTAGCATTTTTCATAGCTGCATGCATCTAAATTAAAAATTCAGAAAATAGTTATTAATGACATTAATACTACAGTTAATTATTATTCATAATATCTAGATTATAAACAAAAAATAGACAATACTAGTGAATATAAATAAAGTTCTTTATTCGCTTAATCTAAAGAGAACCACAATGAAGGTATTAAATATATAAATAATGTATAATTTCTTTTTCTTCTTAATTGACTGTTATAACTTTCGAATATATTAACTCTTACAAAATAAAATTAACAATTACATAATCTAAATCTGTAATTATAATACAATAATGAATATTTTTCTGTTTGAATACACTGAAACGCACAAAGGCACGTTGGCATTATTTTAAAATGTTTTGAGTATTACTCATATTTCTTTAATGGATAAATATGACTACATTACTTTGTTGAAATGTAATATATTTCTATTGTATTTGTAATAGCAACCAATAACATAGTTCGTTGTTTTTCTTATATTAGCTCTTGTAGGAGTTATATTGCAGAATATCCACTAAGGATTTGATGAAAAAGAAAAATGAAATGTAAAAAAACGTAAAAAGAAAACAAAAGGTGACTGAAGAAAGTTTCATCCAAGGAAAGAAAATTAAATAGAATTATCAAAATCAATAATATTAATCTGATACGTAGACTTCCGCAGTCGTGATCCATGCTATCTGCTTCTGGGTTTCCGGGCTGGAACCGTGTCACTTGTGTATATCTGCCGACTTTTTTTTTTCAGTGCAGTAGTTTAGCCCTGAAGATGTCCCATACAAATGGGTACAAAATGTCGGCAGATATACGAGTGACGCGGTTCAAAAATATTAAGATTTACAAAACGATATATAGTTTTCTTATGTGAAATGTTTGTTTTATTTATACATATTAAGCAATCGCACAACTCTAATGAAAACTTTTAGAGTTGGGTTTATTTCGATTATTGCAATCCTTTTTTTGGTAATATTTTTAAAAAGCTACTTTATAACTTGATGGCTCTGCTGCTTTAAAATTAACTAATCTTTAGGGATAGTAATTTTAACAATACATTTATTTGCTTTTCGCGGTATATTTACCACACGTAAAGCTAATTATTGCATAAGATATATTATTGTACTTTGTACATTTCTAATTGATATAGTTATATTTTACCTGGATTCGTTGGTCAGTTTCCAGAAGTAGTTGCTTGATTTGGGCATCGAATATAAAAGGATATTTACATAAAAGAAATTTATTATTCTGAAACAAAAAGAAATGTGTTAGGTATACAAAATTACAAATTTATGACCATACTTAAAACTAATTTAAAAACTATAGAACCTTCAAAATAATAGATTTAGAAGTACATAACTACATATATTTAATTAATTACATATTTTACTCACACTTTGATCCGTTAGCCACTGAACATAATCTAATCGAACATCTAGTACTTCACTGAGATCATTTATGTGAAAAGTGTCATATGGAACCTTTAAACCATCAACTCTATGATTTAGTCTATTTAGAAGAGCAAGCATATCCAACATGGCAACAAGGGATGCATCAAAAGGTACAGTCTAAAATAAAATGAATTTTACAACTTAAAAGATACAATTTTTTTATCATAGATAGTATAACAGTTACTAAAATAATTTTTTTTAAGTATATTAAGTTTTAACGTACAAATACATGACAGCTAGTTAAAGTTAAAAGTATGGCTTTTGTCCTTTTTTATAAGTATTTTATTTTTTAGTCACGTTAAATAGAAATGTCGTCCACTACTGGATAAATCGTCTGAATTTCTCAAGTACGGCAAGATTTATACTAGCATTTCTTAGTTCTATCTCATTCAAAGGCTCTTCGAGTTAATATAAATTTGTTTTCTACCGCATTATTTCAAATTAAATAGCATCCTTAAGTAGGTTTTCCGTTTGACTTATCCAATATACTGTGCGATGTTGATTTTAACTCATTTAATGCGTTTCATCGAAATATCCTTTGTGAACTTTTGTCTTCTTGTCAATCTTTTTTAGGACAATTTATTTTTATGTTATTAGGCCATATTTGTAACTGTTTATTTATGTAAGGAGTAATATATGTTTTTAAAATTTTCTCTTACTCGCTATACCACCTGTGGTTTATAATCCTGTTGCTAAACCATTAAGTTCATATTACGAGCATTACATTTTACGGAACTATTATAGTATGTTAAATCAGGATACCTATGTATATATTGGGTCTGGGAAAAAGTTCGTGGCGTTTTTCCCGATAGATGGCATTGGTTGCCGATAACTAAAGAACAACAAGTCACAGCGACACCACCGATGGCTCGTTTTTTAGATGACCTTCCGAACGTTAGTTTGAGCGTAGAAACATTGTAATCGGTGCAGTGGTTGGAAAGTTATTCGCACTTGAAAATGGAGAAGAATAATGAGAAATTTCGCTATATTCTGCAATATTATTATGATAAGGGGAAGAACGCTGCGCAG
Organism: Dermolepida albohirtum; assembly: GCA_031893035.1. Classification (NCBI taxonomy): domain Eukaryota; kingdom Metazoa; phylum Arthropoda; class Insecta; order Coleoptera; family Scarabaeidae; genus Dermolepida; species Dermolepida albohirtum. Next base: position 643,404 of record JAVIWB010006292.1, on the reverse strand, counting down.
GCTTGTGATAAAATTTGTGCTGTGTACGGTGAAGGTACTTTATCGAAATCTGTTGTGCGGAAATGGTTCGCTCGCTTTCGTTCTGGAAATTTCAATGTGAAAGATGAGTCACGCTCCGGTCGTCCAATCACTGAAAAATCTGATGAAATTCTTGAAAAAGTCCAACAAGATAAGCATATCAGCAGTGTCGATATTGGCATGGAGCTAGGCATTGACCACAAAACTGTTTTAAACCATTTACACAAAGCTGGTTACAAAAAAAAGCTTGACGTATGGGTTCCTCATGAGTTGAGCGTGAAAAACATGATTGACCGAATTAACATCTGCGATGCGCTGCTGAAACGGAATGAAATCGAGCCGTTTCTGAAACGTTTAATAACCGGAGATGAAAAATGGATTACGTAACGATAATCGGAAGCGTAAAAGATCGTGGATAAAGGATGGTGAGCCGTCACAAGCGTTCGCTAAGCCAACATTGACGCCAAAAAAAGTGATGCTGTGTGTATGGTGGGACTGGAGGGGAATCGTCCACTACGAGCTACTTCCAACTGGTCAGACGATTGATTCTCAACTCTACTGTGCACAACTAGAGAGATTACGCCAGGCGATTGAAAGAAAACGGCCCGAATTGATTAATAGGAAAGGTGTTGTCTTCCATCATGACAACGCCCGACCACACACTTCTTTGATGACCCGTCAAAAATTGAGAGAGTTTGGTTGGGAAGTTTTGATGCACCCACCTTACAGTCCGGATATAGCACCCTCTGACTATCATCTGTTTCGATCTCTGCAGAACTCTCTCAATGGAATTAAGTTGGTTTCAAAAGAAGCCTGTGAAAACTACTTGATTCAGTTTTTCGACCAGAAACCACAGAAGTTTTTCACCGATGGGATCATGGATCTACCAAAAAAATGGCGAAACATTGTCGATAATAATGGAGCATATTCGGTTTAAATGAATTCGTCCACGCGCCATGCGGGGACCAGTTGAATTTTACTGAAAAAACGCCACGAACTTTTTCCCAGACCCAATATTTAATAATTTGATATGTCTCTTGTAACCTCTGTTCTTGTTTAAGTAACTTTTATATTAGTTAAACCAGCGATACATATCTACCTATAAGTGACTCGCTTAAACTGATACTGCTAATACACATTTGCGCGATATATCTATAAATAGAATCATTTCGTCCGACACTAACTGAACTTGTATAGACGCGCCACTGTGCGCCGACAAACCAACCATCTACAGTTATAATAATTAAGAGAAAAATATTATGAAAGAATATACCTTATCCGCGGGAACATTCATATTCCTTATAATATAATGAGCAACTCTTTTAAATATCATCACCAATTTTTCGAAGTATTCGTTTGTCATGGAACCCCACCACGAACTGAGGACGCGATTTGCCTGTAATTTTAGTCCCAATACTGCATTCGCAAATGGCTTATGTAACTTCAAGTGTTGCTTGGGATTGTAGAACTCATGATACAGTGGTAAAGTGATATATATCCTTAACACTTCTACATCTGGTGGAGAAGATGATAACTTTTTTAGTAACTCATCCGTTATGCAATGCCATATCTAAAAATGTTTCATTATTTCTAGAAAATATAGACACCAAGTAATACAACCAAATTTTTTAAAGATTCGTTTTCAAATTTGGCCACCATGTTAAATATTTCTTCGGCAAGAGCAACATCAACTCCATGATGCTTAGTGGTGCAATAGTAATGCTGATCGTTTGAGAGTAAAAATGATCCATTAAGGCACGAAAGGCTTTTGAAAATTGTTTCAACAGTACCCAAAACGTCTAAGTCTATTGTATCACTAGCTGGTATTTCCGCACAGGTATTCATCAATTCAATATCCAATATTAAAATTTGTGTCACGGTAAGATAGTATCTAAAATCGCACGGTTCACTTTTCGCAGGCTCACCAACTATCGCAAAACAATGATCACCGCCAGCGAAGATTTTCTTCACAATAAAATTATTAACGGTATCTGTCACTACTGATGTGCCGCTGGGCGACAACCATGGTCCCAAAACCACCTGTGGTGTAGAAGAATTAGCAGGTTTCCTAGTTCCTAGTTGGCCAGCACCACCTAAACCGAAACTGTAAACACGACCTCTAGATGGTATTAGTGCTAGAGTATGCTGACGACCACAAGAAATTTGGGTGATAATGGATCCCATTAATTCCAATACCTAAAGCAAAGCAAAAATTGTAAATTAATTATTAATAGAGAAATATATATATATGTATATATATATATATATATATATATATATATATATATATATATATATATATATATAATCTATATATAATAGAATTAATAATTCAAACACGATTGTTCGGTAAGGATTTTATGATATCAAAATTATTGTTTAGTGTGATTTTACATCAAATTTTCTAATAGAACTTCATATTTAGAAAGAAATAGAACATTGACAATCGAAAACAGTAATGATAAATGAGCAGCGATATTTGTTGCAAGGCTTTGTACTACCAGCTTTGTTTTTGTGAAAAACGATTCTCCACGCCACATAGACAATAATGTAAAGAACAACACATAACACATTTGGCAATCGAATAATTAGTAAGCATTTTCCGTACAATTAGTCTTCTAGACCAGATAAGAATCTAGCTGACTATTGTTTATGGCGTTACCTCAAAAGAAGTGTACATCTAAGTAGACCTATTATTCGTGAGGAACTGAAGCAATCGATATAACATATTATCGAGAACATTACAAGGAATGTTCTTTCTAATACCATTCATAATTTAGAAGGAATACTATTTTTAATAAACATCGGTGGTGGTCATATTTAAGTTGCTCTGGCATCACGTTTTAAAAATAAAACTCCATTCCTTTACGAACAATTTAGTATTTTTATTTTTCAGGATCTAAAAATTTGGCAAACTTATAGTCATTTCAAACTGAGAGCTCATTTTGAAAATCCCTATATATTTATTCCCTTTATTGTGTTTTTTCAATGTTTATATATGGATATGTCGAGGTCATTTAGTGAATGAATAATATAAATCATAATCAAATAAAACTTACATATGTATGTAGAAGCTTTTAAATTATAACTTTGTTTATGTGTACGTAAGAAAACTGAAATAAATATTTAATATATTAAGGGTGCCCTATACCAGCTGAAGTTTCACTGTTTGAAGCCGAATTTTTGAATGCTACTTAAATTACAAAACAAGGAATTGACCTGACACACAAATATGTCATTGCATACAGATCAGCTGCTAAATAACACCTATGGAAGGAGAATATTAATAGAATATTTTATTAATTTTTTTAGAATCAAAGTTCTTTAGAAAAATATGTCTTTTACTGTTAGTTAGTGTACGTAATTCAAGAACAGATTTATCTTAGTTAGAATATTTATATTTCGAAATAAGAAATTTAAACATAACATGTCATATACGTGCCAAGTGAAAAGTACACACTATGTTGGAGCTTCTTTTAGTAAGTTTCATAAAGTAGGTTTTGATTAAATATAGAAAGTTAGTTGCTTACCATAATTTTAAAATTCTTAATTTTTCTTGATGCCATCAATGCAATGTATACGTAATTATATAATAAAAATCTATACTTTTATACAAAAATGGTTTGTTTCCTAAATATGTATATACACAGAAATAATGTTTGTATTACCTAGATAACAAGGAGTACAAATAGAGAGGTAGAATCAAACGATAAGATAAATATAAGAAATAGTAAGGAAGAGAAGGGGGGAAACAAGAATAAAACTAAAAAGAAGTATAATAAAAATGGATGCGATAATAAATGAGAATAATGAGACAAAGCATTATAAGTGGAAGGGAATTAGTAAGGTGGGGACCTGGAACATTCAGGAGTATACATAGTAAAGAAGAAGAAATAGTTGGTGAATTTGTGAAGGCAGCATTGGATATGTTGATACTGCCAGAAACAAAAAAGAAGGGGAAAGGGGCAAAAGTAACTGATGGTGAGCATATATTAATATGGAGTGGTGTAGATGAGAAGGTAAGAGCGCAAGCAGGAATAAGATGCTTGATAAAGGATATAAAAGACAAGATCAAAAAATGGGAGTCAGTATCAGAAAGAATTTTGGTAGTAGAGCTAATATGTGACATAAACACGATGACAGCAATAGGGGTGTATGGGCCGTCGGAAGACGATAGTGTGGATAATAAAGATAAATTTTGGACAGACCTAAGTGTAGCAGCAGAGGTAAATAGTGGGTGCCTACTAATAGCAGGAGACTTTAACGGTAGAGTGGGGAAAGCGATTGGAAAATACTCAGTCATAGGGGAGCATGGGGAAGACACACGCAATAATAACGGGAAGAGACTAATAGAATTTTGTATGGTACATAATCTCATAGTAGCAAACACGTTTTATAAGCATAAGGACATACATAAATATACAAGAACTGAACCAACTAGAGGGGAGAGGTCTATAATAGACTACATACTGATACAAAGACAAAATAGAAGGATAGTTAAAGATGTAAGAGTGAAACGAAAATATGAGATATTTAGTGACCACTTTTTAGTAGAAGGGAAGTTAAGAATGAGCATGGACAAAAGAACAGAAAGAAAGAGAGAACTAAAAGAAAAACAGAGACAATTAAGGCCTATAAATTATGAAACAACGAAACAGCTGAAAAATATGCAAAGAAAGTGGAGGGTGAAGTACATAAACTTGGGGACGTAAGCAGTGTGGGACCAATAGAGGAAAAGTGGATGCGGTTTAAAACAATTATATTGGAAACAGCAAAGATAGTATGTGGAACAATTAAAAACGACAATAAAGTGAAAAGTACGGCATGGTGGAATAAAGATATTAGGAAACAAATTAAAATTAAAAAACGAAAGTGGCGTTCATATTTGAGTAATACGAATGAAACGAGCTATAAGGTATATAAGGAACAGAGAAATATAGTTAAGAAGATGTTTCCTAAATATGTATATACACAGAAATAATGTTTGTATTACCTAGATAATTTCAATGTATAACACCATACGCACCATACAGGCAAACGGTGTTCTGGAGAAAAGCAGGGCGCAAAAGTGCTTCGTTTTTTAAATCGAATTTTTCTTATTTAAAAGGAATTTTTAATTTCAATTTATAAAATATTTGTGGTTTGTCATAGACATATTTGTAATTTCACAGTTTCATGGTACTGAAGAAAATCACTACCTGCTATTTACTTGTGCCTCATTTTGCTTCAATTTATTTAACTTTATATTTAGTCAAAATTAAAAGTTTCTGTGAATAGTTTTATGAGTAGATCGAACTCGAATGCTCGAATTAAACTGCTCTACGATTTTTCCTACACGTACTTTCAGTAATCAATAACAAACTAAGTTTCTCTGTATAAAATAAGTTGTGTATGAAAAAAATATATTAAACAAAGAAGTAAACTCGAGAAATGAAAGTAGATGTAAATTTTAAATTCTTTAAAATTTTTCCACTTAATTATTCTGCAAGACAAAACAAAAAATTAACGCCCACTTTACTTGTTCACTTGTTTCTTAAAATGTTTGTATAATAATATTGAACCTAAATACATTGGTATACATATTTGAAGCCGAATATTGCATGCTGGGTTACAATATGCTGAATTTTGAATTACTTGTTAATACGTACAAGAGCAAATTCAAACATTTAGAAGCGTAGACATCAATAAATGTAATATATTTTTCAAAAAGGAAATACCAAGAATTATATTTTCTGCAATTCTTAATAATTCAAATATTATCACCTGTGGAGAGTAAATATTGGATACTAAACTGCAATCAATGATAGCAATTGTTTTGATTTACAGATACGTTCAGTATAAATGTTGCTTCAGAGAAAATAATATTAATCGCAAAAAGGCAGATTGGATAATTTTTGAATTATTAATAGGGATGCTACTTTTTGTGTAAAATACTTAAAGGGTTAGTTTCCGAATTGAAACGAGAATATTCTGCAGTTTGAAAAAACATCCAGTACTTTATTTTCAATATATATTTTTATATGAAAAATAATTTTAGTTTAATAATGTATATTTGGTCAACATAAACTCTTAGTACAACTAAAGTAGTTTTATAATTAATCCAACAACATCGATGTTCCTTATTCAATTTTTATTTACAACTTGAGATGTTTAATGAATTTTTTTATCAATCTGTACATCTTTACACGATTTTAAAAAGAATCAAAAACATTATCCGATTTTGGTATAAAAAGAATGAATGCAAACGTCATATATTGCATTAAAATATTAGAAAAGAACTTCTCATTATCAAATTATGACAAGTAATTAGATTTTCAGCGTTTACTGAAAATTTATATTATAGAATTAATAATGAATGCCCAAGCACAATGATTCATTTCTTTTTTTTAGTTTGGCTATAAACATTAATGAAAGCAATATATTGTAAATAAAATTAACAAATTAATTTACTAAATAAATCTGGATAATTGAGTACAAATTTACATATGCATTATGTGTAATAAACACACAGGAATATTTATAATTTTCAAGTAAACCACCATTATTTAAACAACAATAATTCTATTATAAAGTAGAAGCATAAATACAGCTTTATTTTTTTTTTAATTTTAGTTATCGTGTTTTAATATAGTTTCACTATTTTACAGTTGAAAAAGGAAACAATATTAAAGATACTAAAAAATAAATTTAAAATTTCATATATGTATTGCAAATGACTTCCAAATTTATGTAAATTGTTTTCAATACGAGCTTTTATTTCCTCGGAAAATGAATGTGGTTGAATATCTAGTTTTTATTTAATATGCCTGCCCGTAAAAAGTCAACAAGTCATGCCAGATTATTTAGCAGGTCATGCGAAGGGGTTACCTTAAAAAATCCCGTTGCTTCGAAACTTTAGAGTATTGTAATAATTATTCTTGCCGTATCTGCTGAAGAAACACTTTGTAGTAAAATATTTCTTGCTGTCTCCAATTCAGTATCTGATAATATACCCTCAAGAAATACTGTCCAATTACATTCTTTCCCAAAATTCCCCATCAGACAATTTCTAACGATATCATCTACAATATTTTGTTGAGTGGAGATTTAAAATTTTCCAATACCTCTGCTTGTGAAGTCAGTGTTATGAAAACGGTTTTGTAAAAACTGCGATCTTTGAAGAAATCCATATTATATAAATACTTGTGCCACTGCCTTTAGCCAATATTTCTAGCGAAACACTAAAATGAATTTAATACATTTATCTGTGTGTTTATTCATTAATAATCCTTGAAATATGGATGCATTTCTATCTGAAGAGCTATATGTTCTACTCTAGTTTTAATTTCCAAACGCTTTATTGTTACTGGATTGAAATACTTGTGATTTGGCAAATGTTCTGCACAAAGTACTTCTGTCTGATGGCATTTTTAAGTATTCACCTAAAATTAATTAATATTTGAAAGTATTTCAGAAATCAGCCGTTTCGCTTACTTTACTGTGGAATAAATGTACACATAAACAAAGTATTCAAATGAGAATAGCAATTACTCTGTAAGTTATTATATAGAGATACTCCATTAATCTCATCCATGTATGAAATACATATAATAAATATTTAGATTAAGCTAAAAGTTTCACTTTGAGAATCTACATATATATTTGGTTTTTATGAAATTTCATGTAACAAACATTTATATGTAAAAGTATATATATAATAATTGATCAAAAACTGTTGAAAATTATTAATTTAACGGATAAATATATGCAGTAAAACAACAAAAAGCAACAAAACAACAAACAAGTAAGAGACCAATAGTGTTAACAATTTTTAATTACTAATAATCCTTGTAATTTCGAGCGACAGTAGGAGAAACGAAGGTATTGCATTCGTGAAAAAATCGAAATAGAGATTTCCACGGATTCAGACGTTTGTTACATGCATAATTTTAATTTGTGCTCCAGTTCCTATTTTGTGGTCACCGCTGTACATTATAGAGATAATAATCTCTGATCCACTTTAATTTTTTTTTTGAACACGTTACACCTTTAGTTGCTTAAAAGTAAAATGTCCTGCTCATATCGCTCTCTTTTATCGATTACCTTTTGACCGTTAAGAAGTCTACCTTCGTTTACGCCATTAAAAATTCGACTGTGAATTATTAATTGTGCATGTATATTGGAGTAAGTTATTACATACTAGCAATAGTACGTTGGAAAATACTATGCAGATCAATTAATTTGTTGACTTAACAGGGATTGGTCAGATCCGTTGTTGAACAGTTCAAGTTGTATTAATATTCACATATTACTGAAAGGACGATCTTAATTTAATTAATTAACCCTCAAAACCAACCATGAGGATTCTTATCTATCCTACCTTTGGTAGCTTATTAATTATCAAATAGACTGAGTTAGTGTGCGTGTGAAAATCCCGTGCTCATCTGATTAAAAAACAAAGTTTAATTTGCAGTCTTAAGGTTTAATGGAGCTATTTGGTATCTTGCTATGACACACCGAGGAATTAAAATAAAGCCTGGGATCAAAGAGGTTCGTAATTATTATTATTATTATTTACAAAGTTATTGTGAATCATATTTGATTCATAAGACTGTGGAATTAACTATTTGGTTTATATGTTACCATTCAGTCTAATTATGGGATCATTTAAGAGCGTTTAGATCCTGATTTGTGACATTTAGGCCCTAGTTTACATTTAAAGGCAAGCTAGCTAAGAGAAGGTATTAATATAATAATTTATTTATACATTTCATAGAATTTAATAGCTTGACTAATTATTGACTCGTAAGACAACATCGATAATTAAAATTGGTGCACCCACAGCCGTAAATTAATAAAAGAGCCTTTTGATTTACCGTACCCCGTTTAAGTATTACTTATTAAAAATTCTCTAATGTAATTGATAATACTAATTTATCCGTTAGTAATTGCCCAGGTATAAACATTATCTTCATAAATTTGTTAGCATGATTTTAATAAATTAAATATCTTTAGGAAGTAGATCATATTTATATACTTTTTGTTAATTCTAACATAATTAAGGGCTCGCTGAACGGCTAGATATAGTTATATATTTTTTTGCCAGTTGACAAGTACTAAACCGTCAGCTAATCTCAGTTGTTTTTTTCTTCCGTCATATAATCTTTATGCTTTCCACAGACCACAGTCAATTCTTTTTTCTTGCCACAAAGTCAGTTATTTAATGCAAGTAATAATCCAGTAGTAAACTGAACATGATTTATTTATGTTATTTATTGTTATTGTTTTCTTTTGTTGTTGGAAGTGCCTAATAAGTGGCATATATATTATATATTACTGTTGTACCACTAGTGTGAACCGACTATACGTATAGGAAGGGATCAGTAATTGGATTCGAACTGTAACGTAACCGTATTTCAAAAGTAAACGAACAAATACAATAAACTTGTAATAGAGCTTAACTTTTTTTTTGTAAAAGGGCCCCTTCCTTTTTTCTTAGTTAACTAAATACCGAACGTATTTTATCGATCCCCCTTTTGTTTCAGGGCTTGGCTTAGGGTAAAAATATTGTGGTGTCCTATTAGATCTGATTAACAGCGATCCCCCCACCCCCACACTCTCCGAGTTTATTTCTTGAGCTAGTTTTAGCACCCCGGAGGTCAAGCAAAAGGATCGTTTTAGGCGAGAATATGGGGGTTTATTTATTATCCTACTAAACACAAGGGCCGTTACACGTTTTTAGGGCGTCTACATTATGAATATGACTATATTGGTTTTCTGTCCGTCCATGCGTCCAATTAGGAGCCTTATTTAGACAAATTGTTCAATGGAACGACACCAAATTTTAAATTTAAGCATTTTAGAAAAATATAACGCACATTTTTTGTTTTTCTTCTACTCCCAAAAAATACGGGTACTTTACTGACGGTCAAAATTCAAATATTAAATAAAAGACATATTCCAATAAAACACGAAAACACATTGTTTCTGATGTCACAGAAACGACAAATGGTTTATATTTCATTTATATTTTTGTTAACTTTGTGTAATGTAATTGTATCACTTCAAGTAGCGCAGCTTGTAATGCATAATTGTGATGATTTTCAGTATCAACAATTTAACTGAAAGTAAATTGTATTCATGTATAGGAGTTCAAATGCTTTATGAAAATTTGACATATTATCACTAACTGATTAAATTTCGAAGACGTGTACTTGAAATAAATTAAACTAAATTTAATTACGTACCTGTCGAGGTAAAATCTCATTGGAAACATTACCATGACCTAACTGGCCATACATTCCAGCTCCACATGTAAAAACCCCACCGTCCATTGTGAGAAATGAAGAAAATTCATAACCACAAGAGATATATCGAACTTTAATATTTCTCAATGTTCTGAGTTGACAGGGATATTGTCTATCATTAGTATCATTTAAACCCAATTGTCCATATGTATTCTTGCCTTTAAAAACACACTGTTAGCATATAAAATAATAAAAATAGTATACAATAAAATTATTAAAAATACGAAAATGGCATACCCCAACCAAAAACTGCTCCTGATTTTGATAAGGCAAACGTATGATTTCCACCACAAGCAATAAAAGCAATTGGTATACCAGATAATGCTGACACAATAGTAGGATTTGATTCCAATGGAGTTTTTGTACTAATTCCAAGCTGGCCATAGTTATTAGCTCCCCAAGCGAATAAATCTCCATCTGTAATTAAATATTCCTACTAATATTACATTTTTCGTTTTCCAGTATACGTTCACACTAAGTTCAATTATGTTAGAAGTATAAGACATTTTGATTTGCAGAATAAAAAACTATAAGACAATACAATTTAAACCAGTGAATAATGATTATTTAACAATATAAATGTGTCATTTATAGTAATACGGTAATCCGCGTTACTCAAAGAAAACACGTTCCGTGAATATTGAATAAAAATAACGTAAACTGTAGGAATATGTTCCGAATGAAAACAAAAATGGATAATTACAATTTTTAATATACTCTCGTTACCTCTAACTAACCAATGTTTAAAAGATACAATATAATTTTTCAACTATATATTTATATTTACTAAATAAGGTAAGTTAATTACTTGTAATGGGGCTTTTGGTGCGCAGTTTCTAGAGTATTTACAAAGATACATAATTTATGAGAAGTAAAAAAGTTTAATATAGTGAGTTGCTTTATTTTACGCATTTTCTCCAACAATATAGTCTTACAGAGAAGAAATGTATTCTTTAATCTCGCTTTTTAGAGAATTTGCTGCACCCATCATATCGACCAATTCTTCGGCATTATCTAAATAAGTCGTAAGCACTGATAATCTACAGAATATTTCTTTCGTCAAGATCATCTTAGTCTTCTCTTTCTATTCGTCTCCCCTATGTCAATTAGCTTGCTTGTGTTTATTTTAGGCAGGGTGACATCAAACGTATTGAGGCCAAATGTTCTTCTAGGCAGCCTTCATAATTTGCATCACGCCCACATATTATAGGCTTGCTAAACCTTCAGATTTCTCTGTAGGTTTTAGCGTGGAATTAAGTGTTTTAGGTAAAGACTCATGAAAGCGGCAATAACTCTTTGATCTAATGGTTGAATTATAGACGTCTTCAACCGTAAGAAAACTACATTTATATTTTAATTCAGTTCTTAAGTTTACCGAGTGACTGGTAACATAATCTGTTCCTATAAAACTTTAAAGTTTATGCTTTTTGATTTGCAATATGCTTCAATTCATAGAAAAGTGTTTAACTAAGAAATCATTGCCAAGGTTTCTCTTTTTCTATGTTCTTAAGAGTACGAATACTTTCTGATTGATAGATCAATAGTAGTTTGCATTTAAAATATTTACATTTGACTTACGATTATGGACTTGGTTGTAATAAAAGGGAAGAAAATTATAAGTAAATGTAAGTATTGTTACTAGTAATAGTAAATAATGTTAATGTACCAAAATGATTGACTATCACGTAGCTACGTCTTGGAGAATTTTAGTTCCGTCTATTTACTGTTCTGTATTATTTGTCATTTTTCACTGCCAAAATAGTTCTATTTTACGTTACTTATCAAACGATTTTTCTCGATAGTTTGTACTGGTTTTGTAGACATTTATAATTTACTGTAAAATTTCAAACAGTTTCTTTAAGAACTGAATAGTTAGTACTTCTAAACTGTATATAAGTAATAATTGTTACTTTGTATACATTAATTTTTGTTATATAAATGATTTTAAGTTACACGTTAGGGATGGTGTTTACACCAGAAGAAGATGCCTTTATTTTGATGACTCATTTCCGCAGTGCTGATAAATTGTAATCGTACTTTGATCAAATTCCTAATGTAAATATTGGTCATGATGTGTTTGGTTAATAGAAACGGCGAATTGTACATTTTGAAGAGAAACATTGAATTTGCAGAGCATAATCAACAGGTGGGCTGACTTTGTTAAATAGGGGTATTGTCATTGACGTTCAACTTTATGTTAAACAATGTCCAACAAAATATTTAAAGAAGTTATCAACACAAACAGATAATTTCAACAAAACTTTATGACCCCAATCTACCTAAGTAAATTTGTTTATTTATAGTGGATATATGTTACAAGCTTTTAAGGATACTTAAAAAGGCTTTTCGCATTACAAATTTCTGTCAAAAACATTCATCAATATTTAACATTCATCCTTATGATGCCAAACGAATATCAGCCTATAGTTACTGGTTCAATAATCATTTGAATAACAAGAAATTTACAATTTAATATTTTTCGCTCATGAATTCTGGTTTCATCTATCAATGTACGTTAATAGCCAACTATAGAAGTAAAATTGATGTGGGTGGTAAAAGCTCGATGAATAATAATAGGTCTTTAAGGAAATTGTCAGCATAAACTGATAACTTTAACAAAACTTTATGACTCCGATCTACCTAAGCTACTTTTTTATTTATTGGGATATCTATTACACAACTTTTTGAGGGTATTTAAAAACAAACTTACCATATGTCAGTACAAAGTTTCTGTCTTATCAACATTGTATAAACCAAGAACAGCGACAACTAACTGGTTTATCATTTGAATTACAACGAAAATTTAAATTTAACTTTTTTCGCTTGTGAATATGATATTGGGTATAAAAGTTGAGCAACTGAAAGCACTCACAAAAAATTTATTAGTTTGATGATTGACATTTTCAACGTTGTAAATTATGATAGTGAGTCTACATTCTTCAAATGAAAATAAGTCCCGTTTTCTTTATATTATGGAATTTCAGCGCTCTACAAAACGGTTATGTACTAATATTTACATTTTGGTAGTAAATAATAAAACACCACTGGAAATGTGTATGCAGTTATCAACTTAATTAAAAACTAGACCAAAAATTCACCTTCAATCATTTTGTTGCACTCAATATTTATTATTTGCAAAATGAAATTCAAACATGTTTTTAAAAATGAATATATCGTCTAACTATGTGTGCAAGTGAATACGCTATGATAGTCTGTATCATAGCGCACATGTTTGTAGATATATTTTTAGTGTAAATGTTTGACCCTACTGACTGGTATGTTGATTTGTCTTTTTGCAACTATTTTTTTATTAATGAGATTCCTGAATTATTGATTCCTGATAGTGGAATAATAATTTTAATAACAGTTGTGGAAAGGAAAACTTGTGAACGGTGACATGATTCCGAAGAGTGCGCTGATGCGATACTTGATACATCTTGTTCTGAATTGTTCGTTGTAGTTTCCGCTTCTATTGTATTTTTTTTAATAAAGCAATTTATAGTGTTTGTTATTGCATTTCTTGCAATTCACAGCATGACATTTGTTAGCCTTGCGGCATTTAAAATACAGTTTGACAACTTTTACTACTTGTTATAAGTTATAATTCCTTACTCTTTTCTCAACCGATATGTTTAAAAACTTTGGACATTGATAAAGTGACTCTTTTTGCATATTATACATTGAATATACTGTCTGGATGTGTGCGATAATGTTAACTTTTGAATTTTGCTTGTTCTTGCCTGTGTTGGTGTTGAGTTTGGCGATTTGGAATGCTTTACACTTTAGTGCAAAAAATTAATAATTCATGAAATGTTATGGTTGATTTCCATTCTTTATTAGATATCCTATCCATTTTACCTGTGATTATGTATATAAACTAGTCATCCCAACATCATATGAAACTGAATTTCAATTTTTTACGTTTTCTGTATATCTTCTTGTTTATCGTATTACGCATATTGGAAATATTTGGCAAGTTATTTAGCTAATTGGAATAAAATTTGTTGCCTAGATATTTTTTCTTGGGTTGCTCTTTTGTATAAAAATCGTGTCAACCCAGTCACGAATATTGAAGAAAACCTGTACAGACTATCTTCACGATTTCGATTTCACAGAATACAGGCAGCATTCACTTAGCGTTCACGCTTATGTAAGCGTGAACAAATCGTGCGTTAAGCGGTCAGTGAATTTGTAAATAAATTTGTAAAATTTTATGGTTACGCACGATTCTTTGTTCATATGAGCGTACGTAGTGGTTCATTCATATGTAGATTTGTCGGCTTGAAACTATACAATAAATGCCTGATTTATTAAGAATTCATAAGACGAGGATTTCCCCTACTTTGTACTCACCGTGTAAATAAACTGCTGAAAAAATTATCGACTTTGGGAATTGTTAATATTTTGTTCTGTTACATACTATTGGGTTGGCAACTAAGTACTTTCGGTTTCGTAGTATAAAATAAAACACTTTTTTTTAAACAAAGAATAGTTTTTGATCAATTATATATTTTCCATTTTGCTCAATGACCTTTTGCCATCTTTCTTTTAGCTGCATGATTCCGCGCTCATAAAATTTCTGGTCCTTATCAGCAAAAAAGTGAACCAGGTGCGAGTGAAGGTCATCGTCATTTGTGAAAGTTTTACCATTCAAAGAATTCTGCAAACTTCGAAATAAATGGTAATCAGATGGTGCTAGATCAGGGCTGTATGGGGGATGTGGCATCACTTCCCAGCCAAGCTCCAATAGTTTCCCACGAGTTGCCAAAGATGTGTGAGGCCTTGCATTATCTTGGTGGAAAACTACACCTTTCCGATTTGACAATTCTGGCCGTTTTTCTTTGATTGCTTCATCCAGTTTTATTAATTGTTGACAGTAAACATCAGAATTGATCGTTTGGTTCCTTGGAAGCAGCTCAAAAAACACAACACCTTTGTAATCCCACCAAACTGACAGCATGATCTTTTTTGGATGCAATTCAGCTTTCGATGTGGTTTGAGCTGGGTTATCGTGTTTGCTCCATGATCGTTTTCGAACTATATTACTGTACAGGACCCATTTTTCATCACCAGTGATGATTCTTTTTTAGAAAGGGTCGGTTTCATTTCGTCTAAGGTGCATATCGCAAAAGTTAATTCTTTGTGTTAAATGAATTTATTTCAATTCGTGAGGTACCCAAATATCAAGCTTCTTAACTAGCCCAAGACATTTTAAATGTTTTTCAATTATTGTGTGCGATACATGTAGCCTCTCCGCAACCTCTCGAACAGTTATATGACGATCCTCTTCAATTATGACTTTGTTTTGGTCATCAACTTCAGTAGGCCGACCAGAACGTTGCTCATCTTTGAGGGAAAAATCTCCAGAACGGAATTTTTTATACCAATACTGACACGTGCGCTCTGTTAAGCAATTAGCACCATAAACTTCACATATCTTTTTGTGAGCCGCAGCAGATTTCTTTCCTTTACGGAAACAAAATAGTAAAATATGTCGAAAATGTTCGTTTCTTCACTCCATTTAAAATTAACCCACAACTAATAGCTTTAATTAAAATCACGCACTACTTGCTTCTGAAGTTACGTCAATGTGACTAGTATCACGCGACAAACGGTAAAGTACAGCACTAACATACGTTATACAAAAAATAAAGCAACGCTCTCTATCAGTAAAAACCGAAAGTACTTAGTTGGCAACCCAATAGTTTATAAACTCATTTATTTAAGTGAATTGATATCGAATGGTTGCTAAAAGTAGATAAATAAATTAGTTTTACAAAATGTTTGGTAAAAATCACAAAAAATATTGGTGAAAGTGAAAGAAATCGAAAGAAAAAAAAGAAAAATTGTACGTAATCTAGGTCTGAATCGTTCGACAGTAAACACTATAGGAAAAAATGAAATTGACATGTGCCTTTACACATACTAAAAGTGTCGGAAACATACAATAGAATTTTGCAATTGAAACACTTTCAAATACGATGGAGGAAATGCAACGAATTTTAAAGCTCTGATTAGGTGATCAAAACCAAAGTAATATTCCATTGAGCATTTCTATTACCTAAAAAAAGGATAAACAAATTCACAGAGAGCTGACATATAATATGGAGGAAAGTTCAAATGCTGATACTTTCAACGCAAGTTGGGGGTGGTTTTGAGAATTTAAAATTCGAAACGTCCGGCGATGCTTTTTCCGGATACCTTAAAACGATAATAGAAGATGGAGACTACTGTGCGCAACAAGTGTTTAATGTAAATAAAACGAGCTTCTTTTGAAAAAAAAACATATTTGTTGATGAAAAGCATATGCCAGAATATAACGCCTCCAAAGATCGCCTTACACTATTAGATGGAAATGCAGCAAGGGATTTTAAACTGAGGCCTATGCTAGTACACCACAGTGAAAATCCTATATCATTTGGGGGAATTGGAAAATCTTTATTGCCAGTAATTTGGAAACCTAACCACAGAGCCTGGATTACTGCTTCTTAATTTGAGGATTAGTTCAAAAATCATGTTGTACCCTCAATGCGAAATTATTGTTCCAAAACTAAATTTTAAAGCCTTGTTAATTCTAAATAATGTGGGCTATCCCGTAACGTTAGATGAATTCTGCCCTAATATAAAAATTGTTTATTTACCGCAGAACACAACTTCTTTACGTCGACCTATGGATCAAACTGTCATTGCAACTGTTAAATAATATTATTTGAAGACTTGCATGGCATAAATGATAAAAACCATCTATGAAGAACAAGATGTAAGTGTAAAAACTTATTGGAAAAGTTTTAATATTCTTTTTCTGATACGATATATTCACACTAGTTGGGCTGAACTTAAAAATACAACTACTAATATATTAATAGATACAGAAGAGCTTACAGCCTGAGACTTAATTCAACTGTAGGAACAAGTGGTAACAGAAACCGATCATGAAGGCGAAGTTCAAGAAAACTTATTTCCAAAAGAAATTGAACTGCAAGCAATAAGTGAAATATTAAAGAGTAAAATTTGTTGATCTTAGTAGAAAACTTTGATCCAGACAATGAAAAAAGCACAAACGTAATTCGCAGTCTTCGCAAGAACACATTACGCTATAAAACTATGAATCGGTAGAGAAAAAAAACACTACAACACAATTAACTGTGGGATAAGTTACTAACACAGGCATAGAATCAAATTTATATTCTATACATACTTATGTAGGGATTCACTTTATTTTTGTATTACATTATTATTTACAACAAAAATAAATTACTTTCTTCAGTTGTTTTTATTCTAATTTTTTAAATTTAGGGATCTGACATGCATAAAAGTTACGTAGATCTGTACTTCCATATGGATATTGAGTACGTTCGTGCGGAGAGAGTGTAGTAAATGAATATGTGCGTATTAGCGGACTGTATGTAAACTCAGCGCCGCCTGTATTTTCTTACCATCTGATTCATTACATTTAGTGCTATTGTAGAATCTGATCATTTCAGATATGACTGATATCAATATTTATAAATTTACTTTTACGAAATATATGTGTACAATAATCTCATTCATATAGTTTTGTTTAAAAGTGTGGCATAGTGCCTTTCGACCGCTTGGCGCATTTTGGGAATTCTTTTTTACTTCCGCGGATAGTTCAACAATAGTGTTTGTTTTTCTAGTAATTTTGTAGCTAGTGATGGATACGTAGAAAAATTATCAGTGGTGATGCCTCTTCCGCACCCTGTAAATGGTTCCATTAATTGGAGAACAACGAATTTCTCAAGCTGAAGAGTCTGTTTTCATTCTTTCCCAAATATTTTAAATTTCTCGACTTTTTTGAGATAATTACCAGTAAAATAATGATATAAGAATTTTTGATTCACAATTTAAAATGTTTAAACTAAAAATAAAATTTAAGGTAACATTTCTAATGTTTGCTTGAATTGCTCTCTCTTTTTAATTTACACTGAACATGCTATGCGCTCTGTAGTGGTTTCTGTTCCTACTATAGAGTAGAATGAATTCACTTTAGCATTGGAAATATAGAGTATTTTCATTAGCTATCAAAAAATATGATGCAATACAGTAAAATATATAGAATAACAAAAATGTATAATTTAATGGCTTCATTACACAATCACATATATAAATCTTCATAATTTTACATAAATGCTTCAATCGGTTGAATGGGTTACAGTAGATAGGCCAAACTGCATATATTTCTCGATTAAAAATTAAACAAGAGATGAATAAATATTAAAAAACGCATTGATGTATTTTTCAAGAAAAGTAGTAAAGTCAAGTGGCGATGTGATAATGTTATTTCCAAGAAACTCTGGTAAAGATTTTAAAAAGGGTTATTTGACCCGTCGTGTCAGGTTTAGTGTTAATATAGCTGAATGTATCAAGTAGTAAAGATGTACTATTCTTTCTTGTTACCGATATTGATCGCGATCAAAATAAATTATTCGATATAACTATGCAGTTGTTCTCTTATTTATTCTACATCTATTTATCCATCGTATATTCACATTTTAAGATTTTGATAACTTACTGTTAGTTAAGGCAACACTGTGATTTTCGCCACACGCTATTTGTATCACATGGTATGTGGCTAAAACTTTTAATATTTTGGGACTTGATTGGCATGTTTCAGCTCCTAATTGAAGGCCTAGTTGTCCTTGAGCATCGGAACCCCATACAAACACTTGACCCCACTGATTCAAAGCTAAAGAATGCGAAGCACCACATACTACATGGCATATATTGTGTGCATCTAAACCATTAACCAAGTCTGTAAAGAAATATATGTATATATAAAAATATAAATCAACTTTTAACTTTTCCACCCAACACCACAAATATGAACATAAATTATTAAACATTTTTCATTTAAAATAATGCTAATCAAAATTACATTTAATAATAATAATAATAATAATAATAATAATAATAATAATAATAATAATAATAATAATAATAATAATAGCTTTATTGTAATTCGTCGAAAAGAAGGAAATACAAACGTCATGACATAGATATGTTACATATGTAATTACAAAAAAAAGAGAAGTAAATAAAATGTATTATATCTTATTCCAGCTCAATTAAGAGATCACGAACTCTCGATTTAAATACTGAAAATACCCTAACCTCTCTGAACGATTCGGGCAAGTGATTAAAAAATTTAATGGCAGAGTAGTGGAGTCCACTCTCCACCAAGGCAAGGCGGTGTTTAGGATAGTAGTAATCATTTTTGTGTCTTGTGGAGTAATCGTGAGTAGCGATATGCTCCTCAAACAAATGTTCATGCTTGTAAGCAAAAAGCAGGACCTCAAAAATATATATCCTAAAAACAGTTAGGAGAAAATGTTCTCTGAACACGCCCCTGCACGACTGCTCAAAATTCATGTTGTGCATTATTCTGAGGATTCTTTTCTGAATTATAAATACGCGATCCAATTCACTGCTACTACCCCAAACAGCAATGCCATACCTTACCCTGGAGTAAAAGCATCCAAAATATATCATTCGTAGCGCCTGATCGCTAACGAGTTTCCTCAAGAGACGAATCCAAAAGCACACATTTGCAAGGATTTTATATAAAACATTGATATGATCCTTCCACTTTAGGAACTGATCGACCGTAACTCTCAATAAGCGAACACTATGTTGTACAGGATACAAGGAATGGCCAAGCTCCACACTGTTAGGAATATCAGTAAAATTGTTGCATCTAAACAGAATTATGTTTGTCTTCGAGTTGTTAATATTCAGGTTATTACATGACAGCCAGTTCTGGACTGTACCCAGTACAGATTCAGTGCTGTCAATAACCTGATTTAAAGAATTGCCGGTGACCAAAAGCGTGGTATCATCGGCATAATTGATTGTAAGGCATTGATTATTAGGTCTGTGATCCAGATAATGAATGTCATTGAAATATAAGAGAAATAAGATGGGCCCAAGGATACTACCCTGTGGAACGCCCCTAGAGAACATTATCTCATCTGAATAAACATTACCACCTTTGATATTTAAGCACACCGATTGTGATCTGTTACTAATGTAAGATTTGAACCAAGAGAGGGCAGTGCCTCTTATACCGTAGCGTTCGAGTTTGCTTAAAAGAAGTTTGTGATCCAAAGTGTCAAAAGCTTTAGACAAATCTAACAAGCAACCACATGGTAATCTTTTGTCATCCAATGCATTGTCAACAGGCTAACCGGTCTGTAATTTTCTAAATTATTAGGATCACCTTTCTTGAACAACGGAACAACCAAAGCATGTTTGAGGTAGTCCGGAAAAATGCCTGTAGCAAAGGAGTGATTAATTATGTGGGTCAGGGGTCTTAAGTAGCTAGCCGAGCAACTTTTTAGAAAACTAATAGATATACCATCTCGACCGGAAGATTTGGAGTTGCTCAATGAGTTTGTGAAGGAAGAGAGTTCTCTTTCACATATTGGGGAAAAAAATGAAGAAGAATTATTAGGAATGCGATCAATAAATTTGTATGTCTGATTTGATGAAGAAGAGTTCTGAAGGAATATTTCGTTAAAATCACAAGCAAGACGCCTGGTATCGTCGGCCTGAGGAAAGACGTGTTTAACGTTTTTACCCGAATGAGAATTAATAATACGCCACATAGTTTTATTTTTGTTTGTGGAATTAAGTAATTGTTGATCATAAAAATTTCTTCTATCCTGATTTACGGCGTTTTCATACTGACTTTTGTAAAATGTAAATGTCTTTTTATAATCGTTATTAAAATTACATATAACACGCAATGCAGAGACATCATCTCTTAATTGAGTGACTTTTTTGGATGGTTTAAAAGAATATTGTTTATTATACACTTTTTTTAAAGGAAAATAAGAATTAAAATAACTCAAAAATACATTCAAGAAGTTCAAAAATTTTAAATTTGTATCGTAGGCATCACAGTAAACATTGTTCCAATCTACACCACATATGTCATCCACAAAATTATTTATAATTGAGCGTGTGATTACGCGAGCTAATTTATAGTGTTGCTGCTTCTGACTTGTAGATGCAGATTTGCAGTAGATCACCTGAGCTCTATGATCTGAGAAACTAGTATCAATAGTGACAGTTTGACACACACGAAGAGTATCCTTTCCGAATTCCCTCATCAGTAAAATGTTGTCCAAACATGTTTCCGCGGTTTTAGAGATTCTGGTCGGCTCATTTATAAGAATCGTCACTCCGAAAGATTCGAGAATATTACGAAAATATCTACTCTTAACATTACTGCTTATTAGACCAACATTGAAATCACCAGCGATAATACATGTAACATTTAGGGAATGAATGGCACTTAATAACATCTCGATTTTTATGCAAAAATCAGTAAAGGAACCTGTAGGGCATCTATAAATACATATTAGTAAAATTTCCTTTTCCTCAAACGTGAGATTAGCGCCGCAGTATTCAAAGTTATACTCAACCGCCATGCTCTCTATAAAAGGAGTTTTTACAGCTGTGAGTGTGTCCGACGTGTAAATAGCGGAACCTCCATGTATTCCAGAAATTCTGCAGTAGGACGAAACCAAAGAGCAACCCTGTAGTTTTATAAATTCTAATTTATCATCTGATAACCAGTGTTCGGTGATAAATACTATTTTACCGTCACGAATTATATCTAATTCCACCTGAAGACCTTCAAGTGATGTTGTGAGGCACTGTACATTTTGATGATATAGCGTAAGCATAGTTTCGTGCTTAGTGACTATGTTGACTTTATCTGAGGCTTCATCTTCCAAAAAAAACTATTTATATAGGTTCCCACGGGCCAAAGTTGAGGGTTTTTTAGGTTTCCTAAAAGATTAGATGGAACCCCAACCCTAAAAGAAGTATATATATCTGGCCGTTTGGGGTTCATTTTTTCACATTTAAAATCGTTGAAATTATTATTTTTTAAATGCTTTTCTATATAGTCCATTGATGTGCTTTTATCCAATTTAGATAAATACACGTACGAATAATCAACTACCGCCTTCAAATTAATTCCCTCCGCAGTGCCACGGAGAATATCCCGCTTCCCATTCCGTTTGCGACGCTTTACAACTTGAAAATCGCTCGAATTATGTGGCACAGCGTCACCCTCGTCGGCCACTGATGTAAGGCCACCGACAGGTAGCAGGGCTTCTTGAATATTTTTTCTAACCACTTCAGCATAACACGTATTTCTTAATGGTTTTCCCGAATTAGTTCCCGGAGTAGCGCTTCTCATACACCTCCCTCCGTTTAATACCAAATCGAAACCTTTTTCTGTGTCGTTTACAGTTTTTACTTTTTGTGGGGTTTTTGTAGTACTGTTTTCTTTCGGTTTTGTATCACTTGTATTTAAAGATATTTTCGAAATCGTAGCGCTATCTGATATGGAAACTTTTAGTTGCGATTTTAGATTTACAAGTTCTTGCTTAAACTTGTAGTTTTCTTCACGTAGATTGTTTACCTCTTCCCGTAAATTAGAGATTTCTGTTGTTAGACTAACATTTGCTCCATTTAATTTACAAACTTCTGTTTTTAGCAAGTTGATTACTTGTTCGGTAATTTGGTTAATTGCATACTTTACTTTCATAGTAACGATATCTGCAATACTTGAGTCGATGCTTACATCTGAGTTTGTTATTTCTTCTACGTTGTTATTGTTGATATTAATTTCTAGGTTAGCCCTAGGATCACAGCTACTACAGGCCCAGTTCCTAATATTACCAGAGGTTTTGAGATCCACTAACATTTGCTCGTCCATATTCATGCAGCTAGTATGAAAAGTCTCACCACATAGCTTTGAACACATAATCGAATCGTCGTAGCGCGATACTTTCTTGAAACACGTACCGCACTTCGCCATGACATATACTTTATCAATAATAAGCCATAAATTTAGTGAGTAAATTAAAAATCTACCTTTGAAAATAGTTTGAAGAATAATAATAAAATAGCTGTCAACAAAGTTATAATTAAAAAATAATGTTAACATTTAGAGCTTTACGAAATTTTTATTTACATTTATATATTCTACAAAATTTCTTTCGTCATTAAAGTTGAACTTAGCAACAAGCGTCTTTCATGATATTAGTATTACAAATCAAGAAATTGTTTACTGCTTAAAGATTAGCGAGCTTAAAATGTAATAAAGTGTTTGGTAAACGGACATTTTCAAGAAAAAAGGGCCAACCAAACGTATTTTTTTACAGTGAAACATATGTGTAGTTGCCAAAAAACTAATTTAACCACTTCTAATTTTTAAAAAAAATCTAAATGGACTAGGAAATACCATGTGTGGACCACAGAAGATCAAAAATGTGGTTTTTGTTATTACTTTCTAACAGTTGCAAAATTGTAGATAATTTTTTTTTATATAATCATTATGCTGATTTTATCTGCTTATGTAATTACACTATTTATGCTCTGTATAAGGATACTCAAACTTATAATGGGTAAAGCATATACATATATGATTCGGCTCTTGAAATGATTCTTATGTAGGTGTATATTTTAGAAACGTTTCACTACAGAATTAGTTTCATTCTAAACATTACGTCGCCAACAATTGTATCACGCAATTATCTTGAATTTCTTGTGTATTTTCTCTATTTTTTACTCTTTCAAGTATTATAATAATAGTTCAGATAAAATTTCCGATAATGGATCTCTCAACGATAATTAATTCCATTTTACACTCCTAAATCTAATGTAGTTGAGCTTTGTAATCGTCTCTAATGATTTTGTATTTTCATTTGTCTTTTATTGATAAGAATTGATTGCAGCTTCCTCTAGAAAAAAAGTAAAAGTTGCTTTCAATATAAATTCATGTTCTCTGTTCTATTCACTAATTCCATCGCATTTTTCAACAATTATTTTAAAGTTTTACGCAAACTATTATTTCTTCCAAGTGTAATTATTCCTTTCATTTAGTTGATACTATACACATGTCTTGATATAAATCATATATTTCAGATGTTAATCAAAATATAAAAAGAAAATTCATGCGAATTCTGATAGGTAATACTATTTTATACTTATAATAGTACTTTTGAATTTGTATTGATTAATATATATTATAAACTTTATAGTTTTGTGTATGATTTGGGTGTTATAATACAGAGAGTAACAATATACATACATAATCTATTTAAAAATGGCAAATTATACTGCTTGCCCTACACTCTAATTACAAAAATGTTGTGTTGTTTGGATTTCTTCTTCCAACTGTCGACCCACAGTGAAGTATTATCAAATGCCAAATCAGAGAAACCAGCTTTTAATAATTTATTTAAAACAAATTTTCGAAAATAAAATAGTGTCTACTTAAAGTGACAAATCCAAATGTCAACAAAACTAAATAAAAATCTAAAATTCAGTTCTAATAAATTTATAATATACCAAAGAACATACAAACAGCAACAAACATACTTCACTCTGAACACATATGATTTTTTTTAATGGAAGATAGTTTCTTTTTTTAACTATTAAGCTGCTTATTTATCTGCTTATAACGATATAAAATATTATTAGTTTAGTATTATTTATTATTATTTTATTAACAAAGCTATTCTGTTACTTGTAGTTTGAAATGTGGGTGAACACAAATTATCTGTAATTAAATTACTTAAATGTGGACAAATAAATTAAAAATTATTTTTGTAAATATACTGATATGGTATTAATCTCATTTAGTTTTTTATTATAACAACAATTACTATTGTATCATTTTCCTACGCCAACTTAATTCTTTAACTTACCTAATGTTCTAAATATTACACAGATATAATTTAGTGTTATTCCTACAATAATCCTTAATGCAATTCAAGACATTCCTATTATAAAAATTAAATATATATGAAGTGTACAAATGAATAACAAACGCTATTTAATTTCAGTTTCAATAAAAACAAGTACTTAATACAAAAAAGGTTACATAATAAAGACAGTAATAGCATTTCTTATTTAATTTAGAAATTGTTCTTTGATGTAAATACGCTACTCTGCTTCAATAATTTTTAAAATCTCGATACTGAAAAGGCTTAGGGCCAAAACTAGTAAGTTTTGGCCCTATTCAAACCTTGTTTCATTTAACTTAAACAAATATTAGCAATTAGCATTATATAATCCAACAATATTTAAACATCATTGAATTCTAAAAATTTATACATGCACATCTGCGAATTTACACGTTAATGATATTAACATACTACCATATCCAACATAAAACTTAATGCAAAGGAGTTTTATTATTTCAAAATATAAGTGTAAATATACCTTGAATATATTTAAATACAGACACTACTAATTTTTTTCAGCATAGTGTTAGCAAAACTGGACCGTATGAACATATAGTTTGTCTAGTGGATCTTTCAATGAATGTAATTATTTTATGTAATAATAGTCAGATGTTAGAGATAATTTTCCTTCAGCCGCATACAAATAACTTAAAATAATTATGTTTAATAACAATTATATCATGGTACACGATACATGATTTCACCAAGTATTGGTATAATTCTAGTAATGTACCTTATTGAAATGATAAAACGATACACAGTGCAAACCAAATAACTTTGCCTTTCATGAAATTAAATATAAAATAAAAAAAACGAGAACGCGAAATATTACCTTTTTTTATGTGAGTAAAAATAAGATACCTTCCATTAAAAAAAAGCACTTGGTTTCAGTATGACATCAAATCAAATACTATAAACTTCATGTTATAAAAATGTGCCGCCCTAAGAATATTATAACTTTATCTAGCTAGAATTTTAAGTTTCTCTTTAATTTGGTTATAATTAATGTAATAATTATAAGAAATTGAATGAAAAGTTAATTATTTATATATGGACATGGAAATTTAATTAATCAAATTCTTAGTTAATAATCAGTCATGCCAATATATCTACTTTTAAATATTTTTGTATTTATTTATAAACAATAACAAAAGTTAAAATAAGGATATAATAATGCAAGGGAGTAAGTCAAATTTGTTGTATAAAAAAGTTATTATATAGTCAACTGAATTAATTATTAAAATTTATTATTTAAATTTTATGTCATAATAACAGATTTCACATCTGTTCCGATTTGCAAAAACATACATAGGAAAACAAAATTTGTTCTGATCATAATTCATCTTAAAATTCAACCTAAAGTACTCAAATTGAAATCATACCTATGTGATAAAAACATATATAAAACCTTTTCACAAATTAATGAGTTTCAGACATAACTATATTTTCATTTTATTGTTTCTCAGAAAATGGTAAATATACAATTATTTTGATAATCATCGAAAATTATCAAACATGTAATATTTAGAAAATTTCTAAAATACGATTCATTTTATTAATGAAAAGGTTATTAAAGTATATCTAGCAAACACAAGCACATTAATTTACATTATTAAAAAGCTCAACATACTAAAATATGACATACGTGGCCTTTTTCTAGGTTGACTATGACCCAGTTGTCCAAAA
The DNA here is from genome assembly GCA_031893035.1 of Dermolepida albohirtum. Classification (NCBI taxonomy): domain Eukaryota; kingdom Metazoa; phylum Arthropoda; class Insecta; order Coleoptera; family Scarabaeidae; genus Dermolepida; species Dermolepida albohirtum. The sequence continues at coordinate 616,625 of JAVIWB010006292.1, read as the reverse complement.
TCATTACTTCCACATGAATATACCTTGCCATCATTAGTCAACAAAAGTGTATGATTTGTTCCACAAGCTGCTTCAGAAACATCTGCTGCTCTGTCCCAATCTAGGTTTCTGGGTGTTAGTATGTGTTCATCTTCAATTCCTCCAAGCCCTAGTTCTCCATGAATAGTACTTCCCCAGGCCAACATTTTACCTTCTAGACACTTTTCTTAAGAATGGCATTTCTTTCTGGAATAATCCGCTTATATATCTAGCAAAATTTCTAGAATAATCTTTACCAGAAACAAAATGAGAAAAAAGTTATCAGTAACTGTTTTTGGTATATATACAGAAACTATTGTATTTTAAACATTTTTATCATATTTCCCTGTACGTATCGATTAAACTCTCAAATATATCTATACTTCAAATTTTAAATATAACAAGATATTGAATAAACACCAAATATTCGAACATGACAGATCAAATGACATTAACATAAAATTCAGGCTGTTTGTAATTTGTTAATAATGCGCATGTGTTAACATGCCAAACCGGCACTTTTAAAAAAAATGTATAGTTTTAATTTTATTTATAATCAACATTAGTTACTAGTATTTTATATTATAAATTTTTTTTATAAATTTAAATAGATATAATGATTAAAAAAAATTAAAAATGTGCATTTTTTATTAATTCATATTTTCAAACTTTTTATAACTGATACCCGATTCAAGTGTTACTACAAGGAACGCTTCTGTTAATATTATTACATACTATGTTTATTAAGTGTTCAATAAATTTCAAAAATGTAGAATCTATAGGAAACTGTAAGACGATTATTCCCGACCGACATTTCTTTAATAGATATATAATTTTCATAAAAGAAATTCCCTATGCATAACACCATCTAATTCTAATGACATCTAATTTTTAGTTATAGAATTATTCAAGAAGCTTTGTAAAGAATAAATTCTAGATAAACTACATAGAATATTACGAGCCCAAGATATCAGTGTCGGTTATTCGTTGAATATATATTAATGAACTTGTAACGAATTTATTTGTAAAGAATCTAATGATTTATTTATACATAATTACTGTCTAATATTGTTTGAGCATGAAATATTTGTAGCGCACATTTTCTGGGTAGACAATAGATGGTGGAGTTCATGATTAAACTAAACAATAAAAAAATCTCCTACAAATATACAGTATAAGCAACAATGAGTGACCTGATCCTACACTTCTTTCCATACATATCACCTCAATATTTACTTCCTCTTAAAAGTGAAATTAGACAGTGTCTCACGCAATTCTAATAATTATAATAAAAATATGCTAGCTACTATATAAACAACAAATACTACTGTGAAAACGGCATTTTCGCTGCGTATATGTGAACTGAGGACTTTAAAAAGACTGAGGAAGGCTAGCATATAAGTATAAATAATGGATATTAATCACAAAACAAGTTCTGCACACTGCAAGTCAATGAAAGGTTAATGACAAAAACAAAGTAGGAAAACTCACTAGAAATTACTAAACTGTTAACTTCAGATAGAAAAAGGGAAGTAAGTACTGATATGGGGCATGCGGAAAGTAGTAGAAGATCAGGTCAATCATTATTGCTCACTCGTTACTAAAAATTAAAGGAAAAATAAATAATTTTTATAATTTTAAATTAAATTTTATTTACTTCTGAAAAATTGCATAGTATGAGAAGTTAGAGTTTTCCAGTACAATTATAAATAAATTTTATTAAAGTTAATTCTGATATTCTTAGACGCAAAATGGTTGCTTGGTACCATCGATCGTATTATTTACGCCGAATTTAAAATTCCGTATGCTTCTATTAGCTTTATTTTAGTATAATAGTAGATGACAAACAGAAAATATATTTTATTAAATAATTATAATAATTGATTACAAAATCAATGTAATCTAAATGAAGAGTCTTGTTTTCTGATTTTGCCATTTCATCAATTACATACGAATTAGATTTACTTTTGACCATTTTTTACTAAATTCAATAATTTTGCTCTGACCATATTATCTCCATACTTCATGTCCTTAAATCGTAATCAATTTTACGTTTTCTTTCTTCCATAGCTTCATAGAAAATGGTTTGTTAGTGTTTGAAGGGAAGAAAACATGTGACTATTATGAGAAAGTGAACGCCACAATGCTTGAGAACTGATTCACTAAGATATTACCCTATTTACCAAATAATGCGGTTGTGGCTATGAATAATACATCATATCATAGCCGCAAGGTTGAAAAGAGTGTTTTTCAACCTTGCGATTATGATATGATGCCTTATGAATCTTAGTGAATCAGTCCTCAAACACTGTGGCGTTCACTTCCTCATAAGTCACATGTTTTCTTCCCTTCACACACTAACAAACCATTTTCTATGAAGCCATCTGAACAAAGTGTACATTAATGTAATGTCAGTATGTAATATTAGTCAATGTTCTCCGTCCTTCAGGTGGATTTTTTAATCCTGTGGTAAGTCCTTTTAGTTTAAAACTTAAAACATTTGTCATTCCATCGTTCTGCCTTATATGACCCACATTTAACCAGGTTTCGTCCAAATTGAAAATCAGTTCATTCTGGGATTTATACAATATAATGAAATAACTTTTATATATTGGCGTCTGCATGTCATATCATCTTTTTCAGTAACAACACTGTTTCTGCTTTCTTGGATGTATCTGTAACATAAAACAGAATTATATTTAGATATATTAATATACTGCAAATATTCCTACTGAAAATATAGTTGCTTCATTAATCCATATAATGTTGAGTGACTCATATTTGGTAGTTCACTACTGTTAGTTATATAAGTTAAGACTATTCAACATTTTTACAATTTCATTGTCACAAAACATGTTGTGAACTATTTTATGAACAGCAACTTTAACAGACTCATCAAGAGACTCCAGCTCAGAATGTCAACTAGTTCTCTTTTTCGGTTTTAAAATATTCCTTTTCTTTTTACCGACGATTCGATATACTATCGATCTGGAAATTTCTAGAATCATATCTTAATGATTCTAGAAATTCGACAGTGGAATATATCTCCACATAATAAGTTATGTGGAGACATATTTTACATACCACACTCAATAAAGTTACCTACTAGTTGGGAGATTTGCTCTACTAAAGTCATCTATTCTTATATCGTGTGTATCCAGTACAATTTTTTATAAGCATTAATAGTCTGCTTTGTAGTACTGCTCAAGTGGCTTGCTTTCTCTCGTTTCTTCGGAGGAGAATATACACCTGTGTTTGTAGCAGTACTGGCGCTAAGTTCTGTATCCATTCTTGAAATCAACACCTACAGATTTATATAATTTTAGTACAAGTGATGTTCTTGTATTCACATATTATTTACATAATCTCTTAATATGCAAGTCAGCTCTAAAAAGAACTAATGTACACCGTAAAATAGATAAACTAATATGATACTTATAAACAAATCTCCAGAAGCGCAAAACGTAATATAAACAATGAAAGATATCAAAACATTCTACGGTTGATAGGGTACGACTAGATATGTGGATTTTATCTTGTTCTCAACCAATGAGAATTAACTATGATTATGTTCATTTGTCTCACTCTTTTTAAAACGAAGTAGTCTTATATAACCTATAGTTCACGATACAGACTACAGTTTGTCTCAACCTTATTATGCAGTACAGTTCTTATGGGAATTAACTACAACATTGCCAAATCTTTTCATCATCTGTTTCCGGTTCATTCCTTGACATTTCATACGATCAAAACATAACCTTTACCTTTTATGATTGTTAGTATTTATGAAATACTATTATAATGTTAATACTAACGAGAAGAGTTAAAAGGGAAGCGTACAAGGAGTAGTAGTTAAAGAAAGTGGTACTTCTAATGATTTAATTTTGTGATATTCTATATAAAACCTAGTAGAAATTACGGGCAGCAATATAAATTATTTTTGTTATGAAGAGCACTTAATTTCCTTAGTATTATTGAGTATTAGCAACACAATTTATAATAATCAAAAATACTTATAAATGTATATATCTATTATAAAATTGATTGGGAACTTGTTCTCGGGAAATATGTCTTTGTTTAATAAATATCTTTATCAGTTATTTATATTTATTGGTTTAGTTTTGTTTACAGATATTAGCAATAATTCAAAATTAAATAGTCAAACTCATAAAGTAACATATCAGTAACTGTACATATTTGAAATAATAGAATAAAGTACACAGATAGACCATTATGTCGAACAATATACACAGTAATATAATTTTACTCTCGCTAGAAGGCAAGGGCCTCCCCATGGCGTTTGCATACATCTTTTGTATTGTAATCCTACTTGTCCCACTATCTCAGCCTCCTCATTAATCTTCCATAGAAATCTATATGAATACAAAGCACAATTAGATTAGTATATTTAAAAAAGGAAAATTCATTAATGAAAATAATAATAACATGTAGAAGATAGTCTCATTTTTAATCACTTGAAGAAGCTGTTAGATCCTCTGAAGACGAATGTGTTACATGAATTACAAATTCTTCTACATAATCTTGCAACATATCAACCATCCACATACTATTTTCAATATTTTTTACACGATTAATGTAGTTTTGCCAATTATCAGCTGTCACATTTCTATAACCTCTCGCAATTAATTCTCCCATATCTTTTACTTTAAAAGTAGCATTATTCATTTGAACATAGTGCTTAACTTGTGCCCACACCATTTCAATTGGATTAAGTTCACAATGGTATGGGGGTAGGCGAAGAACTTTATGTCCTTGTCCTTTTGCATATTCATCAATCTTGTTTTTATTATATTGAGACTTAACTTCTGACATGCAAGCCAGTAAGTCTCTTTTTAACATATCCTTATCAGTGGGTATGTGTTTTTCTGCAAGCCATTCAAAGATTTGGTCTTTTCTCCAAGTTGTTGTCGGGATCTTTTCTATTTTTTTGCTGTAATATGAAGCATTATCAAGGACTATCACAGAATTGTCTGGTATATTTGGAAGCAGTTTCTTGACGAACCAAGACTCATATGTGTCTGCATCCATTTCATTATGGACATCAGCAGTGTTTTTCTTACAGAGAAACGTATATTCAGCCCCCGGAACAAAACCATTGTTACCACCAGCATGCACTAATGCAAAACGCGGTCCAAGACCACTTGGTGATTTTAGTCCAACACTGAGTCCTTCTATGAAAGCTTGTCGATTGCTTTGTATTGTGGTATCTGTCCATGTTTTATTTACCACATGCCCAGTATTCACCCATGATTCATCAGTATATATTATAGTTCTATCTAGAAATGACAGTAATTAAAACGAAAAGTATAAAAGATTATGGTATAAAGTAGCTGTACCTTTTTCTCTAAGCTTCTTTATGTCTCGCAAGTATTTATGCCTCCATCTAATGATACCATCTCGCTCGATGAGAATACTCTTTCGCCCTACTTTGCGAAATTCAAAACCTATATCATGTAAGAGTCTGTGCAAAGTTGAACGTGAAAGTAAAAACTATAACAAAAGATATAGGTTACGTATCATATTTGTAAGAATTACAAATAATATATATACTTACATAAACGTTTGCAAAAGGAAGTCTACGTTCTAAAAAGAACGATTTAATAACAACTACAAATAATTTAATGGTGAATACACAAATACAAACACACAATGAAAACTCTGATAGTTGTCAATACGACTATATAGCATAGATAAGAAATAACTATAAATGGGCAACTCTTTCAGTATGTTTCAACTCTGATTACAGCGCCATCTATGTTATCCCTTACAACTATAGTACACTATATATTAATTTATTTTCAAATCAAAAATTAATTTGCTTACTATTTTACATACATTAATTTATATTATATAGAAGTACAACATAAATTAAGCATGTAACATAGTATGCAAATTAATTTGTGCATTTATATAAAATAGTAAAACATTCTTTGGTATATCACATTAACAAAATAAAATCAGGTAGGTATTTTCAAAAATATTTGCTGTTTTGACAATATCTTTTTCAAGCCAATATATATATATATATATATATATATATATATATATATATGTATATTATAATAACAGATTATATTTTTAACATTTATTTGTCTTCCCGAACTTTGATTTACATAAAATTTGTATTTTTTATTTCAACACATTGTTGAAAAAGCCATTATCAAATACATTTCAAATATTACTGACACAGTCTTATTTGGTATCTGTGGTAGAGAAGAAGATCATGTATTTATAAAAATGTAAAGAATATATTTAATATTACACAAAAAATATTTCATGGCAAATACAATAACAGCGCACTGATGTATCTGTAATACAAAAAAATATTTAAGTAAATATCATTGACATCTTCATGTTCTTCACGTTCCTTTACAAATTTTATATAATGATATGAACTTATAACAAATTATTCAAACAAATCAATTATACCTAAAGTATATAAATTTTAAACAAGTAATCTTGAGATTACAATTATTATTATAGGACAAATCTTAATGTATATATTTTAATAATAATTAATGTAGATATTTTAAGAAGTAAGCTGTTTTAATCCAACTATTTTCTTTTGTTTATTTTTATTTCTGAGATATTTAGCATATGCAATTTTTCTAATACCACTTAATTTATTAGGTGCATTACACTGACCTTTTAAAATACTATTAGTTTGTTTGATCCATGTGTGAATAAAAAAATTTATTGTGAAGTTCAAAAAGAATGGTTTTAAATTATGTTTTTCACAATGAAAAATTGTAAAACTAAAATATTTAAGTAGTTTATTACGTAAAACACTTTGCAAATTTGGAACATGGCAAACATTATCCATTACTTTGAATAGATATTCCCAAGTAAATGAAAATATTTTCATGAATGCAGTTGTAGGGAAAACTAAAGCCTTACTTCTGAAACATTTTAATGTTATAACTAAATGGTAATCACTGTCAACATCTGTTTGCAAATCATTTAAACATGACTGACAATTATTAATGTATCTTAACATTTTTCTTGCCACGTAACCGGCAACGTATGTTTGCGAATACGATGTTGGACATTCTTCAATGATAACCTCAGGAAAAATGATATTGTCATAATCAGTTAACGGTTTCTCCTCCTTTTTATTTGAAAGTAAAGCAGTTAATTGTATTAAACCACCAACTGCATCGTCTTCTTCACAATTCCCTGATGCTGAATGACAACTTATGATGTTGTTTATCAGCAAGCTTTTAAAAGATGTGGCAAAAATATAGCTGTTTGGATTGATATTCCTGGAACCATGACTTCTAATACTTCCAAAGAAGTTTTCAAGGGCATCTTGGTTAAAATGTCTGGTGCACATAAATTTAATGTCTATATTTTGTTTCAATTTTTGCCATAAATATCGAAGTCCTTTGATAGTCACTATAAAATTTTTTATAGATGGGGGTTGGAATTTTTTTGTGTCTTTAAAAAAATACACAGACTCCAATTTTTTTATGGATTCCGTCCAAAAATCGATATGTACACTGGAATCAGACACAGCACTCCTTAATTCTTTCCCATAAACTGTTCTCAACTGAGATGAATTTAGAGAATCGAAAATTTTGTCAAACAGTAACAAAAAATCAGCTGTCTGTGCGGCACTGGGTGGTATGTCACTAATTCCTGTAACAAGTGCAAAGTTATAATGTTTTATAAAAACTTATTTTAAAGAATTAATTCTGAAATATACTATTTAATATTTATAGCAATTTAAATAACTATCAAAATATAAAATTTTACCTCTTGTTGCAAATCCCCTCATTACACTCGACAAAGTTCTACTAAATATTTGAGTTGCATAGCTAACTTTCATTTTTTTTATCTGGTCCTTGTAAATGTGCTTTTCTGTCAATTTGTAGCAAATTTTGGTATCCAAATTACCAGTGTCACTTTCATAAAAAGCAATAATATCCTTCCATGAAGCAACTTTTTCCGTTCCATCCTCAGTAAACTTTACATCATACTCCAACAAATTGTTACGTATTCCTTTTATTAGGTGTGGGGTATCATATAATGGTACAATTTCTCTATCTTGCACCAAAAACCCTATATATCGGTTCTCTTTTTTATTTTTTAAACAATATTCATTAGTTTCTTGCAGAAGTTGTTTATAGGCAGCTGAATTTGAGGATAATTGGTCGCATACAGTTGCAACGACATTAAATCCTACATCTAGTAATGAAGTAATAACTTCTTTCAATAGTTTCACTAAGTCTGCTGATTTAATGCCTGAGCTGGTCATATAATAGCATTTGGTTGTTTCCATTTCTGGAATACTCCACGAGCCATGAATACTAACGCATGCTCGGCAAAAACATTTTTCCTATATCCTTTACCTAAATCTTGAAAACCCTCGATCTGATCAGTTAATTTATTGTATTGCAAACTTGCATCAATACTCATTTCATCAAATGATACAGTGCACACTTTATCCCTTTCATTTTTCAATTTCTCCGCACTGAGTTTTAAAGCATGTAACAGTGTATCATTAATACCTACTGTAATTGGCATTTTCCTCAGTAAGGTAGTTAATGTTTTCTTCGAAGGAAGTGCAAATATTCTCTGCAGCAACCTATATGCTTTCGGACTTTGCTTAAATAATGATAAAGATAAGATTTTGTCAATTTGGTACGTAGACTTCCGCGGTCGTGGTCCATGCTATCTGCTTCTGGGTTTCCGGGCTGGAACCGCGTCACTAGTATATCTGCCGACGTTTCGTACCCATTTGTATGGGACATCTTCAGGGCTGAACTACTGCACTGAAACTGGTGTAAGTCGATGGGGGACGTGTTTATATATGGATAATGGGTCATGGGTCAATGGAGCGTTACGGTTACGGTTGGGTCGATTAGAGATGCAGGATTGCCAAGCGTTATGTAGGGGGTAGCCATCATCGCGGTTAAGATTATTGGGGTGCTTAAAGATCTCTATAGTTTCACGGATTTTGCGACCATAGAAGTGGTTAGTGCGGGATAGGATCTTGGTTGAATTAAACTGAATATGGTGCCCGGTTTCCAGTCTATGCTCGGCAAGTGCAGAACCGGCTATGCGCAGCAACCTAGTACAACGCTCATGTTCAGAAACACGAGTGCCGACAGACCGCTTTGTTTCACCAATATATGCCCTGCCGCATGAACAAGGAATCCTGTACACACCAGCTGATTCTAAAGAAACATGGTCTTTTACGGAAAAAGGGTCAGATAATTTGGAATGGGGTTTGAAGATGGTTTTGATGTTGTTTTTGAGAAGAACCCTACTGATGCGGTCAGTAACACCTTGTATATAGGGTAGGTGGGCTTTAGAGAGGGGGGGAGATGATGTAAGCTGTGTATTAAGTTGTGAGATTTTGGGATTAAGATGTCGATCTATGGTTCGCTGAATATTATGGTTGGAGAAATTATTATTTATAAGAGCTTTGGTAACGTGACTTAATTCCTGGGATATAGAATGCTGGTCAGATATGTTCACAGCTCTTTGGACTAAGGAATTGATAACGCCCTGTTTCTGGGCAGGATGATGATGGGAGAGGGCATTGAGATACCGATCAGTGTGTGTGGGTTTGCGGTACACTGAATGTCCTAGTGAACCATCCAGATGACGAGTTACCAAGACGTCGAGGAAGGGAAGGGAACCTTCAGATTCAATCTCCATGGTGAAATTTATGGAATCGTGTTGTGAATTTAAGAAAACGAGGAAGTTGTTCAAGGAATCCCGACCATGGGGCCAAATGACGAAGGTGTCATCCACATATCTGAACCAACATTTTGGTTTTTGGTCACAAGAGTGAAGAATTTGTTGTTCGAATGCCTCCATAAAAATGTCAGCGACAACAGGAGAGAGAGGAGACCCCATAGCTGCACCCGATACTTGTTCATAATAATTACCACGGAACAAGGGGACAGGACGGCTCGTATAAACTTCTGAAGCGAGATCCCACCTCACGAATAGAACGTACCATCATATCATCTATCAAAACCTCTTCTATCCCTACCGATTCTCACAGAACCTTATTACCCAGCGACTCCAAAGCCCCAAAACTGTACGGTCTCCCAAAAATTCACAAACCCAGCATTCCTCTGCGTCCCATAGTGAGTACCATAAACAGTCCCACTTATAAATTATCTAAATATCTCTCGAACATCCTCAAACCTTACACCGGCAATAGTAATTCTTTTATTAAAAATTCCAAACATTTTGTCCAAAGACTAAATGGCCTAACGGCAGATCCTCATGATCTACTAGTTAGTTTTGACGTCGAATCTTTATTCACCAGAGTTCCTATACCCGACACTATCCAAATAATCCGTCAAATCCTTTCCACTGACAACCAACCTGATGATTTGGCCAACCTGGTGAATACTTGTTTAACCTCCACCTATTTTCAGTTCCGTGGTAATTATTATGAACAAGTATCGGGTGCAGCTATGGGGTCTCCTCTCTCTCCTGTTGTCGCTGACATTTTTATGGAGGCATTCGAACAACAAATTCTTCACTCTTGTGACCAAAAACCAAAATGTTGGTTCAGATATGTGGATGACACCTTCGTTATTTGGCCCCATGGTCGGGATTCCTTGAACAACTTCCTCGTTTTCTTAAATTCACAACACGATTCCATAAATTTCACCATGGAGATTGAATCTGAAGGTTCCCTTCCCTTCCTCGACGTCTTGGTAACTCGTCATCTGGATGGTTCACTAGGACATTCAGTGTACCGCAAACCCACACACACTGATCGGTATCTCAATGCCCTCTCCCATCATCATCCTGCCCAGAAACAGGGCGTTATCAATTCCTTAGTCCAAAGAGCTGTGAACATATCTGACCAGCATTCTATATCCCAGGAATTAAGTCACGTTACCAAAGCTCTTATAAATAATAATTTTTCCAACCATAATATTCAGCGAACCATAGATCGACATCTTAATCCCAAAATCTCACAACTTAATACACAGCTTACATCATCTCCCACCCCTCTCTAAAGCCCACCTACCCTATATACAAGGTGTTACTGACCGCATCAGTAGGGTTCTTCTCAAAAACAACATCAAAACCATCTTCAAACCCCATTCCAAATTATCTGACCCTTTTTCCGTAAAAGACCATGTTTCTTTAGAATCAGCTGGTGTGTACAGGATTCCTTGTTCATGCGGCAGGGCATATATTGGTGAAACAAAGCGGTCTGTCGGCACTCGTGTTTCTGAACATGAGCGTTGTACTAGGTTGCTGCGCATAGCCGGTTCTGCACTTGCCGAGCATAGACTGGAAACCGGGCACCATATTCAGTTTAATTCAACCAAGATCCTATCCCGCACTAACCACTTCTATGGTCGCAAAATCCGTGAAACTATAGAGATCTTTAAGCACCCCAATAATCTTAACCGCGATGATGGCTACCCCCTACATAACGCTTGGCAATCCTGCATCTCTAATCGACCCAACCGTAACCGTAACGCTCCATTGACCCATGACCCATTATCCATATATAAACACGTCCCCCATCGACTTACACCAGTTTCAGTGCAGTAGTTCAGCCCTGAAGATGTCCCATACAAATGGGTACGAAACGTCGGCAGATATACTAGTGACGCGGTTCCAGCCCGGAAACCCAGAAGCAGATAGCATAAGATTTTGTCATCTAAAGAAAAACGACGTCCTCTATTTCTATGCTGTTGGTGCTTCAATTGGGACATGATAAAATTAAATGTCACTTTGTTTACTTTTGATCTAATAAAATCTTCAGATAAAGAAAATTCTTCTGCCATTTGTAAGCGCTCCTTCAAATTTAAGTTTTCGGAAAATAATGAGCGAGATACTTTCTTTAAATTTGTGAAAATATTATATAATTTTCTGGCTCTTGGAGATAACTGTGTTTTTCTATATACATTTGCTAACTTTAAAAAGTTAATCCTTTTTAGAAAGTCTGGAAAGTAAAATAAACTTATAGAAAGAACAAATATTTATTTCTTCTTTATACCTTTACGAGACCTTGGAGTAGAAATCTTGATACTTGTGGTTGCGTGAGTTGGTGATTCCGTTATTCTTTCTTTCATATCTACAAGTACAAAAGAAATAACAAAATATAACTTATTGCACTTATTCCAGTGATATATATTCTGTGTATCATATGATACAAAAAATGCTTTTCTAGAATTACCTATATAACTTAATTAAGAAAGCACTGAAACATTTTGTAGAATGATTTTGTAATTGTTTGAATGCAAACATATAAATATACATACCAGACATTTCCAATGAAGATGTGCCAGCTAAAGGAATTATGGAAGAATTTCCACTTATATCAACTTCAGTATAACCTAAAATATATTGATAAATTGCAAAAAGGTTCGCAAATGTCAGCAAAATCTATTTACTTATACATCAAATAGACATACCATGTGATGGTATTGGTGATGATAAACTAGCTAATGCAGTTGATACTGCAGTAACTTCAGAAAAATTATCTTCTCTACAAGTAGTAGCATCAGGTGGTGTCTTCGTTATTCTTTCTCCCATATCTAGAACAAACAAAAAACAATACTAAATTATATTACTCTATTCTGAAAGCTTCGCAACATTTTGTAAGATAAATTTTTAATAATTATTTGAATGGAAGTACCAAATATACGTACCAAGAATTTCTAATGAGGATGTACCTGGTAAGGGACTGTCGAAAGAATTTCCTCTAATATCGACCTCTGTATAACCTACAATATATAAAAGGCTTGACAAATGTCAACAAAAAACTATTAAACATCAAATATGCATACTAAGTGATTGCATTGATGATGAACTAACTAATGTGGTTGTTTCTGCAGTAGCTTCAGTAAAACCTAAAATAAAGATATTATTTTTTTAATTTTTTCAAATATTGAGCTGTAAAACATACTTGGTAAATGTAATGATGGAAGGCTTCCGGCTTTTAATCCTGTCAAGGTTTTGCATGGCTCTGGAATATGGCAATCTTCAGCAAAATGAGCATCACAAATTCTGTAACTTGCGCTTACTTTGGCTGGATGCAAACCTCATAATTTTGGATTATTTATCCTCCGCAGCCATTCATTGTACATCTATTATATAAGGAATACTTAAATCACATAAACATTTTTCAACAATTTGAAGTATACTTACCTCTTCATCTTTATATGATATACGATGAAACTTAATTTTATTGCTGTAATTACTGCAGCCAGGAACGCAACACTTAAACCCCATTTTTGATATTTCTGAGTTTAACTCAAAAAATCAAAGCACGTGCAACAAAATTGATGCGGCGTTAGTACTGAAAAGTACTGTTTTATAACAACAACGAACAAGCTTTAAAGGTAAGAAAAAAAGACAAAAATAACAAACACCAACAACAATTGACAATAACCAATAAATAACCCAAATAACATGCAAATGACGTATGAAGTTTAACCCAGCTTAACCGATTCAACAGGAAATAAGAACGAAAATACTGTTGCCATTTCAAGGGTTCTATAATATTCGTCCAAGCAGTGCCCTCCTAATCTGGTGTAATAAACTATAATTTTGTTTGACCTTGAGGATTAAACTTACTCGGGCCTGACTATATAGTTACCTACGTTGCCTACTATAATAAACAACAACTTCCAATACTGCAACCGGAAATAATGATAGCGTTATTTATAAATTACTAAAGGGAATAGAGACACAAAATTGATATTGCATGGTATACTGCATAATAAGGTTGAGACAGTCTATAGAACAAAATCTAAACTACAGTTCGAGAATATTTCAAATACGTGGTAATAGAAGGCTATTAAAAATATAAGAAAAAAATAAGTTAGTAATTTTAATCTCAGAAGGGCCCTATGTTGAATGTACGAAAACTCCATTACCAAAAATGATTAGGGACACAAAAAACGCGTTAAAAAGTTGTGCAAAGTTAATAACCCCGAATTTGAATTATAGATTAAGTGTAAGCAATCCGTTGATCCCTAGACTATATTGTTTACCTAAAATACACAAACCAGGCAACTCAATGAGACCAATTGTCTCAGGGATCAACTCTCCTACTTACTTGATTTCAAAGTAGTTAGTGAATGAATACAAAAATTTGCCCGAAAAACTTGAAAGCCTTTCAGTCACTAACTCATTAGAATTAGAAAGAATTAGAAAAGTATGAATAGGAAGTTCGAACTGAAAAGACACTTATTCTCAATTAAACTTGTAGCTTATGGTACAATGGAAGAATATATAAATGATATCCTTTCGACTGTGTACAAATTAGCATATGTAGGTTTATGATTTTATTGCATTTGTTATGTTAAATGGATTGAACGCTGAATATGAACCCCTTGTTATGACCCTAACTGACACAAGGGATGATCTATCGTCAGAAGTAGTGAAAACCAAATTACTGGAAGAAGCTGCAAGATGGAGGTCAAATGAGCAGACGGGTAACATTGAAGCTGCACTTCAAGGGAAACAAACACACAATAAGTGGAAAAAGAAGATTACATGTTATAAATGTGGTGAAAATGGCCATAAAAAGCCAAACTATCCAGCTATGGTAAAGAAAAAAGGAGATGATACGAAAGGATCATCAGGTAAATCCCCGTACCATAAGAAATCATTATTGGCAACAGCTTTACTGATGAAAACTACACCAACTGATTGGATAGTGGATTCAGGGGCATCTGTTCGTATGCCAATGAATAAGTATTGGATGTTGAATTTCAATGAATCTGAAATGAGTGATATTGCTGTTGCAAATAACAATACAATACAATCAAAGGGAAAAGGAAATGTAGAAATAAACCTAAACCAAGGTGGACAGAGCAACACAAGAACTGTAACTAATGTGTTATATGTACCTGATCTTGCTACAAATTTGCTATCTGTAGGTGCTGTAACCAAGAGAGGTTATTCAGTATTATTTGACAAAAATGGATGTAAAGTGTACGATGAATGTGATTTTTCTGTTTGTGGACATGTAATACATACTGGAAGCAAAAAAATGGGTTATATATTGTCAATCAAATGAAAAAGGAACAAGTTAGGGCATTGGCCACAACAATGTCAAATCATGAATTATGGCATAAGTGACTGGGGCATTTAAACCGCAGAGGTATGAAATTATTGCAGGATAGTTTGGTTACTGGATTAAACTTTAACAAGGAAGAAAGTGAACCATGCATTCCATGTTTGGAAGGAAAACAAACGATACAGAAATTCCCAAAAAGCACAACGAAAAGGGTGAAAGAACTTCTAGAATAAATTCATACGGATATATCTGGACCAATGGAAGAACTATCATGGGGAGGTGCAAGGTACTGTTTAGTTTTTGTAGATGATTATAGCAGAAAAGTATTTGGATACATGCTTAAACGAAAAAGTGAAGTACTATTGAAATTCAGAGTTTAAAACCATGGTAGAGAATCAAACAAATGAGACTATTAAATGTGTTCGGAGTGACAATGGAAGTGAATATACAAACTGTGAGCTTAAAGATTTTTTAAATAATTTGGAATTATTCATCAAACCACTGTACCATACACACCCCAGCAAAATGGTGTCGCGGAACGCACAAATCGAATATTGGTAGAAAAAGCAAGGTGCATGTTATTTGATGTGGGTTTAAGCAAGAAGTATTGGGCAGAAGCAATGAATACAGCAATATATTTGAAGAATCGCTCACCAACAGCAGTTGTTGTCGAGGCAGTACCTGAAGAAGTGTGGATAGGTAAGAAGGTTTATTTGTCACATTTAAAGATTTACGGCAGCAGAGCCGATGTACTGATGTACCAAAAAACGCAGGAAGAAATTTGATGCTAAATCATGTCAGTACTTGATGGTGAGCTACTGTGAGAATACTAAAGGGTATCGCTTATTGAACTTAAAGAATCCAACCAGAGTAATACAGGCAAGGAATGTAGTATTTATTGAAACAGTAAAAGCACATCAAAATACACTCCATGATGAATCAAAAGAAATTGGTGAAGATATTAGAATGACTCAAAAAGGGGAGGAATTTCAGATTCAATCAAAGTTAGGAGATATCGTGAATCCAGTGGAACAGTTTTATGAAAGAGTGGACACTGAAGAAGATTTCATTTTGTCAGAAGATGACCTGGAACTGTCTGGAAGTGAACAACTAAATGATGAGAAACCAGCTGAGTCAATGGAAAAAAATATCCAACGAGAAAAAGAAAGCAAAGAAGGGATGCCGATATGGATTACTCATTTCATGTGAATCACTTAGACCCGGTGAATACGGAAGACGCTTTCTCAAGATCTGACAAAAAGTTATGGAAACAAGCCATGAAAAAAGAGTTTCAAGAATTGCTGGATAACGAGACATGGAAACTTGTAGAGCGTCCACAAAACAAAAATGTGGTAAAGTGTAAGTGGATTTTCAAGCTAAAAGCAGGGGCCGATGGTTCTACAAGATGGTACAAGGCCAGATTAGTAGCCAAAGGGTTTTCCCAGAAATATGGACAAGATTTTGAAGAAACATTTGCACCTGTAGTCAGGCTATCTTCAATAAGATTGCTTTTTGGACAAGCAGTTGAGCTGAACCTTACAATAGATCATGTTGATATCGCGACGGCATTTCTTAATGGTGATCTTAGGAAAGAAATTTATATGGAACAACCACCAGGTTATATTACTTTAAACCAAGAGAATAAAGTATGCAGACTTAAGAAGGCAATATATGGACTTAAATAGGCTGCGCGGGCATGGAACTGTAAAATTCATGCATTTCTTGTTGAATGTGGGTACCAAAGATCCAATTATGACTGATGTGTGTACATCAAGAAGGAAGGGGAGGGAGTAAATTAACTGCAATAGGATTGCATGTGGATGACTTTTTTATTTTTTCCAATAATAGTGAAGAGGTACATAACCTAAAAACGAAAATTTCGGGAAAATTTAAAATGAAGGATTTAGGAAGGGCAACAGAATGTATAGGGATGAATATATCAAGAAATGAGAATGGAAGAATCTATCTTGATCAAAAACAATATACCAGTGACATTCTAAAACGTTTTGGAATGGAAGATTCGAAACCTGTTAGTACACCACTGGAACCGTTAATTGGCGTTTATGTTACTAAAAATTATCAACACCTATAACGGCTTATGTGGATGCTGATTGTGGTGGTTGCATTAATGACCGTCATTCATATACTGGTTTCGTGTTAACTTTTGTTGGTGGTGCAGTGAGCTGGCATTGGCATAAACAAAAGAGTGTGGCCCTTAGTACTACTGAGGCGGAATACATGGCGTTGTGCGAGGGAGCTAAGAAAACAGTTAGTGTAAAAGGCCTATTTGGTGAACTATATCAAGACTGCAAGAATATGGTAGTGTATAGTGATAATCAGGGAGCTTGTAAACTTGTATATAACCCTGTATTCCATAAGCGTACCAAACATATATCTATCAGATACCATAATATTAAAAAATTAGTAGAAGCAAACGAACTATCTGTAAAATGCATGCCTACTGAAAATATGGTAGCGGATGTTTTCACAAAATCATTGTGTAAACCAAAACATTTGGACTGTTTGAAAGAGATAGTAATGATTAACAACTAATTCCTTATTGTACTGTTTGTTGTGTGTCTTTACTGGCAGTAGATTAAGTGAGGGTGTTGTATTTTTACTTTAAATATTAATATTCGTACTACTCAGTAACTTTCTTTTTACAGCATTGGTTGATGTCAACAGTTGGTAGTAGATAAGATAACATGTAGCATATACACAACAACAAGATGATGTTATGAAATGTAGTGTTGAATGTAATAAAGCAATATTAATATACTCTTGTTGTGACTTCAGATTCATCAAGTATATTACACATTGTACCATTGTTAACTCCACAATTATACAACAATTTTGACAAATGATGAAATTAATATAATCGCAAGAGCATTTTAGTACTAGATGAATAATTGGTTTTGTATTTCTTTTATATACCTCTTAGGTCACGAATTTATGAGACAACATTCATATTTTCTTATATCTTGTCTCAGAATAAGAAGGAGTGATTCAAATATTGTGCCAAAATAGTATGTCTTTAAGAGATTTCATTGATTCTGGAAGAGGTGAGCTTAATATAAAAAAATCAATGCTAGATGTCCGCCATTTTTCGTAACCTGTAAACATTTAATTACATTTTAGCACTTATTTACTGTATTATTAAATAAGTATAACAATAAAGTGAGTGATCTAGCGAGTGACCTAGGTCCGAGCAAACCGTTAGTACCACCACCTAAAAAGAGTCAACGACTGAGACACCTGATGTGTGAAGAGAAACAAACCGTTTTAAAAATATATAAAATGTTAACGCTGCAAACTGCAACAATGGGAATGACAGTAATTGTAATGAACATCTCTGAAACGCTAAGTAAGTTGTAGATATTACTTCCATAACAATATATTATAAAGAATGTATTGAGAGTTGGCAAAATCAACTGTATATAGAATTGTCAGAGAATATAAACAAGCAAGTGAACACGGGCTTCCTAAAGAAAGAGCATACAGGCATTCAAAGCTTCGAGAATTTGATGAATCTGTCAAAAGTACTATGTGACCGACGGTGTATGGTTTCTTTTTTAAAAACAAATTTCCGACACTGGATAAAATAATGGCAGAAGTAACTGTAGATGATCACTCACTTTATTGTTATGCTTAATTTTATATAATAATACAGTAAATAAATGCAAAAATGTAATTAAATGTTTACAAGTTATGAAAAATGGCAAATGTCTGCTATTTATTTTTCCATATTAAGCTCGCTTGTTCAAGAAACAATGAAATCTTTTCAAAACTTGTACTATTTTGATGCAATATTTGAATCACCCCTTCTTATTTTGAGACAAAGTATAAGAAAATATAAATGTTGTCTCATAAATTCTCATCCATACCAAAAAGAGATCAGCAACTATATACACTCTTGACACTCATTAATTTCAAGTAGGTGTTAATGAAAAATTTTTCATTTTATAACATTCATATTTAATTTATGTTTCAGGTATGTCAAGCATAACAAGAATATGCAAATAGAAAAGGATGAAGCTATCAGGTGGAGAACAAAATATCTGACAACAACAAAGCATTATAGAGATGAGGGTTGCCCAATGCTTTAGACGAAACTAAATCAAAACATGTTTAAATAAAAGACACACAAAGGAAAAAGTTTGGTTTGATGTAAATATGACAAGTACATGACGAGCTTTCATTGATGGATTACCGACAAGATTAAAAAATCCTTGTAGTAAAGATAGACGATTAATGGTTTGAACAAGTTTTGCCCAGGTTGCCAGATAATGCTGTTTCAATAATGGACAATAGATCATATCATTCACTCAGAGAGGAAAATCTACAAACTTCAAACTTCCTCATGGAAGAAAGCCTCAATCCAAAATTGGCTGTTCCAAAGATATTGAGTATAATGCAGAAATGTTATGTGCTGAATTATTGTATCTGTACATCTTCATAAGGAACAATATAATATATATGTAGCTAATCAAATGGTAACTGCAGCAAATAAAACTACATTAAGGTTACCACCATATCATTGCCCAAGAAACAATTTTTAAATTTCGCGGGTGTTTTAAGTTGCCCAAGGAAAAAATAACGACATCTAAAATTATATTTTATTTTATTACAGCATGAATATTAATAATTAAGGTGTATATTTCAAAATCAAAATTAAAACGAAAACCGTACGCATTAAAAACATGTTATTTCCTAATTTCTTGAATGAATTGAAATCATAGCTAACCTTTATTTTTACTACTACCAACTCAAAACTTCCGCGTAATTTAAAAATTGTTCCTTGGGTGTGAACTCAATCCAATTGAAATGATTTGGGCACAAATAGAAAGTGGTTTTTTTAAAAAAATACTCCCTTCAAAATGTCAACATTTATGAGAACTTTTGATGGAAGCAATTACAAATGTTCAATGAATAATTGGTAAAATTGTGTCAATTATGTGAGTAAAATAGAAAAAAGAATATGGGATATAGATGGATTAATGGATAACATTGTATAACCATTTATTATTTGTGTTGTAACAGTGACGGTGAACGTGATTTATTATTGCTTAACACAAGTGAATTTGATTAGTTTATACTGCTAATCTTTGTAGGTGTATTTTTTATGTACTTTTATAATAAATTTTAACAGTAGTTTACATTTTACCTTGAATTTCACAAATAAATTTGACATGAATATCAATAATTTATGATTTACAAATATATTACTTTCCCATTCAAAAGAAAATTTTATGAAATATGGAGTTTGCTGGAGCTGTAGTTTGTCAGAAAAAGGTTATGTCATAATATTTTAACTTAATTTTGGATAGATCGTACATATTAATGCAAAAAGTAACTTTTGAACAGTCATAATTCTATTAAAATAATTTTTTTTCACTTCAGAACAAATAAAATTTAATGTTCACAACTGTTTACGTTTAATTTTTATGGTTACATTTTTAAGCTGTGTTCCGGCTTTTAGCGGGATATTTGAATCACCTCTTATTCTGAGACGAAATTTAATGAAAAAATTAAATTATTTTCTCGTATTTTTTTATTTGAGTAGTTTTGATAGTTGTTTCAATTAATGTTTGCGTTAGCATTACGGTGGTCTTCATGGTTTATTTGCTAATTAATTAATTAATTTTATGGCTTCGAAATAATTCATGCTATTGATAAAAATAAGTAAACAATAAACTGAATCTCTAGTAATTTACAACTATCTTTTTCATACTTTAAGCAAAGGATAAGAACGGCAAGAAGGAACGACGCTAATCTGGTGCTATATCAATGGAGAAATAAAACCAAAAAAAGAAAATTTCTTACCAGAAACATGTTCGAAAACATGACAACTACAAAAATTAAACAGCAAATATTACAAACCAAAAATAGATTATACAAAAAAAAATATTTAGGAAGGTAGATCTGACTTTGACTTTCTTGTGAAAAAATAACGACAGATTATAAAACAAACTTAATATCCCTGCTTTATTATACATCTGTTCCAACGCTCGAAGAAAAAAAAAGGACTTGGTTGCGTGCGGTGCAAAAATTCGCACCGCCATCACCACTCAAGGCTTATTTACGGGGTCCAAAAAAATAGTAATTCCAAAGTGATAAGTGTGGACTATATGGCAGGAACATAACACTTTCCATCGTGACTGTTTTAACATACCTATGAAACCTCTACTAAATATTGCGCGCCATTTTTTTTAATAGTGTCCGACTTTACTTTTATTGTAATATTCTGCACTTCGATCTTTCGATAAGTTAGGAAATCTCACACTTTGCTTGCTGAATTTCCTTTTTGTTATGGGGGTCCGTGTCGGTCGGGTTACATACTGGAATGTAATTGTACATCCTAGTCATTCATGGTAACCCGGCCCTGATGAGGTTCCCGAAAAACCTTTTGAAAAACGTGCTTGTTTACATTATCCAACTAATTATATATTTAGTAGACATACCTATCATTTGCAGATGTTCGTTGTCCTGATTTTTGAAAGTAGGTACAGTTGAAACAGTTTTTAAAAGCGGCTATAGGCCAATAACACTATTCTCTCTTTCTAAAATATTCTAGTATCGTTTTTTAGATCGTCTATTAAAACATGTAAACAGAAACAATTCCATAATATTTCACTATCATGGACTTCGCGTGCTGGGCAGATCAACTAGTATTGCTCTTTTAACTTTATGTTCAACTAATAAGTTGTATCGACGAATAGGGCATTTGACAGTATCGATAAATCAAGGCTTTTATATAAACTATTTCATTATTGCTATTACCTCCTCCTTTTAATTAAAGAAAAAAATTGATTGAGAATGTAATTGAAATTTAATTTAAGGCGGATGATTGATTGATTGAGACAATTTATTACCTCCTTTGTTTTAATAAATAATAATAGGGATATTATTTAACAGAGAATATTTATTTGCACGTGTTGGTTAGTCAATTTATTACGAGCGCGTGTCCGACTAGCTAAAGCACTGCAATAAATGCAAATAAAAGACAAGAAAGTAATATAATTGAATGTAAAAAGAAATGAATGAATATATAAATATAACGGTTAATTCGATGTTAATGTAAGGAGTTAATAATTAATAGCTGTGTACAATGAGCGTCAAAAGTCCAGGACGCGTGCCAAGCTGAAAGAAAGATTATTAGTGGAATAAAACGACAGAAATGCCTTTAAAATTTTATTCACAAGTTAAATGAATTCTTAAAGCTTGAATGTGGTAAATAGAAATAGTTAAAAAGAACTAGAGCAACAAATAAAATAGGATGAACGTAATAGCAAAGCTGCAATAAAATATAAGTCTGGATGTACGAAGGCTGCTAATAAAGTATAAAATAAAAGGTTAGATTAAAACGGGCACCGGGCGGTGCATATATGTACTTGCTTGTTTGTGTATGTGTATATATCCTGGATCAGGAAAGGTGTATTTATATTCCGCGGTCGCGGAAATTAAACACGAGGTCACAAGAAGCGCGAATAAAGGTTCGCGGCACAAACACGTGTAGTCTCACTGACGACAGACAAGCGAAGAGACTGGTTCTTTTACGGTTATGGCTTTATAAGGAACCCTTAGGTTGAGGGGCTATGTGTGCGTGTCATGTTTGAATTAACCAATAGCAAACAGGGACAGGCACGCTACCACTTGGGCGGGAAACGAATTAGCTACATTAAAATTGATTTTAATTTCAATATAAGCATTAAGCAAATTATCTACACAGAATAGTAGACGTGTATTCTGTGTAAAAGAAATACCAAATTGGGATTGGTATTTGAATCGCGAATTGCATTTAGAAATCAATATAACTAAGTTGATATCGAATTTAGTGAAAAGTTTTGTAACTTCGAGTACAGTTTTTGGTACCTGATTTCGGTGCTTTTATTGCAGCTTTGACCCTTCGTACGTGACTAACACAAAGGACTCTGCATCTGACTATATATACGAGTACCGGACAAATAATGACAGTATAATAATTTAGGAATTCAAGATCGAATTGTATTTTAAATTAAACAAATTAATCTTAAAAACGATATAAGAAATTATTATATATAGAGAGTGTAATATTGCACAGTAATGGCTAAGATCATTCTTGTAAAACAGGTGTCAATATGCCAGTATTAATTAGATATACATCGGGGTATAGAAGTATTGACGTGTGAGTGCCCTAGTTTCGGTACTGGGCACTGCATTGTTTTCATTGTTTGTTAATGATTTAAGCTTAGTAGCTGGTAATTCTTTTTTGATTATGCACGTGGACATGTTAATGTTGTATGATATGAATGATAGCGAATTACAAATAAAATACAATTCTATATTAAATATGGTGTATTACCCATTCATTAACTTTTAATAGTAACGAAAAACACAACCGGGTTGATTTTACAAAGGCAAAAACGTTACATTGTGATAAGGGTAAAGGCGGACTCAATTAATCGTTAACATCAAGGAAGTAAATTTTCCAGACTTATCAATAGTGAAGGTCTAAATTGGAAGGGTCCCTGTAATATTTCAAAAGTCTTGATCTTAATCCAATGGAAAATCTTCGGAGAAAAGTATGATAACTGTTTTCTTTCTGTGAAAATTGGTTCTGCAAATTGTCTCCTACTACAGAATTTGTTTGTTCTCACTTTCCCTTAAAATTATAAATTATACTTGCATACAATTTAAGTAAAGTATAATAATAATAATAATAAGTCTTTATTGTCCAACAGACTGTTACAATCCAATAACAGGACAAAAAAAATATAAAAAATACAAATCATCAGATAATCAAACAATAGTAACCTAATTAATGTTCACGGTGTATTAAAAAAAAAGAAAAACGAAAATAAAGATATAAATGAATACAAATATAGTCATACACACACATCCATAATTAAGAAAATTAAGACAAACGGGGCCCTAGCGACAGTCAGTATCCGCTCCAAGGAATCAAAATTTATATCGCAATGGTCCGACAAACCGTTGAAGGCCTGACATGCAACTGCTAATGGGGAATTGAAACCAATATTGGTACTAAATGTTTCGATATAAAAGCAATGGCTATGTCTAGCCGACATTCGCGGTGCCATAAAATTATGCTGAGATAGCAAATCAGCACAATCTATATTTCCTCTAACCAAGTTAAATACAAACTTTATACTGTTTAGTTGATGTCTGACTTCCAAGGACTGCATTCCAAACTTATTTAGAAGAAAAGAGTTCTTGACTCCTCGCGGAGGACACACACCCCTCACCCTAAAACACAAAAACCTTAAAAAACCTCTGAACTCTTTCAAGTGACAATTTGTGAATCTCATAATAAGAATGCCAGACTAAAGATGCATACTCCAGCCTTGAACCTACATACGTCATGTACAGCTGCTTAATCGTAGAAATATGAGAACAACGAGAATTCCTTATCACGAAACCCAGCACCCTCAGAGCCGCCGCGGTTATGTGATTGATGTGCTTAACAAAGGTAAGCTTGGAATTAAAGTAAACACCCAAGTCTTTTATTTCAGTGCATCTAACAAGAGGAAAGACCCTTAAGTGTATAATTATAGATTACTGTGTTAACCCTCCTCGTATATGTTACAACTCTGCATTTATCCACATTCATCTGCAAATTGTTCAGCGCACACCAATCAGCAATCCCATTCAACTCTAACTACAGCCATCCAAATCATCTACACCTCCGAAAATTTTCAAGTCATCCGCACAAATGCACCTTTTGCAATCCACTATAGAAAATATTATTTTGTAATATAATAACATTATATTACAAAATCAATTAGCATTTGACAAGAATTGTGACATAAATGTTGCTTATGTTGCGTTCTCGTCAAAACAAAGCCATTTTTTATATGCAACTGCAATTTTTTGGTATTTATCTACTTCCACCATTGTTGGACTAATCGAAACATTTTCATATTTTGTATATTAGAAATTCAAAGTATATCATTACATCACGCTTTTCAGTTTTCTGACAAACTACTTATTGAATATAAAACCGGGTATGATAGAATTAGAAATAAAACGAGACGATCGAACATGAGGTGTAGTTCATTTCGCCTTCTCTAAAAAACTGATGCGTTTGTTGACATGGTTTTCTTCTCTGGTTACTTCGGTGGCTTTTCAGTTTTCTGTACATACTTTATTTTCTTGATTGTACGTTTATTGTCCAGATTGAAGAAGGATATCTCAAAATTAGAAATAAAACGATATTATTGTTATGCTAGTTCTTTTTTTTTATTGAAATAATATTAAAATTTTCACATTTAATAAATTTAATATGGTACAACTACAAATATAAATAAATTTCTGTGTTATGATATTAAAAGAATGTGTAATAAACAATATGGAATAATACAAAATATGCTCCAAAATTTTTCATGAATTTATAGATTCGACTTATTCAAAAAAACCTAAAATCTACGGGAACTATTTTAATTTGTAATATATGTTTTTATATTACATATTTTTTTAATGTTATAATAAACATTTTTTCTGACTGTTTGTGCAAATTATGATGCGTTAGTACATCATTTACTTTAAGTGGTAGAGAAATCTGTTTATTATGCAGATTGCTAGACAACTTTGCATACAACAGCATTGCAAAAATACAGTGAATATTCAGCAGTTTAGATCACGTAATTCAAATCAGTTATCTAAATTATGCCCAGAATTAAATGTTACTAGAGTTTTATAGTTTTTTCACAAAATATCTGCCAAAGTTTTTAATGTAAATTTTGTGAATTTATTTTTAACATGATGCGGGCACTAGAATGTCAATTTTATAGTGAAATAAAAGAGAATGAAAGGAAAGACAAATTTTTTCCTATAAACTGACGAAACGGATATTATAAGTGAAAAGTTTTTAATGAAAGGATTATGTTTAAAAATATACGATATTTTGTTTCGATAGAATTAATATCGAACACTTTCTACGCCTTCCACAAATGAGTTAAAATTATTGTTATTTTTTATGAGTTAATTGTAAATTATTTTTTGTAATTGCTTTAAAATTAAAATTTTTGCATAGCACAATAAAAGTGTAAAAGTCTACTTAATTTTTTAAGTTTAGGACATAAATTTATTGATTTGTTTCATAATATTTTGTCGCTGTAAAATCTCTTCTAATGTCATGTTCCTTTTTTTTGATCTTGTGAAATCTTATATATGACTTCAATTTAGTAGCGAAATTTAGATGTGTTTGCTACCATTAAGGATGGTAATGGTGCAGGATTATATTAATACTGGGGGGAAGCGATAGAGTACTCGTAATTAACAACATGATCAAATTTAAGGCCAATTAAGTACATCAAATGTGGCGGATGCTGTAAGATGCCTTTCGTCTTTTTAATTTTTTTATTGAGCACTACATTTTCAAGAGCAGATTAACTTTTTAAGGCCTAAAATTAATCAAAATTATAAATATCCTTTGACGTTCGTCTTTTTTTTATATAATAATAGACGAAATTGGTTTTTGCTTGCATTAATATTGGTTTTACTGAGTTTTATTTCAAGTTGCTTCTTTTTAGATGGAAATAGAAAAAGATCATGGTCTTTTCTAAGTCTACTTCCACGTATATGATTTTATTTCTATTATAACAAATAACACCACATAATACATTAATACCATAAGAATAAATATGTAGTTTTAATAACAATACCTTCTATTCCAAGTAACTATAAACACTGCACCTGGAAATTAAAATATTTTCGATTATGTCTAATCAAATTTGATTATTAATATAATATTGAAATTATACTTCAAATTTTTAACGTCAATGTATTTTTATGATCTTCAACAAATTCCTGTATTGGAGTAACTACTTATATAAATAATTATTGAAAGATTGACTGAAAGAGCCGGGTGTTGTGAATCGATGCGGATTAATGGATCATCATTACAAAGAACTTATATTGCATATTTGTTAATACTAGATCGATCATTTAAAATAGTATTTTGCTGAATGAGATTAGTAAATTCCATAAAACTACGCGTAAGACGGGACTTATTGTCATTAAAAGTTGGATTATTGAAATGCGTAATATTAAAGTCACCCAACACAATAATGCTAGTTACATCATAAATCAGTAATTCAAGTTGTTCTAAAAATAAAGAAAAATCTGCGAATGACAAATCGAGAGGAACATAAACAATAATAATATGAATAGGAATAATATTGTACAGTATTTTACATTCTAGAATATCAATAATTCGCGGCATATTTAAACGAGTTAAGTCTATTCCTTTCGAGGTAATATCATTCTTAATAGCAAATAAAACTCCTCCACCTCGAATACGATCCACCTCAGCATGTTCTCTGCCAGACCTGTACACCATGTAGAAGTCCGGAAAGCATTCTACAGAGTACACGTACACTTTCGAAAGCGACGTTGCAGTCAATCCAACGATAACAAACTCCATAACGCACATAGCAGTTTATAAGTCGTTAGTCCGTATTCGTAGTCCTCTGACATTCTGGTAATAAATAGAACAAAAAGGGAAGCGTTAACTGTTGGGTAAGCTCAGTTTCCCGACAAAAGTTTAGGTACTACGCGTGAGTAGATTATGTGTAGGTTAGCCTCTCCTCTAGCAGTGCGTTCCATTAAACTTTTTTTCAGTGACTGATAGTGTTTCACTTGTCTGGGAGTTTTATCACGGGAGATTACGAAGTTTTTAAATGAGTCGCCATTTCTCAACATCTTTGCCTTGCGTATGATAGTATAAACAGTTTTTTCACAATCCAACCTCAACCTAATAGGACGAGGCGTAGATCTACCAGGATCGAATCTGGCAAGACGCGAGGCACCTGCGACACGGTCCGCTCGTCCCGCACCTCTCTCTCGCTTTAGTCACGAGGGTCCTCTAGTATGCCATAGATAATAATGTGTGTCCCCCTTTTTTTTTCGTTCACGAAACTCACATAACTAACCTTCAAAAACATCTTCCTGTATATGTTTTGTAGAGGATGACGTCAGAACCTTTAGCTCAGCTATTTCATTCTTCATTTACACTATCAGTGCCTTGAGCTCGTTTATATCACTTGCCAAGTCTGCACATTAAGTACAGGGCCAACCGACAAGGCGCTTACGCTTTATAGCACGTACATCAGATAGATTAATTTCAGAACATGCGTAGTTAAAATTTTTCTTACATATGCAGCAATTTAAAGATTTATGTTCCTCGACAGTAATGTTACAACAGGAGCACGTAATATTGCACATTGTGAAGTCTGTTATGTAATCAGAAAGGATAAAAAAAACACAAGGACACACGCTTCTGCGCAAGTAGTGCCTGTTATTGCGACTTTTTCTTAAGACGGAGGCAAAAGGCAAACGGGCAACGGAAAGGTACTCGAACAGGTAACAGTAGGAAAGTATATACATAAATAAATGCTATTGCATGAACCTCATATACAAGATTTAATGAACAAATATTAAAACATGAGATAAAACCTTTCCTGTGCAAAAAACAATGCAGTCGGCAAAACCAAGCATACGGAAAAATGTAAATAGTCAACTTTTACAAATTAATCATAGTTAAGAACTACTCACAAGCTATATCTCCTGATAGCTGGCAACTTATGCTCCACGATGGTATAAATCAAAACTTTTATTAATAGGAAACACCGAATTAAATGGGCAAAAACACTCAAGAACTTCTCAAACATGTTGTGTTCGAATAATATTTGTATGCATTTTTATATTTTTATTATATATACACATACAACACTTTTTTAAAGTTGTCCATAAGTTTTTATACAATAATCTTTTAACCACATGTTAACTAACTACTCGCAGTGAGGTAATACCACTTCTCGATAAATTGTATCGACTGCATCTATACACATTTTGATGGTTTCACAGCTATATTAGTAAGATTAAGAATTATTTAGTACAGGAAGTTGTAATGTAATAATTCGAAAATAATTATTTGAACATTTTTGTTGACAAAATTCAAAATAAATATCTGGTCTTTACTGGAAACTCTTCCCAGATAAAACATTCATTTCACATTCGGGAAAAAAGCTTCGAAGAGAAGGGTAGTAAAGCTAAGACTAACATTTTTGATGTGGATAAACTCTATGTGGATAAATTATAGTGAAACTCAAACTGGAACCCCAAAATTGAATATTGCAGCTGCTACGATTGATGGTTGGTACACCAACGCGCAACAACTTTTCTCCTCGAGAGTTTCGTAAGAAAAAAACTTTGCTTCCATCTGATTATTTGAAATTTTAACTCGTTAGTCCAAAGCACTTTTTCTGTTCTTCTACCAATGATGTTACCATACCCATTCGATACGTTTCGATCTGTTACCACGCCACAGAAGTGGTATTTTAACTTCAGTGCGAACTTGAAATCATCTGTTCTACAACTAGTATTTTATAGTATTCACATAAATTGGAATTGTTTGAGTTTCACATCATAGGCACGGCAATGTGATTATCGACGAACTCGGTCCATTACGATGCTTTAAAATTTCCATTGGTGGAGACGCCAAATTGTTTTTTGTCTGTGTACTTAGCAATTCAAATAATTTCATTAATTTGATCAATCGCATTTTCTTCTTTCTGAAGAGAAGAGAAAAAGGTATAAGTATAGGCTGCAATTTCCTATTCTCCCGATGTATTCGCATTTATGTCTGAAATACAATGAAAATTGTATCATTCGTACCTTATTTATTTTGTTATAAAGTTTCGACATGCGTTTATATTAGTTATAATTAATTTTTTTCCTTATAGATAATGCTACGTTCTGTAATTTCTGGGGAAAACTAAAAGAGGATACCAATATTGGCTATTAACAAAGTATTTATTTTAAATACACATTATAAAACAAACCTAAAATAGAAATAAAATAAAAAATAAATAAAGAATATCTTTTAGGAGCAAAAGTCGGAAACGCCGCAGCAAACTTTACATGCGTTCATATCTGCACATGAGATATTGAAAATATTACTCCTTCAATTTCAATTACGTCCTATGACAACTGTTAATTTATTTTATTACTGTTAGACCGATTTCGTCTACAATGTATCCATAACTATCTGGAAACAATGCTCCTGCGTGGCGTCTAATGGATAAAGTAACTCTATATCCCACTAAGAAAAGATTACGCCAACTTTTAACAGCCTGTAAAAACTTTTCAAATGGATGCTTAAGATTATTTTTGACCACCAAACATGTAAGATGTTTCAAATTCCCACGACTTAGATCATAAATTTCATTTCCATTGATAGGATATATTTTACCAAATCGTCTTCTAATTTGGGACCGAAAATAGTGTTTCTACCAGATTTAATGTGTGCTGTTGGTTCAACAATACTCAAATGTATCTTCCTTGCTAAACATTACAACGTAATTCTTGGTACATCGAAAGTTTTAGCTTTTAATGTAACCCTCACTTTCTGCCTGATACTTGATTAGTTTTCTTTATATGTTCAGCATTTGATGCTTTTTTTGTCAACTTTTTCTATTGCACCTATACAAAGTTCGTAATAAATAGTATTATTTGTGACACAGTACTAGCCTATATTGGAATATAACGTATGTATGTATGTATAAAACTTCGAGTTACCAAAGAGACTAATAAAATGCTAGAATAATAAGATTTTGCTAACGAATAATGACAAGCTAGTATATAACTTTCTACTAGAAACATATAGCAATCAGAGCTAAGAAAACTTAAATATCGCTACTTTTAGTGGAATATAAATTCTTAATTGAAAAGTTCATCATCATAGATTTCTATATTATATTGGTGCTTTTGTGGCTTCATTTTCTAATTGCTTCTCAATAGATATGATAGATAATTATAACAAAAATGTTACTTTAGCCTATAGTAAATTAATAGTTCATAATTATACCAATAACTAGTAATAACGCTTTTTAGATTTCTGTGTGGTGTTCTCAAAAAATCTTTACTCAAAGTGTAATTCAAATATTTACTTTTACAAACGGATTGATCCGTTTACAATGATTAAAATACTACTTTACCCCGGAGGGGTTGGTCAGGTAGATTCTAAGAAAATAAAAACAAATCCTCTTTAATCGGAAAGAAAGCCCTCCCCGTCATATTTTAGTAAATACATTTGTGAATATTTTAGCATACAACCTAGAAAATAGTCTACAAAAAAATACTAATTCGAGTCACTTAGTATCGGGCTTTTCAATAAGGACATAACAACTTGTATTTGAATAAAATAGAATAATTGAGATATTGCGCTGAAATTTATTCCAGGTGCAGGACATGTGTTACATTTAACTATGGAATTCTCCGAATCTCGATCATATGACTACTGTGAGCACGTTTGGAGCGATTGGTTCTTTGGAGATAATTTTCCATAACTCTTTTACACATATCGGCCGGAACGGTATCAATTTCACGTTCGATATTGTCCCTGAACTCCTCTAACGTTATTGGCTTGTTGGTATAAATCAACGACTAAACGCAACCTCATAAGATGGAATTCAACGGCATTAAATCACATGAACGAGGTGGCTACTCGACCGGACTATTTCTCAAGATTACATGGGTATCCAACTTCTCCTTCAATAGATCAATTGTTTGATCATTTGTGTGGCATGTGACACCATCTTGTTGTTTCTAGATATCACTGATGCCATCCATCCAATTCTGGCCAAAAATAGCTTCTTCACATGGCACGGTAGCGAACTCCATTGATCGTAACATGGCGATCATTTTCATCTAGGACAAAATATGGTCCAATCACACCTCTGGCATAAAATACACACCATATGGTCACTTTTTGTGGTTGCAAAGGAGTGTCTTGAAGGATATATGGGTTTGTTGCTGCCCAATAAAGCATATTTTGCTTATTGACATAGCCATTAAGCCCAAAATGAGCATAATCGCTGAAAATGATTTTTTGATGAAATTCAGGATTTTCTTTACATTTTAGCAGAGCCCAATCGGAGAAATTTAGGCGCTTCAAATAATCAAGAAGATTCAGTTCTTCAGTTAATTCGATCTTGTAGGATATAAGCCAAGATCTTTACGCAAAATTCACCACAATGTGGTTTGAGAGATTCCCAATTCCTGGAAACGGCGTGGAATCGATTGATTTGACTCATTTTGAACTGAAGCACTTACGGCTGCGATATTTTCGGTACTTCGACCGGTGCGTTGTCTCACTTGCACAGGAACATCCAATAGTGAATATTTTGACTGGAACTTATCCATTATAGCACGCACGGCCTATTCGATGGGATGATTATTACGACGAAAATTGGAGTAAGCGCTATTAAAGTTGCAACCACCGACTCAGAATTGCGGTAGTAATTTTTAATAATTTCCAAATGTTAAACTTAACTTACGTTTTGACGTTAACAGATCATGAGAAAATTGTTATGTCCCTATTGGAAAACTTGTTATATATGTAAATAACTTAAAGTAAGTTTCATTGTGTTAAATTATTATTCTATAATACAACGTTTTCATAAATGACGTTTTATGAAATTATATCGACTGTTGTCCATTCATGAGCGGAAGTGTACATCACTATTGTACTTTTAGTAGTAGAAATGCGAGTAATTACTCTCTGAGAGTTTCCAAACTAACGTTGCTTATGAAATGACACAAATTAGTTTTGACATCTTTATGTTTGGAAATGTCTTTATTGTCTTTATTGTGAAGCATATTTTGCATAAACACATAAATAGATTCAATCTATTTAATATTTTCTTATATAACATTTAAACAATAATAAAATATTTCCAAAAATTTAATGATTGTATAATATTATATTTATGTTTCATACAAAATTGTACAATAGACAAACTATTGTTGGCATTTTGATTTACATTTATAATTACTTCTTTAGTGATACAGTATTATTATTTTTGTATAAGGACATTTATAAAATCACAAGCTATTATATAAATGCAAATTTAAATCCTTATAATGCAGCTTAAACAGTTTGTTGTGATATAAATTTTCGATTTTATGTGATGTGTGTGTGACATTTTTGGAATGACATTAGTATTTCTGCTTTCTTCTATAGTTTAATCAGCAATTATTCTAATGGACATGATCGCTTTCAAATTCACTCCAATGTCCGGAATCGACAATGTGCCAGTACAGATCCGGAGTCCTATGCGGATCCGGTCATATTTCAAGTATAGTATCCTGTTCGGCTAAACTATCTGAAAAGAGGGAGTGACTGCTGCCAGGTATCGGTTCCGGTAGTCCATCATCCAAAACTTCCGTCACCTCTTCGAACTTACTGCTGAAATATTAATAAAACCATGCTGTTAGTATTAATTCTCTAATGCATGTAAAAATTTTATGTTTCATCCTTACAAAACCCTTACTTACAAATTTATACAATAATAAAATATATAAAGCTTCATACTTATAGTATAACGTAAAATTATCGTAATGAATTTGAGAACTCTTTCAACAGAACACAGATAAAATAATTATTTGCGCATGCACGCATATAGCTAAATATTTTTCATACACCTAAACATAAACTTTAAATAGTGATTCAAACTATACCATAATAATAAATACTAGCAATGATCATTAAATTGAAAATTCATCAAAATTATAGTTAAATTTGTTACTTTTATTAAATAGTTAATTTGTTGTTTGAACGGAGACACTTGTCAAGGTTTAATGACATGTTTAAATATTATTAATGTTGTCAATCTTACAAAGAGACTTGTTAATTTGGTAGAATTAAATCAGTTGAATGGAGAATTCTTCTTATTTTAATTATCAGTACGTACGATATTATTATAATATTAACTTAAGATCTACTAGTTTGTTGCATAAGTTCATAGCGTTTTAGGTATCTAAGATAAGAGGATCTTGAAAAAAATGTTAGGCAGAGTTATTTTAGTGCCGTATATTTGCGAATGTTTGCAAAGACTGTTTTATTTTTTGAGAAAAAGAATTGCAAATGTCAAGTAGAAAAAAACGAGTATTTTCGGTATTCCCAGTTGTTCGAGTTCAACAGAGGGGTTAATGCATCGGAAACCAATAGATCCATTTGTACCGTTTACGGAGAAAACGTACTTAAAGAGAGTACAGCACAGAAATGGTTTTCTCGATGTAATGCAGAAAATTTTGATATAAACGATTGTCAACCTTCAGGAAGACCTTTTGAATATTCTAATTCATGATAATCTACGTCGATCAACTCGGGAAGTGGCCATTATAATGAATTTTATGAAATCGACTATAATACGACATTTACATTTCATGGGTGAAGTTCAACATTTGTGTGCATGTTACAATAACAATAAGCGTCTCAATAGTTGGCTGCGTCTCTTTCGACTTCATCTTTTGTTACATTGTTGCTGATAATGAAAGAACGGTGCTTTTACGTTAACATCGAGAATAGAAAAGGATAGTATAGCCCAACAAAAAGGCAACACCCGAAACAAAAGCTGATACTATCCATGTAAGTTGATGTTAAGACAAAGACATTTTCACTTCCAAAGGACCGTATTTCTTCAAGCGTAGAATCGAAAAATTGTCAAATCGTTGGGTGATAATCATGAATAATGGAGGGGTGTTAATTAGTTCATGTATTTAAAATTAATAATATATTAGTTCAATAAAAATACTACGAAATTATGCATCAATGATATATAGAATACATTGTCGACCTCATTCATGTACATACTGTTGGAATACAATGCTAAATTCAATCACATACTAGGGTTGTTTTCTTTCTGCTGAGCCTTTCTAGTAGACCATGATATTTTGTCACAAATTTTATTTGACATTTTAACCAAGTTATTTACAAACATGATTTTGTGTAATTTCAAACGTGGCATAAGACGTAAAGAATGATTCGAAGGAATCTATTCTTTTTAAGTATTCGTTTGATTTTATATTGTTTTTGATATATACCTTGTTTAGCATCTTTTACTAGCAAGGAGATAACACATATTTTATATGCCTACTATGCGTTTGTGTTGATGTTTAAATACCTTTCATTGTATGCTAGTCTGAAGTACTAGCCCTTTATAAATGTTTAATTTTTCTGATAGATAATATGCCTAGAAAGCTTATGCTGTTATTATTGTCTTCATCTTCTTCAAATTGTAATTTCGAATGAAATGAGTTGAAAGATTTTAATACTTCTTGTAGAGCGCTGCCAAAATTTGCTAGTATAAGAATGTCCACATATACCTTTTATAAAATGAAATTATTAACTTTATTTTTTCTTTTATACATTCTAGTTAAAGAATCTGACTGCACAATGAAAGATGAAACGAATTAAAAAATCACACTAAGAAGTAAGAATTTAAAAATTCATTAACACTTTTTCTGAACACCTCTTTCTTCAAATTTAATAACACAACTTCAAGCAAGACTCAAACTTATAGCACAGCAATGTTCACCAATTTCAGTAATAATTTAATTAATTTTAGAAGAAAAAATAAATGTAACAGTTGTATTTTACAAAAGGTATATGTACGATTGTATACTAGCAACTTCTGATAACGCCCAACCGTAAATACTAAATGCCTTCAGTTCATTTCAATCGAAATTACAATATAAAGTGTAAAATGACAACGAATTAAAAATAGAATTAGTAAAATCAAACACAGAAAAAACGAAAAATAAATATGAAAAATACGAACTAATGGAAACCGAAGCCAATTATAACTAGCTAAAGATTAATAAAAGATATTCAATATTTAAAAGCATCCTCAGAGAAGGTATTAAAACCACAGAGAAAGTATTAAAGACCTAAATGCAATATACAATAAACTAATTAAATAAATACAATCAATTTATACATGTATTGTATACGACGCTACTATAATATAACTTTGTGTATGTCTCGTTGAAATTTCTCTTTTATTTCGTATTGTTCCTTTAATTGAAAATATTATAGGAAATTTCAATACCTTTCAAAACTGTCTATCTCAGCATGTAGCAGCCTTTCCTTATGCTTTCTCCGCCGTCGACCTTTGAAACTGAGCAGTAGATGAAAGAGGGCCAATGCAATTATTTGTCCACCAGCAATGTAAGATAACCACAGATCATGATGCCATATTATGGGAACAACAGCAAGGGGAGAATAAGCTATAAACTTTTTCCATTCTTCAAATGACTGTACTATATACCAACATCGAAATATTCTATGCTGTTCGTTTCTGAAAAGAAAATTAAATGATAAATTTATGTCTGATATTTTTTGGAAGTTTTATAGGAATGAGTTAACGATTTAATTAATGAAAAATATTTGATATAATATTAATAGCTTCGTTTTTAATTTAATAAATGAAAAATTTACTTGCTGGAAAATTTTATTATAAATATTAAACAAATATATTTAGCAAATCCAAATAGACAAAAAATGTTATTATAAATCATCATTTGGCTAATTAATTAACCAAATTAAATTAAGTCATTAATGAACTTCGTAAGGAAATAGATATGAACTGTATAATTCAGTTATACGTCAAAAGTGAGTGTACATTCATTTAAATAAAAGCTGTCTTTATTTTTAAATTATAATAATATAAAATACATTTTTAAATTTTCTATAAAAATTAGTTTATTCTTATACTGTATATCTTTGTTATAACAGTAAAATATATTTACCCGTTATTTCAGAATTGCAGGGCATTAGTTTAGAAATGTGTTCTGTAGCGCAAAATAAACAAGAAAGTTTATCTAAACATATGTCTCAAACTAATTTATTACTGAGACTTGAAGGTGAAAGATAAAAAATGATACATTAAATTAAATATGTTGGTCGTTTTATTCTAACTATATCTTTTATTTTTTTATATTCGGCGCTTTGACTAATGGGATAATAAAACACTTAGTTTTTATTAACGACGTTTCTGAGGGGATGTTTTTCTAACTTTTCAAGTTATTTATTTTTTTAATATGTACTACACTTTATATTTACATATTTTTATTTTTTGTTTTTTTTTGAGAATAATAGTTTTTTTATATATAAATATTTGAGTACTTATACTTTTTATTTTATCATATTTTTTTTCTGTCTACTACTGTAAAATCTGCAATAACACAAACGTATTTAAAATTAACAAACTTGTTCCAGGTTTTTTTATGTATACTTGTGTAAAAACGTAAACTTTGTGAACATTTGGTAAGAGCTTTCTGCATATGTGTGTTATTTCTTTTTTTGCTTTCATCTCCCATGCCAAATATGTATATGTATTTGTAAATTCACGTTGATGAATATTTGTATTTACAAAGACATGCATACAATTTATTTTCTAAGAATTAAGTTATTATAAATATCATTAAGATTGATAATGTCTCTTCTATGGTTTATTGTGTTTCGGTCTTTTTTATGTCTAAAGAAATTGTATATATTTTAGGGAAACTGGTACCCTAAAACTTATATGAGTTAAAAATTTTCACGTACTGCAAATGTTGATGGAGGAATACTCTATTTGGTTCAGTTATCTTCCAGTGCTAGCATCGGAATGTTGTTACTTCGTTTCGATGTGGCACCTACAACGTTGGTTACCAATGAATCTTGTTTTACAAGAAAGGGATAACTAATTTTTAGAAGTCCTACATTTGGAGCGAAGAAAATACCTATATAATCCCTACTACACATTACCAACATATCTTTTCATTTAACCTCCGGTGTGGTCTTCTTGGTGACAATATCATCGATCCCTTCTTTTTGCCAAAAATGTTTAAAAAATTAAAAGTTAATGTCTAGATGTTTCGATAGTCAATAGGCAGGGGATTTGGTTTAGGCATGACGGTGGCCTAAACAACCTTTCGTATATTACTACTCATTATTTAAATGCAGTTTACTGTAACCGATGTCTTGGTCGTAACGAACCTGTTAAATAATTGCCACGATCTCCCAATCTAACGAAGTTAGATTATTTTTTGTGGATCTGGATAAAGTTTATGGCGTCCATTAACGCAGGAACAGCTAAGAAATCGAATCGTTGACGCTACAGCAACTATAAATGGTCGTCTTAAAGCTAAAGACTTACCAAAGAAGCATGGATTAGTCGTGTTGAATGCTGTATTCAACAAAATTCAATATTTCAGTACTAAATTAATTTGAGACACATGCTTATACGAACTTCTTTTTGTTTATTTAGTGATAGAGAACACATCTTTAAATTAGTGTTGTGTGATTCTGAAGCATTCGGTATTTTCAGTTGACAATGTGGAATATTTAAAATAATGGATGAGCCACAAAATTTTTTTCCAGATCCAACCGAGAGCAAGAAAGACAGATATAGCTGTGATGTCTGAGATAAACCTATATATTTAGATAAATTGACATGATATTTTAACTACATTTAATTTTCATTCAGTTTTTTTTTATTTGATCAATTTATCCGTTTACTTTCTCTATGACGATCTTTTTTTTGTAATATATAAACAACAAAATAAATAAAACAAGTTCAAATAATTAATTATTAGTACAATGTATTTTCTCATACTTTTCTTCAACGCAATCAATCTAAGACTAAAATTTTTTTTCATGGCTAACTCTGAATAAAAATTGTGTGGCTCACGACTTATATCTGGAATTAGGATTTAGAAGTCAGCGTACAGTAAATATATTTTATATAAGTATATATTGCATACACCTGTTGGGTATTGCAAGTGTTCTTATTCTAGAAAACGCACTTTCTCGAATCGTCTGGATATTTTCTAGTTCGTGAATATGTGTATAAGTCTTGTGACGATAAATATTTGATTGCCTCTGCTTTTTAATATTTTGTTAGGCTTCCTTTAGCTTTAATTACTGGTTCCATACTTTACTAATTTATTTTTTTGTTAAACTTTTAATTTTCCTTGTAGAGCTAAATTTAATGAATTTTTGAAGATTTCTTACTTTTTCATAGAAAATTTTTTATAAATGTACGACTAGATTAAGATTGGGCGATAGTGGAGGATAATTTAACTGCACAAAATATTAATAATGTTTTCAACACTTTCGCCGTATGTTTGGGACCATTCTCCTCTCCGGACATTCATGCCCCAATAAAGCTTAACTTTTCTACTCTAGGTTGGAAATTTTTTCATACTATATTACGGCCGATTATTTATTCATCTCCTAATGATAATTTATTCGTCTCTATGAAAATATTGTCATTTAAATATATTCTTCAATTGTTACGTGTTAATTTTACCTTTTGTAAATTTTTGCTCTTACAGTATGATTTTCCATATTTTGTGTACATCTTCCAGTGTTAAAATTTCTATGGTAATAAAATTATTTTACAATCATTTTTTTTATAGTTCCCTTACGTTTATCTTGACGCCATCTAGGCTGTTCTAGTTTCATTTTTAATTACGAGAGCTATTGGAAATGTTGTTTTCTTCCTCGTTATCACAATTCATTAGTTTTAATTAATTGAAATCTCAATCAAATTGTTTTAAGTAGTTCCATAATTAGTTTACCTTTTAGTAATGATTTCGTAGTTGGTTATTATTTTCTTGTTTTTTTCTACATAATACTATTAACTTAAGTAAGGAAAGGCTAGAACCTTCGATCCTTTTGTCAATTGATAATTTGGACGCTAACATTGTGTAAAAATTTAAAACCATTGTTGGATGATGTAAATTAATTTTTTCATGAAGAAACAAATTTTTTTCGGCGATTGATAAGACCAGTAAATATTAACTTAAATATTTATCATGTTGTGGTGAAGTAATTAAGAAGCAGCTCCATTGATCACGTGGAGTTGATCACCATATTAGTTTTTAATTTAACAAATACCATCTTGACAAGAGAAAGAATTTTGTGTCTCTATATTATATACGAGCCTGGTAAAGTTCTTTTAAGCTGGTGAATGGATCCTGCAATCATTCCGCTACTAACTAAAAGTAACGGAACTAGATTATTTTTGTACATCTTCGAGCCTGGTTGTATAAGATAAAACCTATTATTTTCTTACGAGGGATACATTAACCAAATCATACTGCTGTCAAGAAGTAATAGTTAATCTAAACATAATTGAATAAATTTATCAAATAGTTTCAATAGTTTATGTAAATATAATTCAATCAATTTATCAGATTGTTTTAATAGTTGAGTTAAATATTGATAATAATATTATTTGGAAGGTCGTTAATACAGTAGAATACAGTTCACTCTGTATTTAATACCTTCTATAGTAATATGAGTTTATAACACCTCTCAGTAGAAATACCTATTCTCTTTCTTCGTGTTATTTAATGTACGTTATATATTTCTGGGTTAAAATTACACTAAAAATTTAAACATTCACAAAAAGGTAAAAACACTGTTTGCTTACTGTGTACTGAATAATATACCGTTCTTACGGTACACTGATCCTAATGTCTGTAGGTTTAAACACACCATTGCCTTATCGATGACTCACGCATAAATTGAGGAAGAGATTGTATTTGAAAAACAGCCTTTGTTCATTAGTCAAAACTAACCACCAAGACAAACTTTCTCTGAAGAGTAAATGTTTCTTAAAAAATTGTTTAGAAAAATTATGTATTTAACAGCAATTTTAGAGTACAAATTAATGTATATCGTAAATTTCATTTATGTATTTTATTGAGAAAAAGCCGTCGGCACTTTTTTATCCTTTAATAAATGGATAAGCTACAAATCGATAAATGAAACATTCAAAGCAAAACACATACTACATAAAACATTTACGAATTTTATTAATGCCTTATATAATACATGCATGATCCGTTTTAGAGAGAAAGAGACATTACTCTTTCCATATACTGCATATTGAGGATTTAATGTATTTAGTCATTTAGAATTAATAGCGCTATTTTCTTTTCTGGTATATCTAATATTCTACGTCAAAGTTAAAATTTGTTAATTCGCATGATTGCATTTTCAGTTGGCTTTTTTGAAATTACCATAAATAAAAAAGTAATATTTGCCATGTTGCTCGAGTTTAGTGTTAATTACACTGTTAATAACAAAAATTATTGGCACGAAACAAATCAATACATATGCACGTACATATATGCATATAAAATACATAAATATTTGCAACTCGTTTGCTCTTTTGATATATCTATCTACATGATAATAAAAGTCGTTTTTTCTGAAACACATTATTTTTGTTTGATATAAATACACATTTTGACTTCAAAATTTAGTTATTTTTAACTGTTTTAATATTAATAATACTGATCTTGGTCTTAGCCTATAACTGCAAAAAAATTTTGCTATTTTACACATGGAAATTTTTGAGAAAAAGACAATTGTACATAATAGACATCTAACAACAATTTTTTTAGCTTCCACTGACTTCTTGTTAGCGCTTTTGATCAATGTTTAATTAATTTGTCTAATCTCGACTAAAATTTAATATTTAAGTCTCACAATACTCTGGTTCATTCTGTGTGTTGATATAGTTTTGTTTTTTAATATACCAATAAAAAGTAGTGGGATCCGAAGAATCATGCTTGGATTTTATGTGAATAGAAGTTGAATCGCATACTTGGATACTATTAGTTCAGCAATGTTTAAAGAATAATAACATTGCTTGAAAGCTTCATCAGAATTTAAGTTTTCTTTTTTTTTTGACAAAATATATTGTTTTTAATAGTCTGCGGATTTCACAAATATATAATTTTTTATTATTACATAAAACTTTTCTTTAAGCAAATTTGTTTTGAATTTTTAGATATATAAATTATCAGCGAAATTGTCGTCGTCGCATTAAATTATAAAATTTTTCGACTTGGAACATCAATCGTTTTTAGTGAATCATCCATCGTATGCAATTTACCATTATCATTATCATTTGTTACGGACAATTAATTTGATCAATGATCGGGAATGAGATACTTTTCCGAAATCTACTAATTTTAATTGTATTGAAGGTCAGATAGTTCTGGTTAAGGTTCAAGCAAAATGAATTTAGAATCTATTCATATTTTCAAGTATACTTGACGTATTATGTAGAAACTTCCCCATAACAATAGCATTATCTATAATATTGCAGCAACATGTAAACGTGTTTTTGTGTCTTTGAAAATATTATCAAGAGTATTATTGTGTTTAATAGTAAGTATTTAGGCTTAATTTACTTCTTAATGTGTTACATAATTAATTATATACGTTTAATATGGAATTTTCTGAAAATGTTTATAACTTTTTAATGACTTAATAATTAATATTTCTGCTGTATTTATATCATGACAATCTGTATATATATAATTATATTATGATCATCATGAAAGAGGTGGTTTGCAGCCTAACAATAAACACTTAATTTTTTTCGTTTCTCCAGAAATTTGGATGAATAGGTGATATAAGTAAATCTACATATTAATGTTAGTTATTAGTTTATACGTATTTTTACTAGAGCCTAATTATGGATTGAAGCATATAGTCTAAATTACCTTATCAGAAAAATTCAATACTTCTTAAACTCTTATACTTATATTTTTGTTTTTGAAGTTTAATATATTAATACGAGTAGGTAACTTATTTATTATGTACATTGACTTAGTGATAATAAAAAATAAGTGATATGTCCGATGAATTTTATTCTAATTCAAATTTAGGGGAATAAAAATTATGTTAATTATATTTCCTTTACTTATCTATCATCTAATTTATGCAAATTGCTGCTATAAAGTAAAATTATAAATGTATATTGCTTGTAACTTTAGACTTATTCAAAAATCATTTCATATTCAATAAAAATATAGAAAGAAACCTTTCGAAAATTTAATTTAAATTAATAATAATAAATAAATTCTCAAAAATACAACTTACAAAATGACCGCAGGGCAATCAAATTCAAACAATATATATTGTTTTACCTCCAAGTATCGTTATTGGATATTATTTATACTACGACTTAATTATATTATCAATAATCAATGCATCTAAAATCCAGAAAGTGCTTCTCTCTTAAAAAGTTCGTTATACGAGGGAGCGTTTTTATATTCGCGGAATGAGCGGGTTGTAGAGGGGTGAGTAGGCGCATTGGGGGCGTGGCCTGTGCAGCGACTCATGATTAGTATAAATACGAAGTTTCATTGTTATTAGACAGTTAGTCTTTGAGCTATCGTCAACCAAGTAACATAATCAGGAGTGAAAAATGAAATATGGAAAAAATCGAATATCGTGCTGTTATAAAGTTCCTTACCAGGCAAGGAAAATCAGTCGCGACCATAATGAATGAGATGTCATTGATTTACGGCGACTCTTGTCCAAGAAAAACCATGGTGTACAAGTGGCATAGTTTATTTAAACAAGGAAGGGAATCCCTTGAAGACGACCCGAGGCCGGGCAGGAGCATTGAGGTGACCACGCCAGCACTTATCCAAAAAGTTGAACAAATTGTACTCGAAGATGCTCGACTAAAGAAGAAACAACTCGCAGAAATGGTTGGAGTATCCGATACAACAATTTTTAAAATCCTACACGATCATCTCGGCATGTCTAAGGTCAGCGCAAGATGGGTGCCGAGAATGCTCACGCCGCCGCAAAAACAACAGCGCGTAGAGTGTTCGCGTGCATTTTTGGACCTCTGTAATGAAGACAAGGATGGTGTATTGAGTGGAATTGTTACTGGAGACGAAACTTGTGTTCATCATTATGAACCTGAGTCCAAACAAGACTCCATGCAGTGGCATAAAAAGGGCACAGCACCTCCCAAGAAATTTAAAGTGTCACAATCAGCTGGGAAACTCATGGCAACGGTATTTTGGGACTCGGAGGGAATATTGTTGATTGATTATAAAGATAAAGGTGTTTCTATAACCGGAGAATATTACGCTTCAATATTAGAGCGACTAAAAGATGCCATTAAAGACAAAAGACAGGGAAAATTGACAAAAGTTGTTCTGTTTTTGCACGACAACGCGCCCGTCCACAAGAGCCGCGTTGCGTTAGCTGCCCTGCATAAGGTGGGCTTCGAAATTGTGAATCACCCACCCTACAGCCCAGACCTGGCCCCGAGTGATTATCACCTGTTTCCGAAAATGAAAAAAGTGCTGCGGGGTAAAAAATTTACTGCCGATGATGAAGTCAAGGAGGCAGTTTCGGCGTATTTTGCAGATAAAGAGAAATCATTTTTTTATGAGGGTATAAATAAATTAATTGAAAGATGTGAAAAATGTATCCGTCTTGCAGGTGAATATATTGAAAAAGAAAAATAATTTGGTTTTTTTATTTCCACCCCTTGTCCCCCATTCCGCGAATATAAAAACGCTCCCTCGTATTACAACTTATTTGGATAAAGTGGTTGTATTTTATAACAGTCATTTTATGTGAAATTACGGTTGTATATCACAAAAGAATTCGTGTTCTGTTTGAAAATTATATATACACGTAGGTATGAAGATATCTTGTATCGGTGGGGCCGTTAGTAATAGGAATAATTTAAATTTCTATACCAATATATTTTTGTTTGTTATATACTCAACACTGTTGCTGTTTTGTATGTATAAATTCAATATATTGACACATATGTACCATATGTATGTAAATGATAGTCTATCACTAGATATGTCCCACGCCGATATAGAAATAAAATAAAATGTACGTTTACCTTCGACGAGAATGTTTTTGCAGAACCTCTATTAGTGTTTTAAATATAAAGTTATATATGTAGTACCATTAATTTTAGTAATAATTATCAACTGTGAACTTTAATGTATACATCTCGATTACACAAAAAATACATCAAGAGTTATAAGAGAAGTTTCTTTTTTTAAAGTTTTTAAATTGGTTTTTACTTATCCTTAATATTCATTCTGTGTATTCTATTAAGTAGTATAAGGAATATATACTATTAATATCTGTCTCATTCAAAATATTATAAAGAATGTTTGGTAACGCAATGTTGCAGAAAATAAAGTTATATAGTGTTACGACAAACTGATTAA
This sequence comes from Dermolepida albohirtum, assembly GCA_031893035.1. Taxonomy (NCBI): domain Eukaryota; kingdom Metazoa; phylum Arthropoda; class Insecta; order Coleoptera; family Scarabaeidae; genus Dermolepida; species Dermolepida albohirtum. The sequence goes on along the minus strand of JAVIWB010006292.1, from coordinate 571,708 downwards.
TTTACGGAGGTTCGCAACGGTACGTATCGCGTACGGAGTTTGTTTTCGTACGGGTATTTTTTGCCGTAGTTTACCAGGTGCGACCCTTTTTAATTATCTGCTGATGATAACAACTTAGTTGTCGAAATACGTATACAGAATACGAAAATTAATGTGGCAAGGGGTTATATATCAGCCTTCAGTGATCAAATTATTAATTTATGTAACAATTATCAACTGTAAACCTTAAAATATCTCAATTACACAGAAAATTTAAATTTGTGAATAGTTATCGTTACCATTTTCTTCTGTACATTCTCTTGAATAATATAATTAATAATAGATACAATTAATATCTGTATTCCATCTAATATTTACAAACCAAATAATATTTTTTTTTAAATAGAACTCCAACGTAAAACTGTGGTTACGGTTTAACGCCATAAAATGTTGAAAGATAATTAAATTATAGAAAGCAATGGTGGTTACTCTGAAGTGCTGCAAGTTTTCACAACCCTTAACGACGTTAAGAAAACGAGAATAACTTAAAAAAACAGTATCATACAAGTAGATAATGAGACAGAAAGGAATATGCGCATTAATGGGCGTTGTATTGAATTAATTTTGAAATTTAATCGTATGAAACAAATGCAACTGAAGCTACGTTTGGATAGAATCGCATGCATGTTTTAACGAGAATTGCGTTACATATATTACGTAAATGAACTCCATTGGAATTATTTTCGCTAACTTAATGTAGCCGTTCTGTTTCAGTCACAGAACTGCTACAATAAGTTTAGGGGAATAAGGGGAATGAACACCTGATAGACCTATGATTTAAGTAGAAGCCAATAAATATAAGTAAAAATCATTCCTTTAACTTTTTTAAGATATGTTAAAAATCTATCCAAAACAACTAACACATTTTATAACTTATAGGAAAACCACCAATCATCAATTTTACAACTGAATAAAAATATTACATATTATACTATTATATAGAGCAAAGGTCAGTCTTCATTTATATTCTAACAATGTTTTACATATCGGTCTTTACTGGCTTCCTGAAGAGTTACGTGCAATATTTCTTGTTCTACAGCTGTATCGACTTGGAAATGATATCAACAAGATTGTCGATAGATTGTCAGAGCAATAGTTCCTTTGAGGATTCAAGACCACATACACGGTTACTACGAGTAGGTATCGGGTGCAGTCATGGGGTCTCATCTCTTTTGTGTTGTCGCCGACATCTTTATGGAGGCATTCGAATAACAAATCCTATACTTTTGCAATTTAAAATTGAATTGTTGATTCAGATACGTAGACAACATCTCCGTTATTTAGTCACATGGTCGGGACGCTTTGAATAATTCTTATTTTCTTAGATTCCCAGCTTATTTCCATAAGTTTCACCATGTATGTTGTTTACTGCAAACCCCCACACACATTTTCACTAAAAGACCGTGATTCTCTAGAAGTACCTGGTGTGTACAGATTTCTTTGCTCATATGGTAGTGTATATATTGGCAAAACAAAGCGGTCTGTCGGCATTCATGTTTCAGAGTACGAGCGTTGCACTACCGGTTTTGCACTTGCTGAGCATATGTTTGAAATCCTAATAACCTAAATCGTGACATGGTTACTTCCAACACAACGCCTGGCAATCCTGTATCTCCAAACATCTTAATTATAATCATAACGGTCCATTGATCTGTTTCAGTCTAACAGTGAAAGTAGAAGCAGTAATTAAGCTTGAAGATGTCCTATGCAAGTAGAGATGAAACGTCAGCAGCAGAAATATTAAAGACCTGATTAAAGCCCGAAAAGCAAGATGAAGGAAATGGATCTATATTTAAAGAATATATACTGTGTGATAAGAAAGGGAATCTCCCCGAAAAAGATTGTTTGGTCTTTCATTACTTTGGATAAGTTTTGTTTAGTTATCCAGTCTTAATAATTTGTAGTTGTGAATTAGTGTTTCAAAATGCTAAGAGTTCGAAACAACCAAATTATCGCTACCTAAGTGATTTTAAAGGGAGTCCTATCGCAGGACATATGACGCGAGTAATGCGCTTCATGGAATTGCTAGGTCGACGCCAAGAAATGTTGCTACAGTTACTCGTTGTTGGGAGACAAGAAGATCAATATCGTAGATAAGGTTTTGGACAACCTGGAAGAACGTACGCTTGCCTTTAGGAATCGACATAGTATTTTAACGTCTGTGGAAAATATTTTTTCGGCATAGTTCAAGTTAAATATTGCTTCTCACGAGTCAGCATCATGCTCATAAGATTAGAATGATGTAACTTACGGGCAGATTGGGATGAAGAGTGGGACAATATCGTTTTTTCAGGACGAACCTTATTTTTGTTTGTTAAAAGATTCTCCTCCATCGAATTATCAAAGTCTAATATACTTTATAATATATAACACTAAAATCGTACACTTTGGTAAGTTACATTATTTTTGATAACTGAAAATATCAAGGAGATACAGAAAAACAAATTTTATTTTAAAATGAACACGAAACTCATTAGTGTTTCAGCTTAGACTTTTAAATTTACGGACTAGTGTTATAACATTATTAGTAATAAAATGTTTCGAGTTTCATTATATAGACCTTTTACTTTTCAATAATTTGCAGTTAATGCGTTTTTTCAAGAAGTAGACTAGATATAAATTTTATTAGGTCAGCGTGATATTACAAGAACTGTTTTTAAAATATCCTTTCCTATATTTTTCTCAAAAATATTCATATGTATATGTACTTTATATTATTAGCAATTATATTAGTATGATGTTACATAAAATGCCTTGCGGTCGCACGATTTCAAATATTAGGGAAAGAAATTAAATAAAAAAAATGCGAAATTATACAGACGCAAATAAATTCAAGTTTACATATATATGTAATATTAACTGTCGCTTTAATTTAATTGAATTTATCATTAGTTACTACTACGTTAGCTAGCACATTTATATTTTTGTAGAATTTTGTATGTATAAAATAATCATGTGCGGTCTACTATTAATTTATTCCGGAGCAACTAATTTAACTTTCCGTCCCCGTAATGCTCCTGTAACTTTCGGAGAGACTCATAAAAGAAAGTTTGAAACATATGGAGTCATCGGCTTCACCTCAGAATCCTGTTTAACGTAAAACACATATGTATGTACTTATGTATGTATATGTACTCTTGAAAGTAATTTTTAGTAATACTCATACTTTGCGTGTACTTTTATAGTATGCGTAATCTTGATAAAAGTATGTACAAAATAATTTAACCTTTCGCACATCTTAATCATCCTTAAGAAAAGAAGTATTGTAGTAATAAACACCCGATGATTCTTAAGCTATTGTTTTATAATTGAAATGTAGTAGTTTTAGTAAATACAATATTATCGAGTTGATATTTTGGCATTTTTAACTAACAAGAACTGCCATTATGATGATGACGATTGTAATTGCTGACGACAGAAGAATGGATGAATGAGATAGTGATAGTCTTTGATATATATACTATTGTGGGCAAAAAATAGTAAGACTTTTTAATTTAAATTTCGTCGAAATATTTTTTTTCTAAGTTGGTATGACTGTCAGTGACATGATTATTTTGATGTGACATCTGTGCCAAATGTCACATCAAAATAATCATTAGTGTTTAGTATACGCTTGTCTTTGAATTTGATGGAGCCTGTGGTTGATTGACTTGATCAATAAGGTTGATATATAACCCCTTTCCACAATTAACTATTTGTAAATTCTGTATACGCATTTCGACAACCAAGTTGTCATCATCAGCAGATAATTTCAAAGTGTCGCACCTGGTAAAACACGGCGAAAAAATTGTACGAAAAAATAAGCTCCGTGCGCGATCCGCACCGTTGAAAACCAAGATGTGCACTGTGTCTGTTTCACAAGATTTTTAAAAAATACTTTTACTTAAACTAACATGCACTACATTGAAAAAGGTTATTATGGTCAAGAAGTGTCTGTGTGATTTATGTGTGTTTTATGATATTGTTCCTCTTGTCTTTCAGTAGAGAGAAGAGAGGGGTTTGCAGAGGGCCGGCGTCATTAACGTTTACCACATGGCTTACATTCTTTAAGATGTGCATGCTTTCATACGCGTCCAGTTCGCGATAATTGTACACGTTCTTTATCAAATGTAAACAATCCATATTAACACTGTGGTTATTTTCTAATACATGTCTCGCTATACCCGATTTTTCCGGTCGGTTGAATTTTATGTGCGAAAGGTGTTCTTTATACCTGGTTTCGATCGATCTTTTAGTTTGGCCGATGTATTGTCTATTGCACTCTAAACATTCAATTCGGTAGATTCCCGATTTTTTATTCTCTTCAATTTTGTCTTTTGCATTTCCTAACAGCATTTTAAGGGTATTATTAGGGCGGGAACATACTTTAAACCCGTGATCTTTAAAAATACTATTCAGATTTTTTGTCACACGATGGAAAGGTAAACAAACAAAATGCTTTTCCCGATTGCTCTGTGGTGAAAGACATGTGGTGTCACGGATTGTTTTTCTTATGTTGGCCTTTCTAATTAATCCATTGATTATTTCCGAATCGAAACCGTTGTATACCGCGATATTCTTAATGAGGTTCAATTCTCTTTCATATGTGACACCACATGTCTTTCACCACAGAGCAATCGGGAAAAGCATTTTGTTTGTTTACCTTTCCATCGTGTGACAAAAAATCTGAATAGTATTTTTAAAGATCACGGGTTTAAAGTATGTTCCCGCCCTAATAATACCCTTAAAATGCTGTTAGGAAATGCAAAAGACAAAATTGAAGAGAATAAAAAATCGGGAATCTACCGAATTGAATGTTTAGAGTGCAATAGACAATACATCGGCCAAACTAAAAGATCGATCGAAACCAGGTATAAAGAACACCTTTCGCACATAAAATTCAACCGACCGGAAAAATCGGGTATAGCGAGACATGTATTAGAAAATAACCACAGTGTTAATATGGATTGTTTACATTTGATAAAGAACGTGTACAATTATCGCGAACTGGACGCGTATGAAAGCATGCACATCTTAAAGAATGTAAGCCATGTGGTAAACGTTAATGACGCCGGCCCTCTGCAAACCCCTCTCTTCTCTCTACTGAAAGACAAGAGGAACAATATCATAAAACACACATAAATCACACAGACACTTCTTGACCATAATAACCTTTTTCAATGTAGTGCATGTTAGTTTAAGTAAAAGTATTTTTTAAAAATCTTGTGAAACAGACACAGTGCACATCTTGGTTTTCAACGGTGCGGATCGCGCACGGAGCTTATTTTTTCGTACAATTTTTTCGCCGTGTTTTACCAGGTGCGACACTTTGAAATTATCTGCTGATGATGACAACTTGGTTGTCGAAATGCCTATACAGAATTTACAAATAGTTAATTGTGGAAAGGGGTTATATATCAACCTTATTGATCATACGCTTGTCTTTCTGAAGTACAAAAAGTGCATTCGGCGATTTTTACAATAGGTGAAATTATTCAACAAAGAAGTTCCATTAAATTTTGTGTACGGAATCAAATTTCTGGCGCCGAAACTTTCAGAATGTTGCAAAAGGCCTTCGGTGATAATTGTTTGTCGCGAGTGTTTGATTGGTACAAATTATTCAAAGAGGGTCGAGAACGCGTTGATGACGAACCACGTCCAGGACGGCCATCAACATCAACTAATGATCAACACGTCAATAGAATCAAGGAATTGGTGCTTGAGAATCGACGATTAACAGTCAGAGACCTTACTGGCATCGTTGGAATATCGGGAGGATCAATGAAAACCATTTTGAAAGATCATTTGGGCCTAAGAAAAGTGAAAGCACGATTTGTTCCAAAATCACTCAATTTTTTCGAAAAACAGCGTCGCGTTGACGTCTGTGAAACAATGCTTTCCGACTATCAAGACAAAATGAAAGGCATCATAACTGGAAATGAGACTTGGATCTACGCTTATGACTCGGAAACAGACGATCAATCGGCCGAATATCGTATCAAAGGTGAGCCGAAGCCCAAAAAACCATGTCAAAGCAAGTCAAAAATCAAGGTTATGTTGACAGTTTTCTTCGATTATCGAGGTGTGGTGCACTCCGAATTCCTTCCGACCGGCCAAACTGTCAACAAAGAATACTATTTGAGTGTTATGCGTCGTTTGCGCAATGCTATTCGTAAAAAGAGGCCAGAATTATGGGCCGACAACTCTTGGTTTTTGCACCACGATAATTCACCGTCGCATACTGCATTAATTCTTCGTGAGTTTTTCGCCAAATTTTCAACCAATACCGTGCCGCAACCACCGTATTCGCCTGATTTAGCTCCGTGTGACTTCTGGCTATTCAGCAAACTCAAACGACCGCTCCGGGGAAACCGTTTTGAGTCAATTGAAGACATTAAACGTGAATCGCTACGCGCATTGAAGGCTATTCCTGAAATTGACTTTAACAACTGTTTCGAGAATTGGAAGAAACATTGGCACAAGTGTATTGGGGCAAGGGGGGATTACTTTGATGGGGACGAAATAGGTTTGGAAGACTAAATTAAGAATTTAAAAATTATGAACACGATATAAATGGGTATATATACCCATTTATATCGATTGGACTGATTCGTTTCAAATAAAAGTATTGTATTACATAACGATGACCAATTTTCTCCATTTTTACAAATTTACTGAAAATGTTCACTATTGATGGCTGCCAAACAAATAATAAACAGGTTAGTCCTTTGGTTCTTCTTCCTTGATCTTCTTTCATTATTATTTATTTTAAATGCTTGTTAATTAAATATATATATATGAAGCAAGGTTTAACGACCGTAGTAATGATAATAAACAAGGAACTAGTAGGTAATTCGGTCTGTGAATTGAAAGACTTGATATTTTTTTCTTTAGACTCTCTATATTTCGCCACTGCTTGGTGGCTTCTTCAGGAGAACCAAGCTACAATTAACAATAATAATAAATGTATAACAGGTACAAAATACCTATTATACTTACAACATTATCAAAGCCACACACTAACGAGACATAACAATACATAACATATACCGTCACGATCGAAGAACATTATATGTTGTCTCATGTAACCTTGACACCTATTAAATCAATTTATTGGGACTCTAAAAAATAATAATCTAATTGTATTCTAACGCAAAACTACATCACAAAACAACCACATGTCGAAAAAAACGTGACAGAGAAAAACAAAATTTTTGCAAATTTTTGCCCAGATCTCAGCTAAGTTGTTGAGATGTGCAGTTTTCGCAATGTTTTTCAGCTACTTGTTCCTTTTCCATTACTATTTATTTTAAATATTTGTTAATTAAAATTTTATGTTATAGTATATTATAATTATAATTATTTAGTTTTGGATTTAATGATCAGCTTATAAAAATAAATAATCAACGAAAAAAATACAAAAAACTGAAATAAAATATAGAAAAAAAAAAGAAGCATCTGTAGCATCTAGTATGTTTTCCCTTAAATAAATTATGGAACAATATTATAAATACTTTTCAATGCGTTAAATTCCTTCTCATATTCATATTATATCAATCGGCATTGTATAACGTTACCAAAATTATTTTAGATATAGTTTAGAAGACGAACAATGGTAAAAGTCTATACATGTATTATAGAAAGCAAAAAGTAACGCCAAGTACGATCAAACAATGCAACATCCTCGTTAACTAAATTGGAAAGACGATGCATCGACTTTCTGTGAAAACGAGTTAAATTAGATGCTGGAAACTTTATTCGTTGGAAAACACGTTTACGATTCAATTATTCTTTTTGCCGAGTAAATTCGAAATTGTTATTCCTAGTAAAAAACATGTAATCATGTTATAAACTTATAACTGCATTTTTCATCAAGTCTAAAGCTTTTACGAATATCAGCCCTTTTAATTTGTGTTTAATAATGATGCCAATATAGATATAAAATAAAATAACTATTTATACATGTATTTATTAGTAATTACATTAAAATCAAAATAAAGTTAAAGGCAAAAGCAAAAAGAAAATGGTCAAATACATTTTTAGAGACGTAAAGATGTAAATAAATAAAATTTAAACTCTTGCTTGTGGGCGTTAAACTATTGCATATTATCAATAATTTTATTACAAGAGATACGTGTTCGATTATACTGGAAAATATATTCAATATTCTTCTTGTGTTGTCGTAGTTTCCATTGATGTTTAGCAGTCAATACTGCTAGCTTTGTTATCAGATTCTAAGGAATAATTTTAATTCTCTCGCAAGTAATTCGAATGAAAAAGGAAGGTTATCTACATAGGTTAGAGGTGTCGATATATTTCGTTAGTTTTGAAACAAAAACCTCAATTAGATTAGGATTAATGCGGTAGAAAAAAAATCAAGATATTAAAGAGAAAAGATTAGTTTACACGAACGAACATGTAATATTCAAAATTATAATCAGACCTGCGAAGCTGGCAGGCGCGCCATAAACGTCTGTTCGTTCAATCCAGAGTAGTAAGACATTAGATCTCAGTAAACTTTAATAATATATAAAAAATTGTGAAACGCTTCTGTAGAACGTCGTCAATCTCAATGAACTTGGCTATACATCTGTAGCATCTAGAATGTTTTCAATAGAGCCTCACTAAGTGATGAACGACGCATTGAAAAAATGTTATAATACAAAGAAAATAGTTGTTCCGTATCTAGTAATATAATATTGTCATTGCTAACATAATCTTTCAAAATATGTAAGGGATCTGTAGAAGCACTATCACTGTCATTACATATTTGTCTTAATCCGTTAAAATCTGAATTTTTGTTTAAAACGTCGTTTTAACTTTTCATTCTTTTTTAAATATGATGATTTTTTCTTTAGTTAAGGCGTTTAAATGTGTATCTATATATTCTAGTATTTGTAATGAAGGATAACCTAATTTACCTATTGACTCAAGTATTCCTTTATAGCTGTGAATTACTTATTTCTTTCGAATTAAATTGTAAAATTAAACTCTTTATTTGTTTAATATATATATATATATATATATATATATATATATATATATATATAGAATAATAAAATACTGCCTTAACCATATACTTCAACGTGTAAAAACTGCATCTGGTAGTTGAGGGATATCGGGACACTGAAATTTTCGAATTTGTTTAGGAGGTTTAAAAAAACAGCTTTTGTATGAGCAACTAAATTATTTATCTCTGAATAAAAGTTTCTAATCGTTTCTGCTGGAAGATGTAAAGCATTGCACGTTACATGTACTAAGTTCCTAGATTGATTTTTAAAAGAGCGAGACATACTTAACATTGTTGTCAAACCATCATTAACACTTGATCTGTTAAGAGCTAAAAGGTGATCAATGTATTTATTACTATACTCAAATATTGCCTTGTGAGTACATTTCTTCAATGTTTTACTAATTAGTGTTCGTACTTCAACAAAGATTAGAATAGAATTTTTTTGGTCTGTAGTCTTGTCCACACACAACCACATCTTTTTATTATTTACACCGGATTTAATGTTTAAATTTATCTTGCATGATTTTGTAATATTGAAGATAGTAATTTGCATTTGAGATTGTACATATGTAATCCATAATTTACGAAATTGTTTTTTAGTAAGTAAAGAGGACAATAAATTACAAACAGTAAACATCAAAATTAAATAAAAAATAAAGTAATTATAAGCATTTACGCCACTTTTTGCATATTTACGTTGCGCGGTTTTAATGTATTTTTAAACGTAAGTTTGTTCGCGAGAACAAAGACTTATCGTAGACTGTACATATTATTTTTATGCCATCGTACTTTGAGTTTGGAAATTCTTTTATGAATTACCTTACATTAGTATTATCACAATCTTCTAACATTATTACGCTATACACGAAAACAGCAATATATTATAATAAACACCACGACTCTTCTGACCGAGTTGACGTCGTGTATTAAATTCACTTCGTGAATTAATTAGACGCATGTGTCCCGACTCCCGGCGATACTGATGTGCCGCTAAAAATTGGCTATTTATAATGTATCTTGATCAAACAACCCCGACTAAACAAGTTCACCATTTTTGACTTGCTATTAAATGTATTCTATGAGTACACATGCTAAATTAAAAAATTAATATTACGTATCTTCTTAGCTTTTAAATCAGATTTAATATTGTACTCAATTTTATCCTGCATTATTTTGTAATATAATTAAATATGGTAATTTTCATTTGGGAGTATATGTAATCCAAAATTTACGAAATTGAAAACGATAAATTAATTAAAAAAGAGAACCATAGTTCGGCTTTGTACAAGTTTATTGTATATTCAACTGTTTGTAATACACGGTATGCAACAAGATGTTAAATATTAAATAGATATTTTAGCAGAAAAAAGAAAGGAAATGCTTGTGTTGCAGTCGAATTTCCTACTATAATTTGATATGTAATAACCACCCCCCTCCTAGACGTATAGTTTGATTCACACAAAATAATATAACAGTAAATGTGCCTCTTATAGGGCGCTTCCCAATAATAGTAATAGAGCACAAATAAAATAATTGCAATAAATTAGACAGAATTCAGCTTTCAGCTGTATTAATAGTTACTACGTCGGGAAACTAATTATTTGTTAATGAGCAATTAATGCTAACCGTACTGTAAACCCTGGATTATGTTAAAATTGACAATTGAGTAAGTATCAAATCATAATGTTAAATATTAATTACTATACTTACAAGGCCCTGGATTGATAAAGTCGAACTAACAGATAAATGAAGATATTTGTTCGATAACAAACGCTGGTTGCGGTTATTAATTCTACTGATTGCATTATGAATACCTTGTGTTAGTTTGCCTTGCTTTTAAAATTTCTCTGGGCATCGGATCTGAACGGTCTTAAATGATTCCGAAACTAAATGGTACGGTAGCATATGAACTCACCCACTGTTACCGCAGTCTTTTGAATCGAATAATATTTGCAATAAACTAATATATTATGAAAAGATAGTAGGAACGTCTTTATCTCAGGTATTAGTTCTTCATTAACCTCGATGAAGCTGATCAAATAACTATGTTAACCCTTGAGCGTGCTGATCTAGCTCTGTCTTCTTTATCAGATGGGCGTGGGATCTTCATAGGTACATTAACTCCGTCCATACGACAATTAATAAATCACCAAAGTGGGATAGCTGGGGTAAGCCTAAAACCCTAAAACTAAAGTAGAGAAAGAACAAACAAAGATAGGAATTAGGCAACGACGACATACAAAATTAATAAGTTACAGACCTCTGGGATGTTTTTTTTTTTGAGGGTTAATTAACTGTATCTAACTTCGTACCTATGATAAAACAGTCAACAAAATCCTACTAGAATTTCTCGAACTCCACCTACAGTTGCTTGTTTTTCCAACTTACTCAATTAGCCTACACAATAAAGTCGATAAAACACTTAATCGGCTTATCGAAAATGCAACGAAGTTGATAGAAATGCCATAAACCGTTTTCAGTATAATAAGCCTGATTACTAATTCTAATTTAGGACTTTTAGAAAACCACACAAAACCACTGGGAATAATTTCCAAACAATACAAGGACAATAATCACATAATTTGATTAATTAGATTCTGTTAATTAAACAAAATTAAAGTTTTGATGGAATCTATTTTCTATACACTAAAATCGGTCGTAATGATTATCAACTATGCCGAACAGATACGAGAGGGCGTTAAGAGTACCAAAGAACCCTGTCGACGCCTTTTAATAGCTTCGACGTCGGCATAACGCTGTCCTTTCAACGGCAAATGTAGTTTGGAAACTAGATAGAAATCACAGGAGGTCAAATCCGATGAATACGGTTAAAATGCCATTTGTAGTTAGAGGATCAGTGATAAGCGTCGAGCGATGAGATGCAGCATTATCATATAACAAACGCCAGTTACCAGTTTTACGATATTGAGAGTACATACGACGAACACATATATACAGCATTGGTTGTTAGACTAGTTGGTACAAACTCTTTGTGCACTATGCCTTTCGAATCATAAAAACAAATCAACATTGTCTTCATTTTTAACTTCTCCAAGCGGCTTTTTTCGGCCATTTTTCGCTTAGATGCTTCTATTCAGAGCTTTGAGGCTTGATCTCTAGATTATATTGAAGACACCACGTTTCGTCGCCAATTACAATAGAATACCTGAAGTTTTCATCCTTTTTTGCGTCTTTAATCAAGTTTGTATAATTTTGAATTCAGCTAGTTTGTGTGGTACAAATCTTGCACAAGTCTTTCCCAGTCCCAAGTGCTGTGTCAAAATGCGATGAATTGAATCTTTGGAAATAACTATTTAATTCCATTCGCACGTATAGCATTGAGGACTTCGGCTAATTTCTGATAAATTTATGCACATGTTCGATGTTGTCCGTACGACCGCCTTTAATTCGTTTATACCACTCATGCACACTCATATGTGATAAACACGCACCGTCATACACTTGTTTTATCAAATTAAACGTTTCAGTAAACGATTTACCGAGTTTAAAACAGAACTTAATATTTGCTCTTTATTCAAAATTGATTTTTCGACTAATGCTAAATACGCACTGTTACCTTATGTACAACTTCTCTGTTTCTAATGATGCAAATGTCATGATATTTTGACATAACATTGATGGCTACCTTACCGATGCAAATTTTTTTAATAGATAGCGCCACTAAGAGTTACTATTTTAAAAAAGTTCGGTTTTCTCTGCGATAGACTGTGTATAAATAGATACAAAGTAAGATACAGAATAAAGTATCTTACAAAGTTGATTAGTATGAGTCTAAGACTATTTTCAAGTTACATTCCCAAAAATCTGGTAGATTGAACCTTCTTCACAAATTTTGCATTGATATACAAGAGTTTGATTCATTCTCTTAACGTCAGGTGAAAAATGTATGAAATTAGTTTTGTCCAAATTCAGAGAGATTTTATTTCAATCCATCACTACAGTCCTATTATCGACCTCTGAGGAACGCCACGGTTTAATGTTAGTTCTCTATAACAACATGAACATCAACAACCTGCTTACGTTCACCCATACATGATTCAATTCATAACCATGTCCTTTCGCGAATGCCATGAGAATGCAGTTTCAATAATACAATAGAATGATCAACCACATCGAAAGCTTTAGTAAGATCCATTTACAATCCTTATTCAAGTATTTATAAAGCGCATTAATGAGATATAAAGCTGTTGTTTTCGTGAATTTTTCCAGGTAAAACCATGTTGTGCAGTTTCCAGTTTTTCAAAAATTCTATAAATTTTGAGCCTATAAGTTTTTCCAAAACATTGGAAATAGCCGACAACAGAGAAATTTGTCGATAATTTTGTACATTAGTTTTATCACTCTTCTTATGTACTGGAATAACTTTTGCTTTCTTTATGATATTGCGAAAGACTCTATCAATTATAGAACAATTTATCGTATAGGCCAATGGTAGTAGTGTAAATTATATAGATCTTTTTAATATATTTGCGGAAAAACCATCCAGCCCATATATATATTATAGCCATATAAATATACTAAGATATTTACATGGAATTAATATAAAATAAATAATATATGGTGCAGAACAAAAGAAAGATGTGTATTTTAATGTCTATAAATAATAATCTATTAATGTAACGTCAACGCACTTCATCACCGACCTTTGCATTTCATTGTCTGTAAAAACAGCATCATCGCAGTGTTTCCTTAAGATTAGAAATAAACAGTCATGTCTTGTCGGGACAATATAGTGAATGGTATATTTAATTAAAGCCATAATCTCTAAAAGAAGCTTGTACGACACTGATTATGTGGATAGATACAGTCATTAAAAAGTCGCATAGACATAGTTTTTCCTCAGTCGTTTTTCTATATTTTGGAATTTGTTTGTGCCTATAGCAGTATATTAGACGTTACCGTAGTGCTTTAATTTTTTTTAAAGTCAATTAGTATTTCTTTACGAGCCTAAAAAATTGTTGTCGCGGTTTCTATAATTTATAGAAAAACAAAAAAAGTTTCATTTTGTTTGTTTTGTTTTGATTGTAGTCAAGATATAAATATTTTTCCAAAGAAAGTACCAAATTACGATACATGATAAAGTGTCAATGACAAGAAGAAAACCAGATATGCTATTAAAAAGTATATTTCTAGAGTGGTCTTTTCCAGGCAAACTAATATTTTTATCATGGATGATAGAAAACTTAACTGTAGCTAATGAAAAAAATTATTAGATTGCAAAGAAACCATAAAAAAATAGTGGTATTAAATAATTCTTTTCTAATGGTTTGCCATTATTAATGGTAGACTATAACAACAGTTCATCAGAATAATATTTTCTCTTCTAGTACATACCGCCCAAGTTTTTTAGATTAGATTAATTAGGACAAGATCTAGCTAGTTTTCTCAAGGAAAATTAAAAAGGGTGTACTTTAACAATCTGCAATCATATTCGGAATCGTTATACTGAGAAATTTGAAAAGTTGTTTCATCTTTGGTTTTCTTCCCTTAGATATCGATAGACAATATAGATTTCTTGTAATACATAGATTACCACTTCTTAAAGCCTAAAATTTCCTCATTATGCACATTTTTTTATTGAGAGAAGAGGCATTGAGAGAGGAGAATTGAGAAAGAATCCACAGTTGACGATAGTAGAAAGAAACTTTTTCAAGAACTAGAACTATCGTTTCATTGCTTGTAACGACTACTTTTTATATAAAATTTCAAGAACGAATACGCGCAATTGGCACGCTGCTAAAATTGAATAAAACAAAGAAAATTTGACGTTAAATTTGTGCTAACTTTGTTCATCTCCAAATAAGCGTACAAAATTTGTCGAATGCTCATATTTGAAGGCGCATCTGATATTGTTGATAATTTATTAAATTTAATTTGGTGATCAGATAATTTTAATATTTAAGCACTAGTAATGTTATTCTCCGTCAACATGACTATAAAATGGCCGAGTTTTTATTTCATTTCCAGGAATATTTGCCTCATACCAAAGCTTTTTGACCACTCTCTCATCTGCACAGGAAAGAGAAAAATCTCCATACATGTAATGCAACTGACGTTTAATTTGATAAAGCACATTGCCTTTTTTTGTGAAAAATTGAATCACCGCTTTATACTATTTCCCAAATTTTTTTCCAGTAGCACATTAACTTGCTACCATTATGATAACTATTAATGTTATCATTTTCAACATTTTGCACGATAATTATAAGAAGTTCTCCCACCACATCCTTGTAACTCGACACATTGCTTCGATTTTGAAAAATTATGATGCGGTGCATTTTTGATTATTTTACTGTTCAAAACATTTGTACCAGTAGTAACATGTGAACTGTGAGTTTTCACTTTTTCATCAACTCATATTGTTTTTTGGGGGTATGCTTCTTCACAAACTGATACATAATTTGTTTATAATAATTTCATCATCCCCTTGTTGTGTTCGAAAACAGGCAAATATTGCTATAGACATTTTCGCAAAAGCTGTTTCAATTATGGAACAAATTGCTGATGCTTATTTTGGAATCGCTATAATAATGCCACAACTTACAACTTATATTGAACTGAACTAATAATAAAAAATAATTTGTGGCAATTGTTATTTTGTAAAACTAAGGAAGCCTATTGTCCAATTGGGTAATGTTTTCTGGTTTTTAGCAATTCGTATCTCATCGTACAGTACTGTAATAAAGTTCTAGACGTTGCTGAAAGATCCTTGTATATGCACTCTCGGTCCAAAAATAGTTGTCAGCGGACGGTATATACTGAATACTATATATCTACTTATTTCATCTTAAAACTAATATCTAAAGGCCAAGGGAACCTGTTCTTACAGTAGCCACGAAGTTTTTGATCTTATTGTATTAATGTATTTGAAGCAAAAATAAAAGAATCATATTCTAGAAGGGAATGTATTTGTTAAAATTTAAGTATTTTATGGTATTTGAACGATCAATAAAAATGATCCCAACAATTACGAGCTTCCTAAAATTGCATATCACATTAAAAATTCATTCGTTAGTGAGTAATTATCACGTCTACTAAGGACTACCTGCAGATTAATAATGCATATTATGAAAACTTAATCCCCTTAGCAACATTACCTTCGTTGATACATGACACACGAGTTAAAATAAAAATCCAATCCATATCCTTTTCTGCATACAACTAACTCAATAACATCAGTCTATTATTCACTCAATATCAGTACTTAACGCAAATATGTAAAAAGTAGATCCGACCCTTATTAAACAAGAACATGCTTGATTGCTAACTAGATATTCTCTAGTTGGCATTGAAGAGAACACAAAATTCAGCAAAATATGCGCATTCAATTGATTGAAAATGAATAGCCAATCAAGCTATCTTAAAATAAACTATTTCATTTCGTTAATAACTTTGTGAAACTGTCAAATAATAAATCTAGTCTTGTTACCATTATAATTTTCATTAATTTTTTAAAGATAACTTCAAAATAAGCTATGTTAACAAGGTTATTTATCAAATATTTTTATAAATTATGGAAGAAGACCGTTAAAATTCTCTTTCAAACAAACATAATTACATCGAATTAGGTCAAATAGTACGGAGAACACAGCAATTTAGATAGCAACAACCATCCATCTTAAAGGATGTTTCAAGAAATTTTTGAATTTTCTTAATTACCCATGCAATTGCATTTCTTGTGAACAAATCCGAATTTCGAAATTATTTTTATATGTAATATTATCAAATTACAGTCGAAACACTTTGTATACTTACTATTTTTGCTTATTGCTTCTCAGGTAAGTGTAAATAACCATTTTATTTTACTACATTTAATTTCGTTGCATGATAAACTAATAAATGATCTCTAAATCATCTTCTAAATGATTTTTTCATATTTTTGTTTGAATTTATGTAGATATATTGGAAATTAATTATTATTAATTTTGTATTTGAAAACAGAAATCATTAATAATACTCTATTTATAAACAGAAAGCCTACGCGTTATCGGAGTTATGTAAACACACTGTAGATCGTCCTAAATATACATGTTTTACGACTATGACAATTATTTTTAGTGGAGTGTACACATAAGTACTATAGGGAAATGACCACTAAAAAGAAATGCTTGGTAAGGTATGTTAAGGATCGGAGAAACCATTCTTCATCTTGACTATATAACATAGATCAAATATACATTTTTTAGAGTAAAAAACATAATTTCGATGTGAAAATATTATTTATTACAGAGATCAAATTTATCAGTCTTGTAAAGATATACACATCATAGCACTAGAAAATATATATTTATTTTAGTTACTGTATCTACTATATATTTTCTTATTAATCCGGTATAAAATAATTGATTATATTTTATGTAAATTTATAGTTTTACTATTTGTCAATTTTCCAATAAATACACCTTTGCGAAATTTCGACGCTCTGCAAACATCTTACGGTAAACTGAAAAAGAATATACCAGTAAAGTTTGACTAAACTATCTACATGTAGGAAGAAGTAGCGAATATTTCAAACTGTTCAAACGTACATTGATTTTAAGGGTTATTATTTCAGGTAAGTACAATGCAGCGACAAGATTCAGCTGCGCCGAATGGCATATAGTAATGAACTTCTGCAAAGTTTGGACCAGTTACCTTCATTCAACTAAAAGATTTTTCTCGCAAATACCCAGGTGTACATAAGAGTTCAATAATTGTACGAAGTGTTCGTCTGTTCAAACAAAACATGAACAATAACTTCGTTGTCTAGGATTATATTGTGCTCTTGTTTATTGAAAGTGTTTTTATTCGCGTGCAATATTTTAGATGTATTAAATGTGATTTGATTAAATTTAACTTTAGAGAGTTAAGGTAAAATACATTCAGAAAAATAACATAAGAAAATAAAATGATTTGCGAGTGAACATGTTAAGGGAATGTGATATTCATTTGGGGGTTAGCAGAATTATTACCTATTTTAATTTAAAAAATGTAATGCAGTTTTGTTGCTGATATAAATATTACTTGTGATCAAGTGCAAGGACTTACTAGATTTTAAATTATATCATTAGTTAAATAAAACGGATTCATCCTTTATCGAGTATGTTTTCTACCTTAAATGCCAGAGTGTGAATACACACTTGACGACCCACTGGCTTTACCTGACAATTGATAGAGTTAGTTTGTGACAAGTTTGTATATGTTATTTTCTTTGGAATAAGAGTAACAATTTGGAGCCGCTTTCTGGTGACTCTAGTTGTCCAGTCAGTCTTAATACAATATGTATTCGTGTTTCAGTTTCTGAATGTTATGTTATTTTGTTTCTCATGCTTTCGGCTTATCGATCTAATGCTGGGTGTGTTTATTTGGTACAAGTTATGTCATGTAGGCAAACAAGATAAATTTGTAGAAACGTTTATTTGCGAACAAACATTTATATTTGCAAAGAAACGAATGAAATAAAATATATTATCTAAATCAGGTACGAGCAACCTTTTACATGTTGTGGGCCAAACTTTAATGTGCAAATACGTTCGCGGGTTGCGTTTAAAAGTAGTGCATTTTAAAGTAGTGTTCATAATTTTTAGCGATAGATATTAGACATGAAATAATACGACAATGTTATTATAATACAATTTATTAAAATAACAAAATGAAATGAAAAAAATAGGTACAACATTATAATTAAATCGTTAAATTTGGAATCGTTACAAACTACGAAAGTTAAATAGCGATACCGCAATCAATGAGACATTCGAGCTTGAATTTGGAAAACTAATTCCACAGATACAAAGACGTAAAGAATTTTTCAAATTATCGTCAGTCAGCCTTGTACGATATTTTGATTTATTAACTTTCATCATTGAAAAGAACTGTTCGCATTACAGTTCTTTTACAATAATACAATACTTATGTATTGCCAAATGTACAAATCAATTTTCTTGCGAATTTTCTAAGCTGCAGAAAATGGTCTTCTTTAAGGTATTTTTTTGTAGAAATCGCACAACTCCACGTCTTCAAATTTAGATTTTAGGAGTGAGTTTTCTTGAATCTCAATCAACTCTATTTGCAAGTGTATTGGAGCATTTTGTACATTACTTCTTGTTGGAGTAGCAAATAAATGGAAACAGTCTTCCATGTTTTTGTTCTAAAATTGCTCCGACAGTAACTTGAGTTCTACAGCATATTGAGCATAAGCAATATTTTCATACGCAGAGAGCGTGGTGAAATGGCAACTGCTACCAGACAGCATTTGTGCCTCCCACAAGCGGATTTTGTTCAAATGGCTGTACAAATCATTTACTAACTGTCCTTGTTTTTGAAGTTTCAAATTTAAATCATTCAAATAGCCTGTAAGGTCGACCAGAAATGCTAAGTCACATATCCATTTTGGGTCACTCAATTCACTCAATTCAGATTCAATGGTTTATCTTTTATTTGCATAAAGTCTGTTATCTCATTTCTAAGCTCGTAAACCGTTTCCGTATTTTTCCTTGGCTTAGCCATTTGACTTCACGATAATATGTTACGTCGTCATATTCGGTTGATATTTCATCCAAAAAGGCCTTGAACTGACGATGGTTAAACCCTCTGGATCGAATAAAATTGATGGTTTTTACTATCTCATTCATAACATTCTGTAGTCGAATGGACTTAGAACACAAGTTCTGTTGGTGGATAATGCAATGAAGGACTATCAAATCATCTTTTTGCACATTTAATTCAGTTGCTTTTTCATTTAAAATTCCGATGAAACTTTTACGTAAGCCGACTATAAAAGGTGCACCATCTGTGCATACTCCAACTAATTTTGACCATGGCAAGTCAAAACTTGTGAATACCTTTTGAACTTCATTAAAAATGTTTTCTACGGTAGTGGTTCCTTTCAGCGGCTATAAAGCAAGCAATTCCTCAGTAACAGTGAACTCTTTATCAACACCTCGAATAAATGTAGTCAGTTGAGCTGTGTCAGACAAACCGGTGCTCTCGTCTTATGCTATGGAAAATGATTCAAAACCAGCCATACGGTCAGTCAATGTTGTTTTTATATCATTAGCTATCATTTCTATACGTCCGACAATAGTTCGTCTTGACAAACTAATTTTTTCAAATTCATTTTTCTTTTCAGGACACAAAACACTGCAAACTTCTAACATATACTCCTTGATAAATTCTCCTTCGGCAAATGGTTTTAATGACTGCCAATTTTGAACTAACTATAAAACTAGCTTTCACAACATTATCAAGTTGTGTTCTTTGTTTATGAAACATTTGCTGCTATTTTTCCAAATTTGCGGTAAGCTTCTGGATTTTGTCTTTTCTTATTTGTCCTGTAAGTGGGTGCAGCGTAGGATGCTTAGTTGAGTAATGCCTCTTTATATTGAATTCTTTCATCACTGAAATGGATTCATTACACAGCAAACAAATAGGCTTACCATTGTGCACGATAAAAAAAAATTCTTCAGTCTATTTTTCTTGAAACTGGCATTTACTTTTCGTTTCTTTTCACCAGACATCATTTTCGTTTACTTTTCGTTCGATAAACTTAATAACAAAATATAGGTAATTAGTAAGCACTCAAGATGCACACAAAGTCACAAAGCAAATTGACGGCACTAGCAGTTCGCTAGGATATCGCTTATCGAAGTTATCACGTCGGTAGCTCAAGTAGAACTGAACTTCGGGCCATCCACCCCCTTATATAGGCAAAATGAAGAAATGATTTGAAATCGTCTAGTGTAGAACAATTGAGAAGCAATAATCTTTTGTTGCGTCGTCAGTGAGGCGGCAAACATCAAAGGCTTTGATGTTTGCCCCCTCACTCTTTGATGATCGCCGCCACTCGGCTTGATCTCTCACTTGATTCAGTGAGTATGAGTAAGTAGTGTAATACTTTTTTTTAATTGAGTTTTTCAAAATGTTTCGCGGGCTGGATCAAATCTTACAGCGAGCCGGATCCGGCCCACGGGCCGGTGGTTGCCCACATATGATCCAAATCAATGGTAATCATATGCATTTACATTAAAGGAATAAGTAAACTATACTTTTTGATTCGTTAATAATAAAAAGCTATTAATTAGGAATTGGCAATATCAAGTTGATGCACGTTACTTACGCGTGAACATCTAAAATAAGCTGTATTAACGAATGAACTCGATCTATTCGAAATAATTTAAAAAAATATTTACTCTAAAAGTGTAAGTTAACAATAACAGGTATACTTTGGTACCAAACAAACAACAAAACAAGCACTTGGTATGAAAGGAACATCCGTTAAGGTAAAAATCAAGCCATATCTGCGTAACCCCGTTACAAACATAAGCCAGATCTGAGCGCGATTCCCAGAGCGGTGTCGGTTTAACTATCAAGGTGCTAGCGCAAGAATTTATGAAGGGAAGAAATCCCCTATCTTGCGCGCAGGCATATAATGCTCAAATAACACAGGAACTGAAGCCATTAGATCATTTAAAACGTCGTTCATTTGTCAATTTCATCAATGAACAACCAGTTGATTTTTCTCAAAACATGTTTTCCGATGAGCCACATTTTGGATTTGATGGCTATGTTAATAAACAAAATTGCTGTATCTGGGGTGAGGAAAATCCACGAATTATTCATGAGAAACCTATGCATCCTAAATGAGTTACTGTTTGGTGTGCATTATAGTCAGGTGGTGTAATTGGACCTTACTTGTTTGAAAATGCTGCTGGTAAAGCTGTAACCGACAATGGTGATAGATATCGTCGGATGATAACCGAATTTATGTGGTCTGAGTTAACGAATATTGATCTAGAGGATATGTGATTTCAACAGGATGGCGCTACACCTTACTTTGCACACGAATCAATTGATTTATTGAGAGAAAAATTTCCTGGACGCGTAATCTCAAGAGGGCGATATATTCTGACTACTGTGATAGGAAGGAAGCTCCTATCCATTCAACAATTCGAGCTGTAATTCGTTTAGGGTAATATTTAAGCTCTCGAGAAATTTTGGTTGCGGAAATTTTTGTCGACATATATTAGGAGCAGATTTTCTAGAAGAAATACGGATTATTACTAGATATTAAAAATGGAATTCTAAAAATTGCTAAGAACGAAATAATAATACAAATAGGCGAAGACTCGCTTTTTAGGGTGACCATGAAAGAAAATTTAAGCTAAAAAGGCTTTGAAATATTACTGGGTACAATAGAGATTGAGCTTTAGAAAACGTTAATGAAAGGATGCAGATCTAACAGTTAGTCATCTTCAAGGCAAGAGTTACAGAGGCAGAAAATTCTATAAATATGTTGCTAAAGGACATTTTGATGTTAACAAGGTCTTAGGAAAGCCGGGGAGCGTTTCGACTGGTCGATATGCTGGGACGATCTAGAAAAACTTTGCTGAAGTTGTATAGATTGCGTAGCAAGTAAAGAATCGGAAACTTGAAGCCGATGATAAATACACATCCTTTGAAAGAAACGCGGTTGATATTACTGGGCCATATTCGAAGACCCGCTATGATCAACGAACCAACACTTGCAGAATTTAAGGGACGACAAGATTTGGTTGTGCAATCTCAGCCGGCGAAAAGAAATCAAGAGAAAAAATCTAAAAGAGATTTTATATCGCCATAAGGAAGATGATGTGGTACATCGGATATGAAGAAATGGTCGGAGTAAGTTGAAAGCTACCTGTTGAGCTACTTGTGCCATATAATGTAGTTGAATCGCAACAAGAACGGTCAGTTCTAAGGAGGGGGAGCTATAAGAAAGAATCACGAGGCGTTCGAGAAACTGCCCGTTTCTGAAAAAGAATATTTCCTATTCACTTGGCCTATATATACGGTCGGAGAAGTGCGTTAGGGTTTATTCGTGATATCGACATAAATATTGTATCTCTGTTGGTAATCAGTGCGACATATGTAACTAATCTGTTGAGATTATTAACAGAGTTGTAAAGGTGGACCAATAAGAACGTAATATTTAACTTTCTTATTTTTGTATTTTTAGATATGTTATGAAAAATATCATGTTAAGTAGGCATAATCAGATTATCAAAAATACATCGTAATACGAATGAACATCATACTTTAATTGTTAAAATTTATTTTAAATAGAGGGAAATTTCATGGAATCACTTCACAGATTATGTAAAATTTTTGGGAGAAATTCTTTGACGATCGAAAAATTTGGTACAATTGTCAATAAAAAAAACACCGACTTGTCGTCGACCAGGATGGTTTATCGAAAGTATTGCTGCAATGGCTGAAAATGTTGCTGAAAATCCAAAAAACCTGACTCGCCATCGTCCAAAAACCACTTTTCAAAGGACCAGCTAATTGGCCTATCTGCAGCACAATCCTTTCACTCGGACTAAATTTTCCATACTTTCAAACAAGCTAATAATAAAAGGTTTAAGGAATGATCTTCATCATAATCCCTATAAGGTCGCGTTAACAAAGGAAATTAAGTCGACAAATCATGCACGGCCGCTTGTTGATTTTCGAACGAAAAATCCTGTTTTACTATGAAGAGAACTTCATTTGTCAGTTCAATTTCTTTCATCACCCACAATATTTGTGTTTGGGTTGCTAAAAATCTTTGGCGAGTTCATAAGAAAAAATCGCACCTCCAAACTGTTTCGTATGGGTTTTGGTATAAGGGCCTTATTTCTTATTACAGATAATGATGACCGTTATCAAAATATGATGATCTAGACTATATGTTGATATGTAGTTCGAGAAGGACAGAGCAATCTACCATACAGTACAAGATACAATGCAGATGTTACGAGAGAAATTTCCGGGCCGTATCATCTTACACATGAGTTTTTATGATACTTTGTTAAGCGGCATGCATATTCCAACCATATAATAACTGATGAACTTAAGAATAGGATTCGGTACGTTATTGGTGAAATTGAGAAGCAAATGTGCATAAACATTGTAGAAAATTTCATTAAATGAGCAAGAGTGTGCCAACAAATGATCGCCACATAAACTCCAATTAAGTATAAATACTTAATTGGAGTTTATGTAGACTCCAATTAAGTATAAATACTTAATTGGAGTTCATGTACTGGCAATAGAAACAGTATAATTTTTTGAAAAGAAAATATATTTTATTTAATTTTCCTAAAGAGTCTAAACTCGTAACAATATAATGAGAACTACAAAAACGGTACGCATTAGTAAAATGGTCGCGTAATTTAGCTGTATGCTTTCTATCTGGAGAAATATGAAGCTTCAAGCAGGCTGAAGGACGTTTTGAACTAGAACATTGAGAGGCAGTATAAAAATTAAAAATATCTTACTACAATTGATATCTTGTGCTTAAAATATCGTCGAGAAAGTTGGAATCAGAAACGACTTCTAGACAGATACATAGTACGCAAATGTCGTTCAACTAGTCTAGAGTAATAAACTAGTCTTGTATGGGAGCAAAGATCTCGTCTACAACTCTCTTAATACATTACATGTATGTAGATGTCGACGCGTTTCGATTTATGTGAAGCAGTGGTTACTTTTATCCGAATAAACGTTATGGAATTGTATTACGCGCCTATGCAATTGTTACTTTAAGTTTCTTCTGTTTTAAGAATAATCTATAATTACAAGCAAATGTTTTGTTTTCTAGTCAAAAGACATTTAGATGTAGTATTCATGCATAAATGTACACCGAATATAATTGTAAAAACTAAAGGAAGTTAGCTTAAAAGTGTTTATATTGTAGTTTTATTTGTTGGAAATCTTCTATTCGATAAATTTTCACTACAATAGATCAGTTGGCATTGTATCGCTATTTTATTAGCAAGGTGCGTTACTGTCATTGTTTATGTATTCTTAATTTTATATGCATTTACTTTTATGTTTCTCTTCTCTTCTGTAAGTTTCTTTGGAAACGTTCTACAACTAGTATTTAAATTATTTGTACAGTTATTTCTTACATCATGTTTTATTGAGTTAGACACAATTTATTCGAGATTGTGTTATCTTCTAGTTATCGGGTCATTCAGGCAGTTGTTACTGCCTCCACTAAATTTCATTAGTTGCTCGGGTGATGGTGCATTTTGTTTTTTCTTTAGTATTTTGTAAGACAAAATCAGTTAGACTTTCTATAAGTAACAAATACGATATACAAAAGTATCAAAATTGTAAACTTATTTGTTGGCAAGCTGTTTAGGTAAATAAATGCTCAAATAGTAGAAGCAATCATCTTTTATTAAATTATATACGTTCTGGTCTTTTGAGAAAGGAAAAAAAAACTCCTTCTCCTTCGAGAAAGTAAACAAGCAATCAATTAGTGTGGAGTGGCATTTAGTCATTCCACGGAATTAATAATAAGAAATACATAATTTTATATTTTGTAAATATTTTTAACTTAGTAATAACACTGGTTAGCAAATTTAAATTTTTGGTCTTACTATAAAATGATATGTACTATTTTTTATAGAAAATATAGAAAGATTCAATGAAAGGTAGATAATCAAGTATGTTTCAAATTCTTACAATTATAAATGCGACAAAATATTGCATTGTCACTTAAAAACAACATCCACAGCATAAATGTCTAAAAGTAATATGCTAATATTACAGGATTTCATTTGTTCTGGTACCATTCCCAGAATGGCTTGGTGGAAGTGCTCTCCGTGCTCATCACTAATGTCGCCCATATTTTCCAGATAAAAATCGAACTGAAAATGTAGAATGTGCATTTTATGGAACATATTTCAGCCTGCACGATGAAATACTTGTATCATGCCCATTACTAACGTTTTGTAATTTTCTGCATTTTTGTTTCTCAAAAAATTGGTAAAAACTTATGCCATGGACATACACCTCTATCTCGAGCTATTAATTTGGTTTCAAATTTTCTATTGCTATTTCTTGTGTCTAAAATCTAACGACAATAATGTCTTTTAGATTTCCTCTGTTATTTTTAGTATCTTCTTTCAAAAGTAATTAAAACCGACACTTTCTTGAGACAGGGACTTAACAAAGTTTCCACGAGACCTAGTTTAACATGCAGAAGTGGTATTATATTCTTCTACTTTTCCAGAAAAGGCTGTAGTTGTACACTGTCTTTTCCTGATATCAAGTTCTGTCATAGTGGCGACTTCTGTTTAATATAATGGTTTTTCCTGTCACTAGTGTCTAAAAGACATATAAAGCAACATATTTAGTATACCTGGATGCATGCCCAAAATAACTGCTATAACTTTGAAATCCGCGCAAATATTCCAGGAATAGACTTCGTACTTTCATTTCTATTAGAGTGGAGGAGTAAATGTTTAAAAAGGTATGTAACAAAACTGCTTTCGGGTTTGTCATTTGCGAATCTTTGAATAATCTCTACAAACTGAGCTCATGGTGTATCTCGAAACCTACAAAAACTTTACAAATATCATTGCAGTAGATTGAATTGCCGACCATACTATAGAACTCAACAAAATTTTCGTCTATTTCGAAATATATTAATTCATGTTTCTTTTGCTAAGAGATTCTGTTGCTGTAATCGCGACCCAAGAAGTTCTGCTTGTGATTTAGGTAGTTTCCCGCATCAAGCCACTTAATTATTTTGACTTTCCTCTCTTTCTTCGTCAATTATTGCTGGATGTATTCAACATGCAGTTGAAGTTTTTGAGTTGATACTGCCCTGCATAATTGTTTTTTTTTCTTATACCTATTGAGTCCTCATGGCTTTCCAACGCAAAAATAGCAAATTTCAACAAGGATCGTTTGTGTTCTTCAGGGCATACAAATGGCGAAAGATAAAGAAAGTCGCTGTTTAGATAGTCAACTCCTCAAATATTTGCTGCAAATACTACATATTACATGTTGATTCCACGGTTTCTCTTGATTTTTGACGGCCATACGGAAGCAAAGTTTATTTATTCGACAAATATATATTATAACAAAAAATTATTTGAATTATTTGCTCACGAACAAGGTATAATTGTGTTTATAAAGAATTAAGTTAAAATCTTAATAAAATTAAATAAAAAATCCTTACTGCTCTACATAGCGCTATTTTATTTAAAGACACATCCTTGATATAGTTTGTTTGTGCTTATACCCTCCTCAGAGCGTAGCAACCGACCAGATGAGGGCAATAACGCAAACTTGTCGCACACCTGTCGTGTGTATGTATTTGTATTTCTTTTTAAAATTCGAAATATGGAAGAACGATCTAAAAGCACGTGGAAAGAGGTTTATTAATATACTAAAACAATTTGACATTATAGTATTAGACTTTCACTAACGCTTTCTTTATAATTGTTGAATCTATTTGCAGCAAAAACTTGTTATATAAGTAATTAATCAACGATAGTTTTGCCATATATGTAATTATGATTGCATATTACATTCAACCAATATACAATATTTACGCGTTATCAATACTTATTTTTTAGGATTTGAAAAGTACGAAACCACCTCTATCGTATTAATATAAAATGAAAATGACTATTCAAATAAAGAAACGTTATTTCTGAAATTGTTTTCTACGAAAGTAAAACTGACCTCTCTGAATAAACATTCCCTACCAATAAATAAAACGAATTTTGACGAAGTTTGTTGTTGTTCTTCGCGTACTGCGTCGTCATTGCTTCCGTTTTGCATAAATTACGGGCGCCTGCGAATTCTCTGGGTTCAGGAAAACACATTTAAGTTGAACTCAAGTTATTAAAACATAATAACGTAGTCGAAAAAATTTCCGTTTAACTTTCAAATTAAGTATACGTTGAAATTGTGTATAAAAGTTTTATTGCTTTTGGTTCTTGGCTATAAAAATAAATTGTAAAACTTAACCTGGAAATTTTACAGAAATATCTTTTATCTAACGTATACTTGAATTCTTAGCGAATATTGATTAAATGTAATATTAGTATTACAAAGCTCTAAAATAAAACACTTCGGAATTTAATGATAAAATTCGTTCCTGTACATTAATTTGTAAGTAATTTATTCTAGCTATTAAATTACTTTTACGCCGTTGCAAAGAAAATAATAATTTATGTGATGCGCGCATAAGACGTTAAGAAGTTTAGAACTTAAACAAATGGTAAATATGGAAATGTTTATTTTAGCAGTCCCCTTTTAATATATTGTAAATTCATTACTAGTTACGCTTGCTCAAATAGAAAACAGTTTAATTTAAATCAGAATAGTAATGCCAATCTAATTCCTGTCACAAATAAACAAAAATCAATAACTAAAAAAAACAGTAATTTCTGTAGAGTATAGTACAGACATAAACAGTACGAGGGAGCGTTTTTATATTCGCGGAATGAGCGGGTTGTAGAGGGGTGAGTAGGCGCACTGGGGGCATGGCCTGTGCAGCGACTCATGATTAGTATAAATACGAAGTTTCATTGTTATTAGACAGTTAGTCTTTGAGCTATCGTCAACCAAGTAACATAATCAGGAGTGAAAAGTGAAATATGGAAAAAATCGAATATCGTGCCGTTATAAAGTTCCTTACCAGGCAAGAAAAATCAGTTGCGACCACAATGAATGAGATGTCATTGGTTTACGGCGACTCTTGTCCAGGAAAAACCATGGTGTACAAGTGGCATAGTTTATTTAAACAAGGAAGGGAATCCCTTGAAGACGACCCGAGGCCGGGCAGGAGCATTGAGGTGACCACGCCAGCACTTATCCAAAAAGTTGAACAAATTGTACTCGAAGATGCTCGACTAAAGAAGAAACAACTCGCAGAAATGGTTGGAGTATCCGATAGAACAATTTTTAAAATCCTACACGATCATCTCGGCATGTCTAAGGTCAGCGCAAGATGGGTGCCGAGAATGCTCACGCCGCCGCAAAAACAACAGCGCGTAGAGTGTTCGCGTGCATTTTTGGACCTCTGTAATGAAGACAAGGATGGTGTATTGAGTGGAATTGTTACTGGAGACGAAACTTGGGTTCATCATTATGAACCTGAGTCCAAACAAGACCCCATGCAGTGGCATAAAAAGGGCACAGCACCTCCCAAGAAATTTAAAGTGTCACAATCAGCTGGGAAACTCATGGCAACGGTATTTTGGGACTCGGAACGAATATTGTTGATTGATTATAAAGATAAAGGTGTTTCTATAACCGGAGAATATTACCCTTCAATATTAGAGCAACTAAAAGAAGCCATTAAAGAGAAAAGACGGGGAAAATTGACAAAAGGTGTTCTGCTTTTGCACGACAACGCGCCCGTCCACAAGAGCCGCGTTGCGTTAGCTGCCCTGCATAAGGTGGGCTTCGAAATTGTGAATCACCCACCCTACAGCCCAGACCTGGCCCCGAGTGATTATTACCTGTTTCCGAAAATGAAAAAAGAGCTGCGGGGTAAAAAATTTACTGCCGATGATGAAGTCAAGGAGGCAGTTTCGGCGTATTTTGCAGATAAAGAGAAATCATTTTCTTATGAGGGTATAAATAAATTAATTGAAAGATGTGAAAAATGTATCCGTCTTGCAGGTGAATATATTGAAAAAGAAAAATAATTTGGTTTTTTTATTTCCACCCCTTGTTCCCCATTCCGCGAATATAAAAACGCTCCCTCGTATGTACATTTATAAAATGTTATTATATATACTGTATATTTTGAACTAGATATTACTGTGAATATAAACATGCATTGTACTAAGACGTTTGAATGTCATATAATGTAGTACGATATCAAAATCACACACAATATACTTATATATAAAGTTGTCCCAAAATTAACGCAAGATTTGAATGAAATAGAAAACAGTTTTTAGTCTTTTGAATGTTATTTTTGTATTGAATTATAAAGTACATAGGATAGGGTTATTTATGCAATAACACATCGGCCAATTGGCCTCCAGGGCTTTACATGCAGATACGCACTCGTTTGTCGAAATTTTCCATGACCATTTTGCATAAATGTGGCTGAATTTCGTTGATGCAGCGTTGAATCTCCTCCTTTAATGCACAGGTGGTTGTGGGCTTGTTGACATAGACCTGTGATTTCAAATAACGGTGTTAAATCACATGATCTAGGGGGCCAATTCTGGTCACCGAAATGAGAGAAGACACGAACTGGAAATGTCTCATGCAGTAATTGAATTGTTTCACGGGCTGTATGGTATGTGGCACCGTCTTGTTGAAACCACATATTGGCCACATCAATATCATCCAATTTCGGCAGAAAGAACTGTGTTATTATGTCGCGATATCGAGCACCAGTAACAGTCACTGCTTGACCACCCTCATTTTCAAAGAAGTATGGTCCTATTATGCCTCCAGCCCAAAATCCACACCAAACAGTGACACGTTGTGGATGAACATGTTTTTCGACAATCACATGTGGGTTCTCAGAACACCAAAAGCGGCAATTTTGGCGATTAGTAAAGCCATCAAGGTGAAAATGTGCTTTATCGCTTAAGATGATTTTGCTCGAAAAATCAGCATCCATTTGTTGATGTTCAATAATCCATTCAACGAACTCTCTTCGCTGTGCATGGTTATTAGGCTTCAGTTGTTGTGTTAATTGAATTTTGTAAGCTTGGAGACGCAGATCTTTGATGGGTATACGCTGTAGAGAGCTTCTTGAAATTTGCAGTTCTTGTCCACGACGCCGAATTGAGGTTCCTGGATTGTCACCGACACTCTCACGCACTGCTTCGATATTGACATTTGAACGGCTTGTTTTTGAACGACCAGTGTGTCTGGCGTCTCCAACGGATCCAGTCTCCCTGAATTTTTCAATTAATCTCTTCACAGTTGACGAAGTTAAAACACTATTCCGACCATATTTTGAATGAAATTTTTGAACTGCTGCCGCTAAGCTTTCATTATTTTTGAAATATTGTTCAATAATGAAGACACGCTGTTCTATCGTGTAACGCTCCATTATTACTAACCCTAAACTGTCAGCTGTCGAATTGTTTTTTTAGGGTTGCCAACACTTCACCGCACAAAGGCGATAAATTCAAATCTTGGGTTAATTTTGGGTCATGCTTTATAGAAATTTATTACATAAAATGTTTATAATTCTTAATAGAAATATTCCATTCATGTGCATTATACTGTAGAAAAACTTAGATTTTTTAAAGGATACGTATTTATATATTCATTAATTTTGCTTCGGATACACTTAATATATTGAGATTATTTTTATATAGTGTGAGATGTTCTTATATAAATACGAGGGAGCGTTTTTATATTCGCGGAATGAGCGGGTTGTAGAGGGGTGAGTAGGCGCATTGGGGGCGTGGCCTGTGCAGCGACTCATGATTAGTATAAATACGAAGTTTCATTGTTATTAGACAGTTAGTCTTTGAGCTATCGTCAACCAAGTAACATAATCAGGAGTGACAAGTGAAATATGGAAAAAATCGAATATCGTGCCGTTATAAAGTTCCTTACCAGGCAAGGAAAATCAGTCGCGACCATAATTAATGAGATGTCATTGGTTTACGGCGACTCTTGTCCAGGAAAAACCATGGTGTACAAGTGGCATAGTTTATTTAAACAAGGAAGGGAATCCCTTGAAGACGACCCGAGGCCGGGCAGGAGCATTGAGGTGACCACGCCAGCACTTATCCAAAAAGTTGAACAAATTGTACTCGAAGATGTTCGACTAAAGAAGAAACAACTCGCAGAAATGGTTGGAGTATCCGATACAACAATTTTTAAAATCCTACACGATCATCTCGGCATGTCTAAGGTCAGCGCAAGATGGGTGCCGAGAATGCTCACGCCGCCGCAAAAACAACAGCACGTAGAGTGTTCGCGTGCATTTTTGGACCTCTGTAATGAAGACAAGGATGGTATATTGAGTGGAATTGTTACTGGAGACGAAACTTGGGTTCATCATTATGAACCTGAGTCCAAACAAGACTCCATGCAGTGGCATAAAAAGGGCATAGCACCTCCCAAGAAATTCAAAGTGTCACAATCAGCTGGGAACGGTATTTTGGGACTCGGAGGGAATATTGTTCATTGATTATAAAGATAAAGGTGTTCCTATAACCGGAGAATATTACCCTTCAATATTAGAGCAACTAAAAGAAGCCATTAAAGAGAAAAGACGGGGAAAATTGACAAAAGGTGTTCTGCTTTTGCACGACAACGCGCCCGTCCACAAGAGCCGCGTTGCGTTAGCTGCCCTGCATAAGGTGGGCTTCGAAATTGTGAATCACCCACCCTACAGCCCAGACCTGGCCCCGAGTGATTATTACCTGTTTCCGAAAATGAAAAAAGAGCTGCGGGGTAAAAAATTTACTGCCGATGATGAAGTCAAGGAGGCAGTTTCGGCGTATTTTGCAGATAAAGAGAAATCATTTTCTTATGAGGGTATAAATAAATTAATTGAAAGATGTGAAAAATGTATCCGTCTTGCAGGTGAATATATTGGAAAAGAAAAATAATTTTGTTTTTTTATTTCCACCCCCTGTCCCCCATTCCGCGAATATAAAAACGCTCCCTCGTATGTTAAAACTACTAAATATTCCTTATCTTACGAGATTTATAATCTAAAACTTCAATAAAGCATAAACATTGATTTAAACACTCTTATTGTATATAATTATTACATTCGAATATAATTTCTTATAACGCTAAAATGTATATTTATAACAGTACACCATTATAATTTAGTAAGTTTGTTGGAATGAAGAATCAATATACCAAATTTGAGTATATGTTGATGACAGGTTATAAATGTTGATATACTTGAAATTAATCTTGGCTAAAATTTAATAATATAAATATAATGATGAAAGAATATGTAATACCTGAATGTGCGAGTTTGGAAATAAATCTATTAGCAGGAAATTTCCATGTAATCTTGCAATTAATTGTTTTTTATTAGCCAAGGTCAGAGTTATGTCGAAACAGGTATTAACGATCACATGACATGAAAGATTACAGGTATTGGTTGACCATATTTTAAAGAGACACATTTAAATACAATGAGTAAAACATCCGGTAGCATTTTTGGAAATTTTGTACAAAAACATTCAAAAATGTAAATTTAAAGATAAGTTTAAAGAAGTAAATTCAATATACAGCGTGTTTCAAAAAGAATATACGTATTGTGAAGTATTGTTTTGTCCAAACTATCGATCGCTGCGCCTCGGCTCGGCTATTGGAGAAACGAATACATAGTTTAGTTTATTTAATAGCCGCTAGATGTCAGTTCTCTTCTGTTTTTCTTGGTAATCGTCATATGTTGAAAATGGCTACTCCGCAGCAGAAATCATTTTGTGTTCTTGAGTTTGTGAAGTGCAACTTCGTGATTACAGTATAAAGACGTTTCAGGTTGAGCTACCAAATTGACCCTCCGAATGGGTGGAACATTCGCAGATGGTATCGACAGTTTATAGATACAGGATGTGTTTGTAAAGGAAAGAGTCATGGCCGCCCTCGTGTTTCTGAAGAAAATGTTGAACGAATTCAAACTGTTTTCCAACGTAATCCTTCAAAATCAACTCGTCGTGCCTGCCGGGAGTTACAACTGCCTACAACAACAATTTGGCATGTTTTGAAACGTCGGTTAGTTATGAAGCCGTACAAGTTACAGTTGTTACAAACTCTGCGTCCTGATGACAAACGATGAAGTGACTTTTTATGTTAGTAGTCTGGTAAACAAACACAATGTTCGAATTTGGGGCCTACAGAATCTGTTTACGACCCATTCTTCTTTGATAGAAACACGGTTAACGGTCAGCAATATCTCGCTATGTTACAAAACTGGTTGTTTCCGATGCTGCACGAAGACAACTTCATTTTGTCACCGGATTTGACACCCTGTGACTTCTTCCTGTGGAGTTTCGTTAAAGACAACGTTTATGTACCGTACTGCTATAACATCAGTGATGACGGACATGCTTGCTCGAGTATGGGAGGAATTTGAGTATCGATATGATATTGTTCGTGTCACTGATGGAGGACATATTGAACATCTCTAATCTGAACTTGAGAGGTTCGTAAATATGTGTGTAAAGTTTCATATTCGTATGTCTTAAAGTTTAATAAATATATGCATTCGAAATACGTATATTCTTTTTGAAACACCCTGTATAATGAATTTTAAAATTGAAAGACATTTTGAAAAAGGACAGTGAAATGATAAGATGCTGACGTGGAAGATAAAGACAACAGTCCACAATATGTATACTTGCACAAATTGCGTGCAGGGCACCACAGTTAGTCTTTTCGCCATCTATCTAACCAGTAGTAGCAGTCGAAGACGAGAGAATTCGCTAGAACTTCAAAGTTAAAAGACGTAGAAATATTTTGTAAATATTTGTAAGCATAAGATTTTGTTAAGTTTATTTTATGGAGCCATTTCATCGCACACTATTACGCTTTTTCTCAGAAAAATTTCAGGGATGCACGTTGTTCACTTAAGTCCGACATTTCAAAAAAAAACGACCAAACGGAAATGCTTTTACAAAAAATGCATACTATAACTTCACTTGTACATAAAGGGCATACGAACACGGTTGAATTTGTTTCGAGGCCAAGATATTTATTTGCAAATAAGCAATATATGTATACATTTAGCGGCTCCTTATTAAGAAATTAAGAATTGCTATATATTGTTGCAAATCATTATTTCAAGCAGTATTGGTTTTCTATATATTATGCTGTATTATACTCAGTATTTGAATTAATTATCATTTTTTAAGCATACTAATTTTTATGTAACAGTAGTAATATATTCGGCCACGGTCTTTAATTTTCTTTTAAAGTATTTTTCTTAAAAACTTTTTCTTTTTTTTTATAATAAATTTAAATCTGGTTCAATTTTATTATCACAATGTATAAAAATTGTAACATTGTACTTGTTTATTGTTATGAATATTGCATTTGTGTAAATATTTTGTAAAGGTAATAGAAATAGCAATGGCGATATTTTTTAAAATATTTTGAATATTTGAAAAAACATAATCGCTGAAATTAAAATTTACTTTAAATAATTTGCATTATTTATTTGAATGTTTTTATCAAAGTAGTATTTCCTTTCAAAATTTGAAGTGTATAAGTAATAAACCAAACAAAAGGAGAGATAGTTGCTGTTTTTTTTAATGTGTTAACAACATTTTCACCTTCTGATTAAATTAATTAAAAAAATAGTAAAAATTTGATAATTGTTAATACAATTACATCTATAAGTTGAAGTATAGGCCTGGCCACCATTTTCTTAAATAGAATTGAATTTTCTACTTGAAAATAAATACAAATCTATAAGGAATGCTAGAACACTTTATAAATGAAATATTTATCTTAAACCACAAGGAAACTGGTAATATTTATAAAAATATTTTAATTTTCTTTATATATCACAGTAAACTACGTACTTATTGGTCAAACTAGTTATATGTAGTCTTTGCATCTTATTGATCCTGCATCACGTGTTGAACTTGTAACCAACAAGATTTAATTGGATGAACTCCTGTGATTATATAATATATGCATGGTCCAGGTAGCAGGATTTATGCAACCTTTCCGCATTATTGATTCTTCTTGCATCCAGTGAAAAGCCTCTTACCAGTAGTATCCAACTGAAGGAACTTCTGTGACTAGCAAATAATTCATAATCTAGGTAGCAGAATTGTAAATATTTATATTTATGTTATCTAAACATTAGTATATGTAATGTTGCAGATGTAATATTTGTTATCAGAAGCTATTATTCTTTCGATTTGTATGATAGTTCATTAAGAATATTTAAATGTTTACATTTTGAGATAAAGAAGCACTATTTCTTCGGTTAATTTAGAACATTTTTGTGTATTCTTAATAATATTGTTAGCTATTTATATACATATAATAGATACTTCTTAACCTAAAAAAGGAAATTAATAAATTTATTATTTCTAATGTTTATTATAATAATGAATAACTGAAAGAAATATTTCATTATATGAAAAGATCTCATACTGACATTTTTAATGTTATTGTTCTAAAAACATTAATCATTTGAAAGTATTTAATTAGTTCATTTCATTTTTTGCACGCTAGAACAGATATAATAATAATTTAAACGAATTTATATGGTAAAGGCATGTGTATTTAACAATTGGAACCACCCTGAAAGAAAGATAACTCATCATTAACGACATAAGGTGCTAGATGCGGAATTTTTAGATTTAAAACATTCTTTTTAAAATCGATATTTGATATTTTGGGATTGAGCACTTTCCCACTCTAATATATATATATATATATATATATATATATATATATATATATATATATATATATATATATAAATGTAAGTAGTAATAGTTTTAACAGATGTAATACTTCTAGTTGGCGTTGTTTGATTCTGTAATCAAAGCGAAAGTCTAGTATTCATCTTAATAATCTAATAACACGTTTTTACCGTTTTACCGTTTGTTACAGCCTATGTTCGAGACCTACTAATGTTAAAATTAAAATATTTTATTTTTATTTGGAATGTATGTTATGTATACTATGCGTTTTATGTATATTATTATTATGTGTTTTATGTATATTATAATGTATTTTATGTAGTAATTATATTTATTTTTCTTATTATACATAAATTAACGCACACATACTCACTGGTCGGCAGCAACTTTTGTCATCGTGTACACATTGTACGTCAGGGGATCGAGATCGGCTTACCTGATCGCCTGGTCACTGTTACTGCTGGGTAGTTGCATGACGCTTTCCTAATAGGTACAAGGTTGACGGTGTCAAACATTTCCACTCTATTGGGGGTGCATGGGTACCGCGATGCGTTGAACACGAATCGAGGTATTTTGAACTGTTTTTCGTTATGTACATATTATTTGAATTAATATTTACATACATGCATATATATATATATATATATATATATATATATATATATGTACATATATATATATAGAAAAATTTTAACTGTTTTTCTTCTATTTAGTATATGAATTGCTATATTTATCCTTGTAGAATTATATGCACATATACCTCCACATACCGAACAGTTCGTTGTTCAAAATAAAATTGTTTAAAACATGTTTTATTTCATTGTTTTATCAAAATCTATGCTAAATGCTAAATCCTATATTACATGTCGAAAGAATTAGTTATGAAAAAATATATTTTCTGATATATTTGTGAATGTACTATTAATTTAAGACACCTATATTATTTATTTCCCTAAATAAAAAAATTATCACTTTCTAATTAAATACATAATAAACAGTATCTTTTAATTAAAAAAATATTTTCAAAATTTATTTATCTCAAATAATTATTTTATTAATTTTAAACAATAAAACCACTTAACGAAAAAAATATGAACCATGAATAAATTTAAACCATCGAATTATTAATTTGATAAAATTATTATACTAATAGTGTTCGTAACCATGTAATTTATGATTTAATTTTTATTATATAATTTTATTTTATTTTATTATATAATTTTTATTATACAATATTAAAGTTACATTAACCAAAATTTAAACTACTTATGCATTATCTTTTCATGTTTAATATCTTCACTACATGTACAAATGTTACCTATGTTTTTATAAATTTCCTTCAATACATTATAACCTAGTCATAACTTCAACTATTAGAAAACTATTTTTCTACATAATTGAATCATTCATACTTTATTTTATAGATAATACTCATCAATAACCCTTTCTGTATAAATACGAGAATAGTTTGACAAGTAGTGAGAATGACACATAGGTGGCACTCTAACTGGTAAAACAAATGCACTGTAATTTAGGTTGCTTATTTATATGTTTACATTCCGATATTTAGATAAATCGGTTGATTAGTTTATTTTTGACAGCTGATTGCAAAAGAAGCAACACGCCGTTTTGTTAAAATGGAAAAAGCAGAGTATCGTGCGGTGATTATGCGGTATGAAAGCTACCGAAATAAAAGATGAGTTACGGGAAACATTAAGTGAATCTGCTCCATCATCCGCCACAACAAGTAGATGGGTAAATGAATTTAAACGTGGTAGAACAAGCTGGTTTGCTGAAGCGCGCTCTGAAGCACCCAAAATTTTGACTTGTAAGGAAATGGTTATATAAATCCATAATATTATTGATTTTTGTAGGCGATTTGTTACTTGCAATGAAACTTGGATACACTACAGTATACCCGAAACTAAACAACAGTCGAAACAATGATTAGAACGTGGTTCTGCACCTTCAAAGAAAGCGAAAATCACTTTATCGGCAAACAAGGTGATGGCATAAATTTATTGGGATTCAAAGGGCATTTTGCTCAATAATTACTTTCAGAAATGTGCCACAATAAACGGACAATATTATGCAGAACTTCTACAAAAATTAAATGTTGAGATTCGTGCTAAACGGTCAGGAATGGCAAAGAAAAATATTCTGTTTCACCAAGACAACGCTCCCTCGCATACCAGCACAGTTGCGATGTCCAAAATCCACGAGTTGCATTTCCAATTAGTACCGCATACACCTTATTCGCCGGATCTAGCCCCTTCCGACTTCCACCTTTTTCCAAAATTGAAAACGGCACTAGGTGGAAAGAAATTTTCGTCTAACGACGAGCTTATCATCTTTGTAATGAGTATTTTGTAGGCCTTCCAGAATCGCATTTTAGAGATGACATAAGGGCATTAGAGCACCGTTGGAATATATTGTGATCTTAATCAAATTATTATTATGAGTATATTAATATAAGTAATTAAATATGATTCAAATATATATGTTTAATTTTTGTTTCATGTCTATTTAAATATGATATACATGATATAACATTTCTTGTACGAACTTATAAAAATTAGTTCATATTAATCTATATGACAAATATTAATTACAATGATCTCTTTTCTAACATACCTATTACTATATTACTAAATAATTACATAAATATACATTTCTTTCTTTTTGTTAGTGTTTATACTTATTTAACTATATTAATTCATAACAATAAATATAGTCCATGTCACAGTTAAATCAAAAAATATTGAATTATATTTAAGTTTTTAAAGAATTTCTAGTTTTACAATGTTGTCATTTAAAAATACAAGCACATCTTTAAAAAGTATATAATATAATATCCTATTCTTTACAAATAAAAGAATTGCGCTAATAAAATTAATCATCCGACGACAATCAGCACGTTAGTTGATCGAACCAGGTTAACGTAATATAGAGTTCAGATCTCGACCTCACCCTGTTATTATGGGCTGCGTTTGACGGACGAATAAGAAAAGCATACATAATATGTCCATCTTAATAAATATTCTTCGGGAAGTATTCTATTCTTCCCATTTCTAACGCAGTCCTACAAAATCTTGTAAAATATGTAGAATGCTCTGAGTAAAGGCGTCCTTAACACCAAGGTCAGATATTTTGACGAAAAAAATCTAACCAGTAATAATATTTAAT
The DNA here is from genome assembly GCA_031893035.1 of Dermolepida albohirtum. Taxonomy (NCBI): domain Eukaryota; kingdom Metazoa; phylum Arthropoda; class Insecta; order Coleoptera; family Scarabaeidae; genus Dermolepida; species Dermolepida albohirtum. The sequence continues at coordinate 532,324 of JAVIWB010006292.1, read as the reverse complement.
GTTATTAAAACTCTCAATTTTCTTTCTTTTTAATCGTAGATAATAATAATAATAATAATGACCTTTACTTCCAACAGGCTAGTAGCCCAATAACAGGAAAATGCAAAATTATTATATAAAACTGAGTTTGGATATGTGTGCAATAGATATAATAAAAATAAATGCTAAATCAAAGTAATGTATAAAAGTATAGCAATTGAAACAAAAATCACTACAAATATATATATAGTATGTATGCTAGGCAAACAAGTCAACAAATTCATTGGCACATCTACTCAAAACGTGCAGTAGTGATGGACAGTCAACACTGTTATCGAGTAAGCCACGCAACATCCTACTACAAAGTTCTGTCCTCCTGACATGCAACGAGGACATATTATGCTCAATAAGCAGCTCATCCTGCGACACACCCCTCATTGAGTAAGCACCACTATTCTTGGAGGTAAGGAATTTGAGAAATTTCCGATGAACACGCTCCAACTTCAAGAATTCACAAGCATATATCGGAGACCAGACCAGTGACGCATACTCCAGTTTGCTCATAACATAAGCGTAGTATATGGTCTTCAGTATCACTGGGTCACAGAAATATTTGGAGATGAGGAATACAAACCCCAGCGATTTGCAGGCCTCCGAGCACACACTAGTGATCTGCGGCCGAAAGGTGAGACAAGAGTCAAAAATCACTCCAAGATCCCTAAACTCTCTCACCCAAATTAACATCCCCGATGTGGTACGCGGATTCGAAATGCAAAGTAGATCGTGAGAAGGTTATGGTATGGCATTTGTCAATGTTTAATCTTAATCCAGACTGTCAACACTACCCCTCTAGGAAGTCCAAATTTCGCATATGTATATGTTATAATATGCTTACATATTTTTCCAAAGCAAATCTCTGGTAGTTTTTAATGAATTCGTACATTTAAGTTAAAGTCTGAACTTCTGTGAGTGGCAGTGTATATGATTTATGAAAGTTTTTGACAGCAATAAACTTTGGACAATGCAAAATGTCTAATATCAACTGTGACTAAAATTGCAATTATTCTTTTAGTTTAATATTAGATAATGCAGCTATTAATATTTTTTTTTCTGTAAATAAGAACTTAGAATTCTATATGATAATATGGCTGTTATTAAATTACAGAACACTCTTAATTTCCAAGAGGGTAACATAAATTCTATAGAAATTATAGACATTAGTATCAAAGGATATGGGATGTAGACGATGTAGTGGAGATCAATGTTGTAAATGTGTTTCTGTAAGTGACAAGTTGATAAATACATTGGAATATATAGTTATAAAGGGTGGTGTTCTGGGACTGATTTTAGAAGGATATTTGGGTATTAATTTGATTGTGGAAAAGTTTATACAGGAAAGTTCGATCATAAGAAGTTAGATGGCAATATTGAGAAAGTTCTTCAAAGTGGGCAAGAAAAATGTCCTAGTCAAAGCTGTAAGTTCGATAAATTCCACTTATAGGACAGACTAATATTTAAGAAATTTTCTTTGAACATGCTTTATTTATTTCCCTATAAACAAAGTAAATGCGATTCCAAACAATAGTTGGATATTCAAGATTTTAACGGCTTTAAAGATAAAATATCACTACACGAGTTATATGGTTTTAAATCTTATAATAATCCTTGATGAACAGGCACCATTAATATGTGAAGCTACATTTAACGTGGAACAATATAAGGATAGATTTTGTATACAGAGTTTTGAAGTCTACAGCAACCAATATTCTGTCAATAAAATGCCTGAAGCTTTGTTGCAGAAAAAATGTTTCCCTTTTTCGCGATCGTTGAAATAAATTCTTTTAGTAGGCAATTAATGTGAATCTTTCACAGAAATACTATCGCACAATAATTTACTACAACTTTAATGTTGATTTAAAAGAAAAACAATGAACCTTGATCGATTGCAATCTGTTCTTAACACTAATGCTCTATCTTGGGCAACTACGTAGAGACGAAATAAAGAATTTGGTAGGAAACGTAATTTTCTACAGGAAAACATATAGCTTGTATAGTGTATGATAAATAATGATCACCAAGTGATTTTTGTTGAAATAGAAGACTTTGATAGGATTGAATCCGGCATAGTTCGCAGAATTTGACATGTTGAAATTCATATTAAAGAATCTACTATCCGTACATTCGTTGACTAATTGTCCAAAGATTGAACATGATCAAATTTCGAAAGCTTCTTAATGAAAAAGCATCTAAAATTATTTCTAAAATACAATAGTAACATATAAAGAAATAATAACAATATACTTTATTTTACCATCATATACTTTCGATTTTCAAGTTAGCTATTGTGTATTTTAGCTCATTTTTAAATTTTGAAAATGTTTTTAAATCTTAGATATGGGCAATTTAGTCGAGGTGTTTGTACTTGGCAATGGTTGTGTAACCTGTGGTTGGGCAGTAGCACCTACTGTTTGGATTTTAACTACATTGACTTTTCCTTCTTTTATTGGGTTAATAGTTCCATTTTAATAGGTAATAATTGCTTGCATATGTATACCCAAGTAGCAAGGATTATTTCTTTATGATTACTGGTCTGCAATATGCCGTTTGCAAAGTAGGTTGTAATTACTGCTTCCTCATTTAATCGTTGTTTCCTTATTTGTTACGATTCTGATTTTCATACAGTGCACAAGAGAGGCTTCGGAGAGCGTCAACTATATATATCCCCAAATTAATTTGATGTATACGGATATCCCTAATATTTGTACAGAGAAGAATTTAGATGTAAAAGCTAGTTATACAGTTTTGGTTTAATTGAAAGTCAATATATATGCTTTGCTTTTCGATTTAATTTGGGTTTACTGCTGGGAAAGGTTTACTCCTTCGACTAGTTGCCGGATTCTTGTACACTTAAAAATTGCTTCGTTAAAAATTGGGTTAATACTTATATTCAATTGGAATCCTTTGATGAAATTCATATATAGGTGGATATAGCGCCGTCATTTTGTGCTACACTCGTGTCAACTTTCCACGATAATTAAGATACGATTATTAAGACTTTTTTTGGTAACCGTTGAAATTCTCTATGGATGCTTTTTTTTTTGAAGTAACTAGAGCACCACATCAAGCAGCTGTTAGTTTGAGTAGCTGTTTTTCTTTCCTTGTTGGGACCAGGAAACCAGGTGAACGCTCTACTGCATTTAAGGATACATACCTGACCATCTGTAATCGTCACAGGCTATAGTGACACGACAGATACCACATCACTTCGATGCAGCTTACTTGTATATATTTAAGGTAGAGCAACTTTTAGCAGTTGTTTTTGTCTGTAAATTAGAGAGTCACAAGACTATTATGTTAATAGATCAAGAGTATTTATGGAAATCGAACCATAAGGATCAGTACTGTGAAAAGTAGATCGTTTAGTGTTGATCATATTCAGTGAATGGGCCTTCAGCCAATAGATATAACGTTAATGTAAGACCTGTGAGGTCAGTAACCAGTGTAAAGTTCATATAAAGTGCATGGGTATCCAGTCCAAATCATGAGAAGTTGATTATGCCGATTAAATAGATATTATTAAAAAATTTTATACTAAATAGCTTAATATCAATAGGGACCTCGCTACTAGTATTGCCCATATTTTATCAATATTTATATGATGGTAATAATATTAAGACCGTTGATGTCTGAGATACCAGAATTATTCTTTAAATATTAATTATATGCTGGTATCTATCTTAATAACTACAAGATCTGAGATACCAGAATTATTCTTTAAATGTTGATTACATGCTGATATTTATATAATAACTTTAAAATTTTTGTTACCAGAATTGTCCTTTATATATCAATTATTTGCTGATAATTTTATTAGTAATTCCGAGATCTTTTATACCAGGGCTGACCATTTAACTCGAGGGTACTTGAGAGTAATTATTTCACTATTCCTGGAATCTTAAATATGCATGGAGTGCTCAAATCGTGTATTCATGATACTAAATGAGTTGATTGTTAAAAACTAACTTCGAGTTTTCTTCCAATTTCACCTTTAGCGTTTTATTTTGTATTGCCCAATTTTTTTATTTGCCATTCACATGTATTATGGGATATATGTGCTTCAACATTAGCAGAGATATTTCTAAAGTTTAATGCTGTGGCGCCTCCTTACGAATTTTTGTATAGGAACCCCCTTACTCACCGAATTAACTAGCTAGTTCCTCCCTAGAAGTAATAAGAAATTGTTTTTTTAAAGGTAAGAATACGGGCTTGTGCTCTACGATTTACACTAGAGTTTAGTGTAGAGAGGGGTGAAACAGTATCTGTACAAAATTTGGTATAAAAACATATATTTTTACTGGGCGATTAATTTTCTCTTTGTCAAATAGTATACATCTGTAATTTTGAATATTTTATTCAATGGATTAATATACGGTAATTTAAGTTTAATTATGTATGATAATTGGATTACTACGTGACTGTTCATGTGCTCCAAGACTGCCATTATTTCAAATTAAAATCGTCACAATAAATGCATCACCAATTTAATAGAATATGGGTAATTGTAAAATTATGTAACATATGTAGTAGTAAACAAGTCGCAGTGTATATTTATACCTTAAACGTTAATTGTGTGAGTAGTATGCTGGAAAATAAATCTCTAGTGGTGCAGTAATAAAGTTAATGAACTCGACTTCCTTAAGCATACATGTTTTATATTACGGGAGCGTTTCCATTCTGGAACTTACGAGCTTGTCTGCGGAATCGTAACTGGGTCAGAAATCATAAGATTATTCAGAAAGAAGTAAAGATACGTAAGATAGATACAGCGGATACATTTATAAATACAATTATCACAAGTGTAAATACTTTCTGGTATTGTGTCAAATATGTATTGTAATAAAATGTTCGTCATTGTAAATATTCTAATTTAATTTTGTACAAATTTTAAATATTATCTGATTGTAAAGTATGATCTTAACAATTTATTTAATGAAGTATATTTATTCAACTATTAAAACAATATAATTTCTTTGGTATATATGTATTACGATTAAATTTCTCAAGGCTTAAAATTCTTTTATAAACATTAACTAGAATCCTTCGAATAAAAATCGTATTAACTAAATTATAATCTTTTTTTAAGTGTAATTATTTACTAAATAGACAGAATATTGTTACACGCACAATTGTAACTTGTTTTCCTATTTTGTGGTCACTGCTGAACATTGCGGACTTGCATCCATCAGTTTCAGATCTCTCTCATGTTTTAAATTTTTATTTTAATTTATAGATTTGAATAATTATCGTTATAATATTTATTTGTAGTTATTTCCGGTATGTTGCAAATAAATGCCATAATAATTACTCTTTAATTAATTAAAATTTGGACATGTGAAAGCTGTGTGCAAGATGGGTGCCGCGTTTGCTCACACTCGAGCAAAAACAGTGTCGTGAAGATGTTCCAATTGAGTGTTCAGCGAAGTTTCGCAGCAACAAAGCAGAATTTTTCTGCCGTTTCATAGCCATGGATGAAACATGGGTCCATCACTTCACACCAGAGACAAAAGAACAATCAAAACAAAGGACTCAAAAGGGAGAACCGGTTCCAAAGAAGGCGAAGACCGTTTCATCTGCAGGCAAGGTTATGGCATCGGTTTTTTGGGATCGCGTGGAATAATTTTCATTGACAATCTTGAAAAGGGAAAAACTATCAATAGCGAGTATTATGCGAACTTATTGCAGCGTTTGAGCGAAGAAATCAAGCAAATACGACTGTATTTGGCTAAGAAGAAGGTGTTGTTTCATCAAGACAATGCACCAGCTCACAAATTCGTTATTGCAATGGCCAAAATTAATAAATTAAAGTTTGAACTGCTACCTCATGCACCCTATTCGCCAGATTTAGCCCCTCTCGGACTATTTTCTGTTCCCAAACTTGACAAAATATCTCAGTGGCCAAAGATTTTCCAACAATGAAGAAGCGATGTCGCCAGTTAATGGCTATTTTAAGGAGCAAGACAGTTCTTATTATAGAAAGGGCATCGAGTTTATTGATAATCGCTGGAAAAGTGTATAGAGCTGATAGGAGATTATGTTGAAAAATAAATATATTTCTTTCCAAAATTTTTGTGATTTCTTTGTTGGGTCTGGTACTTCTGGGACCATCCTTGTGCACTAGTGATGTAAAAAATGTTCTATGATATACAATATGTATATGCCACTTAATGAACACTTCCCAACAACAAAAGGAAACAAACAAAACGATAGCAATTAATTACATAAGAAAAGTAATGTTTACTGTCGGAAAAATAATTACATTAATAATTGATAAGTATAGTTGGTTCATTCTAGTGGTACAAAAAAGTATTCTATAATATACGTGCCCATTATTGGGCACTTCTCAACAACAAAAAAAGCGAACAAAACAACAACAATAAATCGCATAAGTAAATAATGTTGTTTTCTACTGAATTAAAGTTATATTAAATAATTGACTTTATGGCGAAAAAAACTGACCAAAGTCTATAGAAAGTAAAAAATTACAAGGAACTACTTAATTTTCAGCTGGTAAAAATAAGCAACTAGTGACTAACCGTTCTAGGAGCCCTTAATTAAGTTAAAGTTGACAAGAAATATATGTATATATACGAATACGATTTATTTCCTAAAGATATTTAATTTATTAAATTGGAAATAATAAATTTATGAAGGTAATATTTGTATCTTGATCAATTACTATCAGATAAATTAGGGATATCGACTTCATCAGAGTTATCAAATTTTTAATAAGTAATACTTAAACAGGATACGTTATATCAACAAGCTATTTAATTAATCTACGTCTATGGGTGTGCCAAATTTAATTATCGATGCCGTCTAACGAGTGAATAACTAGTCAAAGCAATTAATTCTACGAAATGTATGAATAAATATTTGTATAAATGCCTTCAGATAACTAGATCGTCCTTAGATTTAGATATATATATATATATATATATATATATATATATTAAATGGTCCCGTATTATATAACGGTGACATATATATATATTAATTCCATATATTGTATATATATATATATATATATATATATATATATATATATATATATATATATATATATATATATATATATTATAATATTATATATATTATAAGCTGCGTAAATAATAATAATTACGAATTTGTTTGATCTATGGATTTATTTCAATTCCTCAGTGTCTCAGGTCATAAGCAAGAAGCTAAATGGCTTCATTAAACCTAAGAGTGCAGATTATGCTGTCTTCAAAATCAGATGAACACGGGATCTTCATACATACACTAGTTCAGTCTATTCGATAATTAATAAGCTACCAAGGTACGAAAGAAAAGAACCCTCGCAGTTGATTGTGAGGATTAATTAATGACAATAACATCGTCCTTCTAGTAAGATGTCAACTTGAGCTTATGAACCACTTGTCGAGGTTTATCGACTTAACTTCAATCCCATTATACATAAGTCAACGTAATCGTTGCTAGTATATAGTAACTTACCCAGCATATGCACAATCAATATTCACTCTTGAATTGTTAGTGGCCTGGATGAGGAAAGACATTAATAACTGATAGAGGAAGAAAATACCACCGCCATCGTTTTTAAGCAGCTTAATATGTGACGTGTCCAGGAAAAAAGAAAACGCGGAAAGGAGAATAATACCGACTCATTTTTATGGCAATTAATAATTAATACTGGAAATAATTTCGAATAAATATTATGATGATAATCATAAAAATCTATTACTTAAAATAAATATTATATCATTGGGGATATTTAATATATATGTATATATATCCCCAATGTTTTTTTTCGACATGTGGTTGTTTTGTGATGTAGTTTTGCGTTAGAATACAATTAAATTATCATTGTTTAGAGTCGCGATAAATTGATTTAATAGGTGTCAAGGTTAGATGAGACAACATATAATGTTCTTCGATCGTGACAGTATATGCTTGGTGTTCAACCCTTGTTAAACACCAAGCAGCCTCCGTGCGGATTTGATCTACCGCGCCAGAGATGGATGTCTCTCAATAGAGTGCGAATGGATCATAGTTGATGCGGCCACATGCTACACTTGAGGGGCATGATGCTGAGACCTGAATGTGACTTTAGCGTGGAGAACCTAACAAGTAGATGCATAGCGTACGAATGTGGTTGTCGAGAATTCCCTAGCACAAAAGAAGACTTCGTCATACTTGAAGCTATTCAGTGGCTTCAAGATCTCGATTTGAAGCTGTGATTTTACTAAATTAGATTTAAATGATGTCTGTCTTCATATATACATATATATGTTTATATTATCTTCGTTTTTACTTTTTATTGATATACATATATTTTACCTTAAGGTAAATTAATAAATAATAAGTGGAGCGGGTTTTTCTTTAGATTAATTTTGTAAATCCAATAATTAAGTTTGTATTACAATTATACAGCTAAATTATGCGTCATCAATTTCAGCTCTTTTTTATTATTAAGCAAACTCTAAAGTAAATCGTGCATAGCTTTTTCGTACAGCCGTCTGGCTTGAATAAATTTATTTGCCATATTTTGTGTGAAGGATAAAAAAACTGATACCTTTCTTGCTGTTCAACACATACACCTTGGATACTTTGCTCATACAACTAATTGAAAAATTAATAATTTAATATTATACAGTTTGTCAAAATTTTGCATGTTATATTTAATTGAATGCTTTTTAGTATTAATCGACAAAGATTAGCTTGGCCTGCAGGTCCGCCCGAAAGAACAGATCTACTGCATAATCGGAGTGAGGTAAAAGTCCTCTAGAGTCAACATATTTATGAATGTTTCTCATTTTGTAATAAACTTATTGAGATTAGTAGGTCCGTTTTCTTTATGTTTGTATCGTTATTTACGATTATACCCTCCTTTGTTACCTGTAAATTGGATTATCATTTCGCCGAATTCGTCTTCAGTATTAGACGGCGTTCATGGATCCTTTTCTTTCCTTGAATAGACTCTAGCCAGGTGGAATTTCAAATGCGACATCAGGTAGGTTCGGGAGAAGTAGTAGTCCTTACTTGGCTATATTTATATTATTTCTAGATTATAAAAATTTAATCAAAATTTTCTTACTATAATTTAATTCGTAAACTCATCCCATTTCAATTACTAATCAATTGCATTAATATTAAGCATGCTTTTGATAACAATATTTATATACTACAGCAAAGATTTATTTGTGCTGAAAATTAATATAATTTAACATAAACTATACACAATATTTGTTATTCACTAAATATAAGACATTGAATATGAATTAGTTAATAGCATTGCAGGTACGTTTCTTAGCATTGATAGAGCAAGTCGATGTAGTACATACTATCATCGATCTGCCCGTACATCTGTATAACCGCATCTATTATAATACCCACTATGTATGTATGTAGATACATAGTGTAGGTCATTGCATACAAAGCCTTTCTAAAACCCACATGAGCTGACGTTACTATTGTAATATTGATTGTATCTGTTGTTTAGGTTCGTAGACTAATACTATAATTATTATAATTCTAAAATACTTAATTATGGCACTATCCGTCAAGTATGGGGAATTCGATGCTAGATATTTACAATTTGTTGTATTGTTTGCATGTTTAAAACAAGTGATGTGGGTTTTATTTCTAAATGAAGGTTTTTTAACCATACGGTGGTTTAGGACTATATTTAATGTTGTTCTAATATAACTTTGTTTACGCTTGTTAACTAAATCCATGTCTGTAAGTATTTCTACTACTGTTTCCTATTGTATGCTAAATTAAACAGTTATTTTCTGTAATTCGCCATTGCGAAGTACTTAATTATAGATTTATATAGCTAGTCAAGTCATAAATACTGGTACAGAGAAAAATCGACGCCAAATGAAAGCGAATTAATATTTAAAAAAAAATTTTTTGTTTCTATTAGGTTATTCAATGGCTACAAATCTTAGAACAACTTATTCGAAATGACTTCCATTTGCCTTCTAGCACGACTGGAGACGTGGCTGCTCATGGATCGCGAGACGCACTTCATGCATGTGGAAATTGTCCATTGCACTGATAAGGCATCGCTTCAACAACTCAATATTTGGGTGTCGAGTAGAGTAAGCCATGCCCTCTAATACGGATCACAACTTGTAATCCAACGGGTTGAGGTCTGGACTACCAGCTGGCCAATCATCCGTTGATATTATGTCCGGAACGTTGTTTTTGAGCCACAGTTGAGTCGTTTTTGCTTTGTTAGCTGGAGCAGAGTCTTGCTGGAAAGTTCATGGCTTATTGGTGAATATTGATTGGTTGAGAGGCTTCACAATGGGTTCCAAGACAGTCGATTGATATACTTTGGCCGATGTTTTTACTCCTTTCTCGCAAAAATGGAGCTTGCTAACGCCATCGTAGCTTACTCCCCACTATATCATTACAGACGTAGGATGGTGGCCTCTTTGAGCCCTCGGGATGAGTTGGGATGCTTCTCTGGATGACCGAGCATACACGCGATCGTTCTGTTTATTGAACGATTCTTCTACGGTGAAGACTTTCTCATTAGTAAACAGAATTTGTCTGAGAACGTTCTTCGCGTACCGGCTGAGTAACGCTTTCGATTTTCGCTTGCGTTTTTCCTTCAATGCGGCCATGAGCAGGTGTCCAGTGTGTCGCTTGTACGCGCTGAGTCCCAAATCTTCTTTGATAATGCGAGACATGGATTTTTGCGAAATTTTCATTTCCCGCGACAAGATCTTCTGTTTTCGCAATGGTTTTCGGTCGATTCGTTTCTTGACGGCTTTGATCGCTTTCCGAGTTCTCACAGTGCGCGGACGGCCGGATATTTGATGGTCTCGCACTCCATCAGTATCCTCAAACAACTTCACAGCACGATACGCAAAATTGCGAGTGATTCCAAGCGGTCGCAACGTCCTAAAGATATCGCTTTTTCCATGTTGCATTTTAGTAGGCCAACTACAACAATAGGATTTTCGATGTCGCCCCATTCCATGATTGTAAACAATTAATGTCAAAAACTTTTTACGTCACAATGAAGCATAAATGTCAACCGTAAAGTCGCAATCAATACGAAATGGATGCGCCCAGTGTTGGATTCGTAATGAGTGCGTTCAGTTGTGTACCAGTATTTATGACTTGACTAGCTATAATTGTAAGCATCAAAATACTTAGATCTGTCCCATTATGTAATTTATGTCCTACTAAGAGATTCGAAACTGTAGTGCTTTGGTAGATTGGTAGATTTGGTGATTGGTTAGAGTAACTGTTTCGAAAACTGTAAATGTAAAATACCAATCCAAACATTTAATTTATATAGATATTGTGTATGCGCTTCTTGCAGCCAATGAAGGTATTTATTAAGCAGTTTTGACAATTATAGCGATTAACAGTGTCATCGCAAAACAGTAATTTCCTCTACGCTCAATATACTTCTCCATCCTCCGAAACCAATCTTTAATCCAGTTCTGCCAAGTTTCACTAGGGAGTAAAGCACACTCGTTGTGCAAATCTTGTAGAAGGTCCTCATCACTGGAAAACTGCCTCCCTTTTAGCTTCATTTCACATGCGGGAACAGTGCAAAGTCGCAGGGAGCAAGATCTGGACTGTAGGGAGGGTGTTCGAGAAGTTTTAATCCTGTCCTGGTCAAATATTCGGTGCAGGCTTTGGCGCGGTGAGCTGGAGCATTATCGTGATGGAGGAACCAGGTGTCCATTCTTGACTTTGCCCGTAGGTTCTTCATAGATCCAATGACTTTAGGCAGGCACCATTTAGTATACCACTTAGGTGTGACTGTCTTCTGTGTGCCCAAAACGACGCGTTCCACAATTCCACTCGATTTGAAAAATACAACTATCATTTTCTTCTTTACAGATCGGGATTTTCTGACAACTACGGGTGTGTCCTCATCATCGAAGACCCAAACTTTGTTTTGAGCTTCGGTCGGCACATCGTAATAGTACAGCCGAATCTCGTCACCTGTCACGATGTTGCTCACATACCGAGATTGTCCCTTATTAAACTTTTTTAGGGTCTCCCGGTAGCAAGTCACACGTTGTGTCATCTGCTCTTCAGTCAGTCGATGCGGCACCCAGAGAGAACAAAGTTTCTTCATATGCAAATGATCATGGACAATCGAACGAATTGCTGGCGCATTTAGGCATGAAGTACCCTCTATCTGTTGTTAGCTCACTCGCCTGCCCTCGCCAAGCATTTTCCTCACAGTAGTAATGTTTTCCTCCGTAACTGACGTTCGTGGCCTTCCCGGCCTCTCAGCATTCCTCACACTTAAATTGCCCCTTTGTAATTCTCTATACCACCTGAATATCGTTGTGCGTTGTGGACAAACATCACCTAGTGCACGAGTCATTTCTTCGAAGCACTGGTCTATGTTTAAACCACGCAAGAAATTATAACGCAAAACTGCCCTTATCTCATTTCGGGACCGCGATGCCATCGCTAGCACTTTACACTCTCACTGTTAATGAATAACTGAGCTCATCGACATGGCGCGGCGGCTACTATGCACGTATGAACATGTCTCAACATGCAGCAAGAAGCAGCTTCCTACGATTCATTGTTGCGTCATATTGCAACACTTTTCTAGTACCCTTTGATTGTGTAACGTTCAGTTCAATATGATTGACAGTAAAATAAATTTACCATAGATCCGTTAAATCATTACATATAAGTTCAATGATCATTTCTGCGAACTAATGAATGGTAGAGAATCCGTATTCAAGTCTCACTCTCTTTGCCTCATTAGGAAGTAACAGCCCCGACACTGCTTCGTACACTGGCAGTTCTCGAAAATGGAAATTCTATGCTTAAGTGGTACGTTGGCAAGATTGCTGCAATAAGGTGGAAATAGCACTAGTTTTCCTGTCAGATGTAATGCACCCTTCACTAAGGTCACAATTTTAGACTATAAGTAAAAAGAACCCTAACTTTAACGTAGAACAGAGAGAAAAAAGCAAATTAGTCTATCGTGTAAAGAAATGATTAAAATTGTCCTACCTCGATTTAGTGTTGAGGGTCTTAATTAGATTTTCTTCTTTCTAAAATATCATAAAATAAGGTCAAGATGGAAATTTTGATCTGACGGAGTCGTAACATGTCCGATTTTATCTGATATAATCCAAAACAAATATATCCCGAGTAGATACATTAAATGATTGTCATGATATTATGCCAACAAAAAGTTGGAAGGTATGTTTATTTCTTAATTTCATGCAATCTGGTAGTAGAAATTGAACACTACCACATGACAAACGAAGATTTTCTTCTCTGAATGTAGAGACGGAAAAGAGAAAACGTTCATCAGAGACAATGCCTTTATGTCTAATGTGAGTGTTCAAGACACAGGAAAATGCAAATTACAGGCTCATTATTACAATAATTAATTACAAATTACTTGGAATAAATTGAGTTAAAAATGTCAGCAATTAAACATACAAAATTGTCCGAAATAATCATCTGGCTTACCCACGAGATGAACCATAGATTCTTAGAGCAACATGTATAGCAACTCTTCGCTAACACATCTCAGATGGTGCAGTACTATCAGCGAACCAACTTAATTTCAATGACATGCGAGGTGCGAAATGCAGTACAGCGGAGTTCACAAAATATTAATAAAAGATGAAGTGAACATGTAACAATTGGCCTAACTCTGTTTGAAAATGGTGTCTCCACCAGTCGATTGCTAAGTGGAGCGTAATTAAAGTATTGAAAGTATTATAATAGTGTTCTATATAATTTCTATCAAAAGACTCCAATGACGGTTCGCGAATTGCTGATTTCAAAATACGTATTTTACGACTTATTATGTAACATTGGAACAATTTTAAACACCGATGATTTTCAATTCCAATTCATCGGTGAAGAAAATTGGTAAAAATTGTACTAGAGAAGGGCGTAATAAATTGACGTGTCCAACGTGGGGCAGTTTTTTTCTAACAGGTTTTCGATGAATTTCTTCAATTTTTTTAAATAAAATGCCAACAGATTTTGGGGCGTGCAAGGTTTTTTTTTCTGCTGAGGAATATATTAGCACGTAACGTGTGTCACCCGATTTTTATTTTTTTTGTGATTTAACTGTCTAACATATTGCTGCATTAGCAACTTATTTATCATTTCATCACTGTTTTCTTTCTTTTCTCACTGATTCCATTTCCTGCAGATTGCCATTTGAAACTTTTTCTCACTGATTCCATTTCCTGCATTGCCATTTGAAACTTTTTTCTCTTTCTCTACCAAATTTCGGCTTATCATTGACAATCTCCGCTGGTTCTCTATATTTTAGTGTTAATTTTAGATATCTCCTAATTATTTTGGTGTTAATTTTAGATAGCTGATAATTGATTTTGAAGGAATTTTGATCATTTCTTGAGTTTATGTAACTTCTGTGGTTAATATTTGCCTTGTTCTGTACATTTTGTGCTTTTTTCTTTCTTTTTAGATTGTAGAACTTAGAATTATTTAGGTTTTAAATTTTTTAGTTCTCGTCTTTCTTTTTTATTGGAACGCTGTTAACGGTCAATGACTACTTTGCTTTATTCTTACAGTTTCCCAACGTAACCGGTCGATGAATGGCAATTTAAATTCAGTGGTGTCCCTCATGTATCTGTTCATAATTTTGTAGAATGTGTGGACGAACTTCGAATCGCGCGTTGTGTTTCTGAGTCGCAATTGTTTGTGTCTACCGTTGACTTATTTGAAGGTAGATCGTTGTTGTAATTTCGTTCACTTCGCCATAGGTATTATAATTGGAAATCTTTGTGTGAGTTGATCATTAAACATTTCGAACCTCTTGATTATAAGGCCCGAATTGTCAACACCGAACCCAAGCAAGATACGAATGAAATCTTTGTTGAATACTATCCCTACATGTCGATCATGTTTAATTGTTATGGTCAATTGTCAGAGGAATGCAATTGAATTTACTCGTACCTAATTTGACCCCATTTTACACTATATAATTACCTACTGCGAATGCCTCAAGTTGGAGTTTAAAAAGCACCGTGTAAGTCATTATAAGCTTGCTTTGCAAAGTCGTGCTGATTACTTCGACCTGGATTTGGTGTGTGTTAGTAGTCCTGAATTCAGTGCGCCAATATCTCGCATGCTTACTGACTGTTCTTCTATTAATACTTCCGTTCGTTTTGTGAGAAAAGTGGATTATGTAGCTGGACGGTCTTGTGAATATAAAACTTTAACAGAAGACGTAACAACGAGAGAAGTCGTGATTTTAAATGTGAAAACTGATGTGTCAAAAGTTAGGAAAATTGCTGGCAAATGCTCAATATGACGAACAAGCAAAGAAATTAGTAGAGTTAAAATAAGGATTGCTGGAAGCAAAGGAAGATGATGACCCGCCTGAAAAACAAGAACAGTTAAAACAAGAAGGTAGGTGAAAGGAGAAGTGCGACTTCGTCAGTTAAAAGACACATAGCAAATAAAATTAGTAGAGATGAGTCAACATCTCAGTATAGCTCGTGAGGATAAGGAAACATTCAACAAAGAAATCATAATGTAAAGCAAACTATGATAGTTTCGATGAAAAAGAAAGATTTGAAACGTTATTCAGGAAGGTAAAAGATTGCGTAATGACGCTCGACAAAGAAAATTTAAGTTTAAAGGCGAAATAGTACTTCATTAAAATAGGAATTTATTAGATACTGATAAAATAAGTTCTAAAGAAGTTGTTTAGTTTGACAAGGGAAAACCTTATCAAGCTTTCAATGGTTTTTCAGGCTCTGAAAATTTGTTTAAGTTTGTTTCTTTTTGGATTGAAAAAACTGAACAAGTACACTAGGTTGTTCCTTTTTGTTGAATTTGTCAGTTGTATGACCGATAGGAAAGCTAAACGTACTACCTTTTCCATTCAGTTGATGTCTTTATTCTGTCATTTAGGATTTTGACGTTTTTACTAGCGATTTTGAGTTTTTGTTCATGTTTGAGGTTGTTGATTAATATGGATATTGTAATACTTACCCGTAGAGAGGGCGTGCGAATACTTCTACTGGATAATCTCCCTGTCGTAAGAGACGACTAATCAGCCTCAGTTATTTCCACTTTGCCATCTTCAAACACTCTTACCCAATCAGTGTCGTAAAAGGTGACTAAACAGACTCGACTATATCCCCTTTAACATCTTATCATGGATAATTTATCTTGGCTGTAGCGAGAGCATGGGAATAATTTTAGGATTTGACTTTGAAGTATTTCCGATTTTGAGTTGTAGATTTCGCTTAGATTATGGTTGTTAGAAATTTCCGCTTATAACTACAATCGAATAGGTTGGATTTATATATAGTTGTCTTGAGAATTTTGGTAATGACTTTTTCTCTTAATTTTGTTATTCTAGATTTGATCAAGACAGCATCGCTTCAGTGTTGAATAAAAAAACCCCGGCACGTGGTCGTAATATTCAGGTTGGCTTAATATTGGCATTCTACTGAAGGGGCAATTTTAAGTACAGTTAATTAGCCCTCAAAGACAACAAGAGGCATGTAATCTGAAAATAGTTGGAGTGATTGTGTATATGAAGATCCCGCGCCCATCTGCTTTAGAAGACAGAGCATGATCTCCACGATTAAGGCTAACAATGTAATTTGACCGGATTCATCGAGGTTATTGGAATAGTAATACCAGGAATCAAAGTCGTTCGTACTTATTATTCTTATACTTATTTGATTATTAAGACTGTGGAGTTTATAGGCTACCGTACCAGTTAGTTACGCGATCATTTAAGACCGTTGGGATCCCACTGTGTGTAAATTAAGGCCCAGAGTATATTTAAGAGCAAGTAAGTTAACAGAAATTATTTATTCATATAATCCGTGCCTTAAAATAATAGCTGTAATCAATTATTGACTCGACAGACAGCCTTTGTTATAAAAAAGTACCTTCATTAATCTACTAGCTTCCCCTTAACTAAGGCCTTCATAAACATACAGTTCAGTATTTATCAGTATGTTATTTATTTGTCAACTCTAACTTCATTAAAGGCTTGCTTTCGATTAGCAATAATTGTTTTTTTGCTAGTTAACAAATAATTAATTTACAGTTAGTTAATTACAATAGTTTTATTAATTCCTTTAATCATTTGCCTTTTTATAAACTACAGTCAATCTTTTTTCATTACGTTCATTATTTAAAAAAAACTATTAAATCAGTTGTCAGCTAAACTTCATTATTCCTTGAAATTTATTACTGTTATTTCGTTTGTGTTCTTTTGTTTTTGTTGGGAAGTGTCCCATAAGAAGCATATATACTATTGCACTCTCCTCTTGTACCACAAGTGTGAAGAACCAACTATACGCATAGGAGGGGATTATTACTGTTTCTTTTTTTATATTTAATATTTATTTTAACTATCGTGTATTACCAAAAGTTTTTGAACATGCAATAAATTAACTTGTATAAAGCTTATCCTTTTTTTTCTGGTCTAGTTAACTGAAATCGAAAGCGTTTTTTTGATCCACCTTTGCTTCAATATTGGCATAGGGGCTCTCAGGGTAACAATATTATGGCATCTTATTATAGCTTATTAAGAGGGAACTCTCCACTCTCTCAAACGATTTTTTGAGCTAGTTCAGCACCCTGAAGGTCAAGTGAAAGAATCGCTAATTGGGTAAAGATTTGGATGTTTATTTATGGTCATATTAAGTGTGGGAGTATATAGAGAGTTGTTACATGCTTATTTTTATCTCTGACCCAAATTTCGAGTATCTCACTGTACATAGTAATTTAACGCCTTTTGCGAATATAATAACTTGCTCAATTTTTAAGTCATTTATTGATTCATCAGAATTTGATGAAGCACAACTTCCGTCAGATTTAATTTGACCCGTTGCGGTCCTGCTCTCGACTTTCTAACGCCAGCTGCCCTTTGTTTAATAATTAATTAATTAAAATTGACTAGAGTTATTTTTATCTTTTCTTTGTGATATTACTAGTGCCATCTCGTTAGTAATACTGTAAGTCTGAGATCTAACTAAGCTAAGGTTTTAATGGTTCCCACCGTCGTTGCTATTCGTCGGACATTTCACAACGTGCTGTCTTAGTGTATAAACGCGTTATATTTGCCTTGTTCCATGGTGTTTTTAATTTACGTTACTGCGGAGAAAAACTTTATTCTCTCGACTGTTGTCGGACCTTGCTATATCTAAATTTGATTTCATCAAAATCAGATTAGTTTATTAGTGAAAAATCCTTTGACGAAACTACGTGTGTAGATCCATTGCCACCATTTTGTGCTACGCTAGTAAGGAAATTTCCTTTTAGAACCCTCCATGATAACTGAGATAGAATTATTAAGTACGGTTATTTTAGTTAATTATTTGCTATTGTTTCTTGTGGAATTTTTAGGATTCCATGAAACCTCTGATATTCTTGGCGGTTTTTTTTTGCCTCAATAATTGAGTGATTCTAGTAGTAGTTGCGACAGCACACCAAGCTGTGATAGTTTGAGAAATGATACCTTTTATACTAGAGACTATATCGCCCCGTTAACACCTTCAGGCTTGTATTGAAAACCCCTTCTTGTAATCGTCACAATGTTTTGGTGACTCGAACACATTCCGGATTATCTCAATGCAGCATTCTAGTAGTCATAAGCTTATTTTACTAGTAATTCAAGTATTATTAGTCAACTGTTGTTTTTGTTATAGTATTTAGCTGATTAGTAAGGTCAGAGTCATAGGTTGTAGATCGTTTATTATCCATTATATTCAGTGAATGGACCATCAGACAATAAATATAACGTTAATGTAAGTTCATGTAAATTGCATACGTATCCAATCTAACACGTTTCTTATCAATTAATAATTATTAATAGATCTTTGGAAGACTTAAATTAGCTTAGTATTTCTTGCTAGAATGGTAATGTATTATTCATTTAATGTTGGTAATTATCTAGTATTTTTACAAATAACTTTAGATCTGTAATACCAATATCTTTCATTTAATGTTAGTAATTGTCTGGTATTTACGCAAATAACTTTTGGATTTGAAATATCATTATCATTAGTTTAATATTTCGTAATTGACTGGTATTTAAACAAATAACTATTAGATCTGAGATACCGATATTACTCTTTCAAACTTAGAAATTAGCTGGTATTTATATAAAGAACTTTGCTATCTTAATTGTCAGAATTTTCTTTTTTTTTAAATTGATTATTTGTTAGTAAAATTTTATTAGTGACTGAGATCTCGTATACTAGGGTTAACCATTTAATCTTAGGGTACTTGACAGTAATTTTTCACTAGATTGTCATTCTTGTTAATAAATGAGTTGACTGTTAACAATTGTTTACGAGTTTTCTTTCCATTTCACTTTTAGTGGTTTATTATTGTACTGTCTAACTTTTTTTTTAATCATGGGCACGTATTGGAGGATCCATGTGCATTTGCATTAGCAGAGCTACTTCTTGGGATTACATGATGTGGCGCCCTTTATGAACTTTTCTATAGGAACCCCCTACTCTTCCAATTCACTGGCTAGTTCTTCGCTAGGAGTAGCAAAGGATTGTAAGCTTTAAGTTTTTCTTATTAAGGCCAGCAATACGGGCTTATGGTACTACGATCTACACTAAAGTCTAGTGTAGAGAGGAGTGTAACATTATATTTTACAATTACGCAATGTGTTGCAGACCTTTCGATTGTGAAGTACATTCTGATATGAACCATGTTCTTTGTTTGATTGTAGTCTTCCAGGTAGGAAGCGACATACTAAAATTACAAGCTTTTATTTAATGTTAAAAGTGAGAATTCATTTCTGGTAAGATTAGCTGAATATATGTTCAGTATAGTTTAAAATTATGTGCAGTTTATTCAAAGCTTAAAGAAAGATTAGTGCCAAATGTAGCCAACAAGTATATAAGAAATTTTTACCCAGGTGCTTTAATTCCATTTGCAAGATTGTAACTGATAATAGAACGTGGATTTATTCCTACGAGCCTTAAACTAAACGTCATTTAGTTGTTTGTGTATATTGAGGCGATTTCAGACCAGCAAATGTGTAATGCAGTCACCTTCGTTTTACTGGACGGTGAAAGCTAGTAGAACCCATTTCATACAACATGTAATGGAGCGTGCGGTTTTTTCTTAATTCAATGTTGAGTTAGCTGACTCGGCGAGTGTTCAAGCATAGTACATTCGTTAGTTATTATTGGCTATCATAAGTAATATATAAAAATATTGACTTTTAAACATACATTCGACATGCATTTGCGTCAACATTTGTGGAAAATTTTTACGTATTCAAAGATATTTATTAAAAAATTTAAAAAAATATTAATATACTAATAGTAAATGAAGCCAAAATATTCTCGAAGTTGGGAATTAATTAAATTGGAACACAAAAATTATATTATCCAACTTATTGAGTATGTTTAGTAAATCCAAATAAAATGGCATAAGCAACTTCTCTCGTTGCATTTACCTTCTTTACAAATTATAAGAACCTAAAATAAACTTAATCTGTACCAACTTTGTAAAATATTTTTTGAAATAAAGCTCTTCGCTTATTAGTTTATTTATTGGAAAAGGTAATAGATAACGTTTGTAGTTTTAGAAGTAATTAATGAAATGTAATCTCATATGACCCATTTGGAAGTATGATTTATTATGAAAAATAATTTAGAAAATTGGAATATACTGATGATCTAGCTCTTACATGTCAAAGTAGATCCAAAGAAAATTTAAAAGAAACTCTGAACGAAGACCTAATTAAATTGAACGAGTTCTTTGAGAATTGGAAACTACGTTTTAACACTAATAAAATAGAAATATGCTATATACATCTAACAAATCATGTTAAACATAACCTTCAATGAGGTTTCTCTCAAACAAAATAATTGTTCCAAATATTTAGAAGCGACTCTAGACTGCAGCCAAAATTTAAACACCATTTTACAAATATGATCGGTAAATTCAGAATGAGGAATAATATAATAACCGAACTTGCCTGCACAAGTTGGGTTGCCAATGTAGCTACTTTACGAACTATAGCACTAACCTTAGTAAAGTCCGTAGTACAGCACTGCGCATCCATTTGATTAAATAGATCAAATCTGCAGAATAGATCCCAGATAAATTAGACGACGCGCATTATAACGATCAATTCCAATCCGTTAGCTCTCTATCCTAAGCAATTCGTCCGACATCCGATGGTGAGATAATATTGCAAAATTATATCTAATGATGACTTACCATTTCATGAAAGACATTTTCCACCTTAACGAGAGCAAGACGTCCATTTGAAATCGAAGTATCTCCCCTCTTTACTTCCAGAACAGTGAATGCAAACAATTGCAATGCCGTGGAGCGATGGACTGAGATATGGAGACCTTTCACAGAGCAAGATTATATTAAAATAACTAACCCTACTATTGGTTTCAACGAACACCAACTGCACTGCTTTGTATAAGTAAAGTTAAAACGCATTTGCATCGATATAAGTATCGATGGAGTAGGGCAGAATTTCCGATTTGTGACTGTGGATTACCGAGGCAGATTATCCAACACATAGTCACGAAATGCCGACGTCGCGTCTATCTATCTAAGAGACTCGCAGTACTTTGTACAAGGTATTTCAAGGGCAGTTGAATGCTTAGGCAATTAAATTATAATTCTATGACTGTTGATGTTATATTTGCAATAGTTGTATATAGGCAGTTTTATATCTTGTATTCTAAATTTTTTCTACTTACATTTTACACGCTGTATCGTACAGTGAAGTATTCATACGCTAAATAAATAAATAATTATCAAAAGCAGTTCCTTTGGATATATACAATCTATATGAGACGATGAAATATATTTATAGGTATTGTTTTTAAATTCGAGAGTAGAAGAGTTAAATTAAATATGTATGACACAGAAAAATACCTACTTACCAGTGGGTTTATGGTCATGTTTCTTATATTTATTTCAGAGTATATAAAATAAATATTTCTTCGTTGTTATAGTTTACATGTTATGGTTTTTTGCTATCAAAACGTATTAGGTTTTATCGTTACATTCCCTGCTACAGTATCGCCAATAATGCATATACATATTTAAATTTCCTATTTCCCGCGAGTTCACCAAAACACGTTCAACGGAAGTGAATCATGAAACTCTAATATGGCTCGGCATGTAGCAATAACGATCTTGACAAATGAGAAGTTATGTTCCAACTTGGATGCGTCCATTATGAGGAGTTTCTAACCACAAGCTGCGGATGCCTGACTTACCAAAATAGGAAAACGCGCCGTCAAGTTTATTACGGAGTTAATACATTAGATTTCAGGCGTTAATGTAAAATGGGGTATACATCTATTTGGAATGAACTGTTACGGTATCCGAAATATATTCCATTGTTATTTTATATATCATTGTTTAAAAAATAAGCATATGTTCTTGTACAAAATGATATGCTGAAAAGACTTTATATCCGATTTAGCAAACGAACATTAAAAATATTGGGTCAAATTTTGATATTAAATTAAATGTTTGGTTATTTTTAATTTCTTGCTATTACAATGGACTAGTTTGAATTCTACAAAAATTTTGAAGTCTTGACCTGGTACATTTTGCTGTGTTTTCTAGTTTTTATCTAGAAATAATAATGTATTATAGTCAAATGTAAAGAAAATAAGGTGTTCGATTGAAATCAGACGTTATGAATTTATGTGCATTAATTCACTATGTAAAATGTTTAGAATTTTAGTAGAAACGGTAAATATACGAGGGAGCGTTTTTATATTCGCGG
The DNA here is from genome assembly GCA_031893035.1 of Dermolepida albohirtum. Lineage (NCBI taxonomy): Eukaryota > Metazoa > Arthropoda > Insecta > Coleoptera > Scarabaeidae > Dermolepida > Dermolepida albohirtum. Next base: position 509,544 of record JAVIWB010006292.1, on the reverse strand, counting down.
AATGAGCGGGTTGTAGAGGGGTGGGTAGGCGCATTGGGGGCGTGGCCTGTGCAGCGACTCATGATTAGTATAAATACGAAGTTTCATTGTTATTAGACAGTTAGTCTTTGAGCTATCATCAACCAAGTAACATAATCAGGAGTGAAAAGTGAAATATGGAAAAAATCGAATATCGTGCCGTTATAAAGTTCCTTACCAGGCAAGGAAAATCAGTCGCGACCATAATGTATGAGATGTCATTGGTTTACGGCGACTCTTGTCCAGGAAAAATCATGGTTTACAAGTGGCATAGTTTATTTAAACAAGGCAGGGAATCCCTTGAAGACGACCCGAGGCCGGGCAGGAGCATTGAGGTGACCACGCCAGCACTTATCCAAAAAGTTGAACAAATTGTACTCGAAGATGCTAGACTAAAGAAGAAACAACTCGCAGAAATGGTTGGAGTATCCGATACAACGATTTTTAAAATCCTACACGATCATCTCGGCATGTCTAAGGTCAGCGCAAGATGGGTGCCGAGAATGCTCACGCCGCCGCAAAAGCAACAGCGCGTATAGAGTGTTCGCGTGCATTTTTGCACCTTTGTAATGAAGACAAGGATGGTGTATTGAGTGGAATTGTTACTGGAAACGAAACTTGGGTTCATCATTATGAACCTGAGTCCAAACAAGACTCTATGCAGTGGCATAAAAAGGGCACAGCACCGCCCAAGAAATTTAAAGTGTCACAATCAGCTGGGAAACTCATGGCAACGGTATTTTGGGACTCGGAAGGAATATTGTTGATTGATTATAAAGATAAAGGTGTTTCTATTACCGGAGAATATTACGCTTCAATATTAGAGCGACTAAAAGAAGCCATTAAAGAGAAAAGACGGGGAAAATTGACAAAAGGTGCCTACAGCCCAGTCCTGGCCCCGAGTGATTATTACCTGTTTCCGAAAATGAAAAAAGAACTGCGGGGTAAAAAATTTACTGCCGATGATGAAGTCAAGGAGGCAGTTTCGGCGTATTTTGCAGATAAAGAGAAATCATCAATGTATCCGTCTTACAGGTGAATATATTGAAAAAGAAAAACAATTTGTTTTTTTATTTCCACCCCTTGTCCCCCATTCCGCGAATATAAAAACGCTCCCTCGTATGTACCTACAGATGTACATTAAATTACAGAAAAGTTTTGTTTTGATATTATCAGACGTTTTCATGAATTTCATAAACGGAAAAATTTTCTTTATTTCGAGAGATTTGTATTCCACAATTTCAACGTAGAACAAAATATTAGCCAAAATATCTTCATTTGTATATATTTCTTAAAGCTTACAGATAATTTTTTGAAATTCTAAAAATATGCATACTGTAATTTAAGTAGAGTTAAAATATCAATTTATACCAATGCATTTAGTAGTTTTATGATTTTAATCTTTTAGAATCAATTTGAATAAGTTTTAACAACTGTTTACACATGAATGTATTGTCCAGGACAATCCGATGGATTTAAAAAGAGAAGAGGCAAAATTAATTTAAACATCAAAGGCTTGTTACGTTTTCAGATACATTCCAAGCTAATTACCTTAATTTGGGTATAAGTTCTACCTTATATTATTTACCTATGTTATTTAAGATCCTTTGTTTCATTAATTAGATGCCTTTATTAATAACAGTACGATACATTCATTTCACTTATTTGTTTCTTGCTTTTGTACCAAGCTGTATTCGATATATAGTATGTATGTAGCTTTGGTTTCTTTCTTTGTGTATGTGCTATAACAGCATTAGTTGTACTATCTTTACATCTTTTGATATCAGTAATGTTATTACTATTAATTACGCTTTCTTTTGTTCTTTGTGTACATTTTCTATTTGTTTTGCGTAACCTATAATTAGTTACTATAATGAATTAAATGTTCAATTCTTCATACTACGTATGGTAAAACTTCTTTATATTTTATTGTTTCTTACGCTGAGTTACTCCTGTAAATGCATTTTTATTTATAGCTTTTTTTAATTACTACAGTTGTGATAATTTATCTATTTAGAACTTGCGTTTTAATTTAGAATTACTTCTTTCTGATTGCTGTAAACGTAATAATCTTTCTTTTACGCTTTCATATTGTCGTTATTATTGTCACTATTTTGAGGGTTATTAACAAGTTCATCTATGTATGTTTCCGCTTATTGTTTAAGTCTTGTGTATAAGAATACGTTCGTAAGATACTTTCTAGTTATTGTTTCGATTTTTGACTTGCTTTTTACTTTACTTACGAATCTAGTTTGTAAGTTATTGTTATTATTGTGTTGTTATTCGAGATAAATTCGGGGTGTTTGTGGTTGTTCCTTTGATTAATTTTTGTAACACGTTGTCTATTTAATGGTACGTATATGTGCACATGTCTCGCTTTCGAATTGGGGACTTGTTAAATCATATAAACGCTTTAATATCAACCTTTCAAACTAGGGTACGTGCGTTATTGCATTGTTTTGATTGGAGTAATTCTGGATAAGGTTGCAAGGCTTTATGAGTTGTCAATAATAAAAAATACGCCTAAGTATTGGATATTGTTAATTGATTTTGCAATTAACATACGAGTTATAATGACTGGATTTAAGACACTTTAGGAAGTACTTCTAGGCCCTTCAATTAGAAGATTCTTTTATCCATAGTCTTCGTAACGATGTTATGTAATTTTAATGTATTCTCTTATGTTGCTATTTTAGGGTGTTAAGTACTAATCAAATGTAAATTTTAGTATCAAATCGATGTAAAATTTTTTGCGTTTGTACGTAATTACAAAACCAATAAGTACCATCTCCACCTACCGTATTGTTAGACGGAGCCTTAATTGGAATTGTCGACTCCACCGCTGATTACCGACCAAGTTTTTTTTCATGTATACATCAATAAATTTAATACTTGTTCAAGAAAAATTACTTACTTTATTTTTTCACTATTTTAAATAATTCAAATTTTCCTAGGCAGTATTTTTTCTGATTATCTTTTTTCCCTTCATTTTAAACCCATTAAAATTACTAAATAAATAAAGTGAAACTAATTCCTTAAATTCTAGAATAATAAATTTTTCTTATCGTGATCGAAACTTCCGGGAAAAACAACTTAATTTGTTTTTTTTTGTTCATGTAAATCTACATTTTCGGATCTTAACTATTGATTATCAATTATTTATTAATTTATGTTTTATGCTCAGTTTAATATTAATGACTGTAGTACCTTCAATTTAATTTTTCCTTTTATTAATTAAAAGCGAAATTTCGTTTATCTGTCTTCGTTTATACTTTCACTATTGTGTTATTTAAATTTGTGGGACGTTTGATACCTAAAATGGGGCATGATTCCTTGTTCTCTGCCACATGTTATATACTGGATGTTGCTAAATTTGTTAAAGAAAGCGGGCTTATTTTATTAAACGATCGATACGAACGTCTTTGATTGAACAGATTGGAAAACTGCACCCTAGGTGGACACTTGAGAGTAATTAAATCATTCATTGGTTGGCTTTTTATTTTTGTATCTGTCTTTAGTTTCTTTTCATTTATTTTATTTTGAATTAAAACACGTGTAATTTTAAATTAATTTGAAAGTATAACAAAAATCAATTCGAGAAGTTTTAAAGAAAGGTAACGAAATTATTGGATCGATGATATGGGTGACATATTATGACTTTGTTGCAGCTAGATAGCGCCAGATAGATGCGTGTACGCTTCGAAGTAATATTCGCTCTTATAAATCGTATTTATTAAATGTTGTGGTCCTTATGATTCAATCAAGGTACCAATAGCATTTTAAAAATGTTTTAATTGATCTAATTATATTTTAATTTAAAATTTTAAATTGATGTCTTGTTTGAATATTATAGAATTTGATTCAATAATTTTGATTAAAATGTATGAAACGAGGTAGCAAGCTAAGTAGATCGACGATAGCCATGAAGCCTGTGATTGTCTAGGTTCATAGTACATCACGTTCAAATAAAATCTTATTATAATTTTATTTAAACATCTAGCTGTGGACGGTGGATGATATACAAATGCGTACCAAATAAATGATGTAATTTCACACGGAATCATAGGTGAGGAATGGAATCACATGAGTAGGTCGAGGATGGTCATGAATATAATAAGTGATTGCATGTGTATTTAGTTAAGTTGATTTAATTTTACATAAGAAGACAAATTTCTTTTAATATAGCATTTTAATCCAAATCAGGAGAAAATTAGAAGACACAAGTTGAGTCTAGATCTTTCCAAGTTATTATATCTAACTTTTAACATCAAATTTGTAAATAATAAAAATAGAAATATTACTGTTTATTGATTATTTAAAATGTTTAATCTTTTTGAAGATTACGGAATAATCTTTACACACAGTTTTTGTTACTTGTTTCAAATGTTTTAAATGCATTAAAGAATACCAATTTCTTTTCATTAATGTAGTTATTTAATCATATTAAATTTAATAAATAGTAGTGTATAAGTAATTAATCGATTTATTTATTTGAATGTTGTGCATAACTGGAGGCACAGTTACAAGGTTTCAAAAAAAGAGTCTCACATATACAATTATTACGCCGTATGATTATACTTATTTGCTCATAAACACCAGGGTAGATAAAAGAATATCACAACAATATGTATATATTTTTCTTATAGCTATCAGATCTAAATGTTGATGTATTGGCTAGATTTTTTTAAAAAAAATGCTTACATATATGCGTAAAACATTATTTTTATAAACAGCACCATGACATTTTAAAGCTTTAAATTAACTTCTCGTTAACGCGAGAAAATCATTATGAGGACACTTTCTACTTATCATTATAATTATTAATTAAAATACAAATTTCTATTTAAAAATTATGTTAATTCGTCATTCAAATCTTTATATTAAAAATTCTAAATAATTTTCAAATTGTTAATAGAAAACACGATTACAATTGTTGAGGTGTACATATTCTTGTTAAGGAAGAGAACATTTTCTTATTTTTAGTTTGCATGTAAATTGGAAATTTTGTTGTAATAATACAAAATTCAGCTTTGAAATTTATATTATAAACTAAACTATTGATGTGCATCTCAATTAGGAATTGTGTGCGATATATTTTTGTAATTCCTATAAGATATTTTTTTGTAATTGGTTTTCTAGGAGTTTCGTTATATTGTAATAGTTGCTATTTAACTCAGCGTGTAATTTTTGTAATGGAATTTTTTTATGCATTTCGTTCAGTTTCAGAGTTTATCGGGCAGTCTGACTTCTTCGATAGTCGTACGCATATCGTGGGGATTAATATCGAAATGATTCAGTAAAATAGTGAGAGAGACATACTTCCATCTCTCGTACAGAAATGAAAAGCTATCCTTATAGAAGAACGTAAAACGAAAGTATTGCGATTTCACTTCGTCGAAAGTTGCACGTATCTGGTGGGTGTTCACATCGAGACGATTTAACAAAGCAGTGAGAGAACTATGCTGAGCTCTGGAATTAAGCGAAATATATATCGTCGTAGGTAGCACTTTGTTTGACAGTAGTTTCCACTATTCTACAATTGATGTGTACTTGCACACGTTGTTGTTTGTATAGTAATAGACAATTGCGATTTAAAGTCATATAAATGTACTTCCTTCCCTCGTACAGTTTTATTTCTGTCCGAGAGGTGGAAGCCTCTCACCACTTTATTGAATAATTTGAATTCTTCTATTTTTGTTTCTTTTCTGTTGATTAGCTTTGATTAATGCAATACAATTTATTTATATCGACGGTATTACATCGATTTTCAAAATATATTGAATTAGTAAAAATACGAATAGCTGCAAATATTCATTTTGACTAAATAAATACAAATAATGTGGAATGGAAGACAGATATTTGTAAAAAATGTCTAATGAAAAGTTAGGAGGTACTTAACTTTTCTTTTTTTACCAGTATAGATCATTATTTTCATTTAAAATACGACATATTTCATCCGGAATTTAATCATGTTCAGAACCGAAAATAACACTGCCGATCAGAACAAATTATACAGATATATGTATTATTTAAATTAGAAAGAAAAACGAAACGAGAAAATATGAAAAAAGAAGAATAAAGAAAATCCAGCTATAAGCAGAAATTATTTAGCGCTTTGCTAATTTTCAGTAGATATTTTAAATTGATCGAAAGAGAAAATATATACTCAATACGGGAAATGCGCAATTCCAAATAAAAGCGTAGGAATAACAGAAAACGTTGAAAGGTTCACTTTGCTACGTAGGTCGTCATTGAATACGTGCTTCCGCTTTCTTTTGCTTACTATTCTTTTCAGTCACAATATTTTTATAGGGTAATCGAATATAAGGTAATAGCGTGGGCCTATTTACGAAAATTCTGTTTTTAGTTTACAACCACTCAACTCAAGCTAAAAGCAAAATTGTAAACTTCATCTCTAGGGAGAAATATATATATATTTTTCGATGTTTATATAGAAATTTATATGTAAGGATTTTGTTTAAAATTCTTCCTTGTTTTTGGTTTTAAATAGGTCAAGCTTTGAGTGAAGAAAAGTAGTAAATATGTTGGATTTCTAACACATAGGTCATAATGAATAATCATAGCCTCCCTCTCTCGTCCAGCACAAAAATGTATTGAACAACAAAGCGTCGATAACTAAGTTACCAGAGCGTATAGACAGACGCTTGCATCACGACTATTTGCCAATTAAAAGAATGTTAAAAGGAACCATTCTAATATTAATAACACTGTCTAGTCACAGATATCACTGATCATCAGGCAGACGCGCTCTCGCTTTGTCGTTCAATACATTTTTGTGCTGAACGAGAGAGGGAGGCTATGATTAATCATTATTTTTCTGTATCGAAATAATATGATAAACGCTATGAGGAATCATTCATTAATAACATAAGTCTACCTGATGATCAGTGATATCTGTGAAACATATGTAGTAAACAGGGTGTTATTAATATTAGAATGATTCTTTTTAACATTCTTTTAATTGGCAAATAGCCGTGATGCAAGCATCTGTCTATACGCTCCGGTAACTTAGTTATCGACATGCGAGACAGACGCGCTCTCGCTTTGTCGTTCAATACATTTTTGTGCTGGACGAGAGAGGAAGGCTATGATTATTCATTATTTTTCTGTATCGAAATGATACGATAAACGCTATGAGGAATCGTTCATTAATAACACAAGTCTACCTGATGACCAGTGATATCTGTGAAACATATGTAGTAGACAGGGTGTTATTAATATTAGAATGATTCCTTTTAACATTCACATAGATCATAGTGCCATTTATTAAAATAATGTAAATTATCTATTCTAGGCGATTTCCAGCTATGGGTTTTTTGTAATTGTTGTTATAATATCTTGCTCCTTTGTAATTATCTCTTTCATTGAATTATACAATATTTATCAGCTCTAGCTTTATTTCTTCCTGATCTATTTTGCATCTCATTCTGGTTTACGTTAAAGGACTATATATTTTTATTTATTATTATTTATTATTACATATACATATGTCCGAGTCACTAGATATTATTAAAATATGTTACTAGGTCATGGATTTGATAAAGAAGATCCAGTCTTCGCCAGGGCAATGAATGAAAATAACTCGATTTGTAGTAAACCTACTCATTTGCAGTTAAAAACTTATAATTATCATTATTATTTATTACTTTCATATTATTCTTAATAACGTACTATGAAAATAATGAAACAAATTGTTTATTTTGTAGCATGCTACTTTTATTATTTGTTAAATTTGCTAATCGACTTAATTTAAAAATTTAATTACATTTAATTACTTTGCTTTTAACCCTATTAATATGAAAATAGAAAACCTTGTATTGTGAATTAAACTAGTTAAGCTAATTATTGCAATATTTTATAAAGTGAGAGTATTAAAACCGCGGGTTGGGTATTTTATGAAATTTAATCCAATAAATACATGTTAGTAATTATGGAAAGGAATTATTCCAATTTAATTAAATAATTTTCAACTGAAGCAGGTATTAATTTAGAACTTGGAAGGGAATTACTCGTTTGATACATTTACCGAACGTTCTGCGTATATTAAATGTGTGCGCCTAAAATATGAGTCGGTCTACGAATGACGTTTTATGAACTACTCTACTGAATAAGTATTACCCTGTCAAAGACTTTAGGAAGGTTACTCTCGAAATTTATGATAGTGGTATAATTCATCTTTAACCCTGCTATAAATCGTTTCGTACTTTTACGAAAATGGTTGGTCACAGGAAGTGTAATGAAAGGTACAGAGTATACGATTTTTCTTTCCTGAAAAACAAGTTTCGTTATTACAGGATTAAAAAGACTTACAATATGAAGTAAAAAGTCCATGAAATAAATGTAGACACTAAATCACCGGCATTCTTGAAGGAGTATGTAGATGTTGATTTACAGTGGTGTGCAGTGAAACTCGAGTACCAATAATTTCGGAAAACTGACAGCAGTGCCTCTCTTTTTTGTCCCTCTGTTGCTAGGCAACGAATAGTGGTGCTTTAATTTATTCACCAATATTCCCAAAGTGATTCCGCCATATTGTTTATGCTTTTTTCGTGCGAGGTTATGTAGTTTGTTTATTCTGGTGTTTTCTAAGTTATTTCTATTGTTTCCTTCTGTTTAACTTTCGTGAAAACTTACAGTATATAAAAAAACATCTTTCTCAAGACGCTTCTCTATACTTTGTGCATCTACCGAGTGTTTATAGAGTACATTTTGTTTGATACTATTATAAACATTTACTGAAAGTATTAAACTAGATAATCTAATGATATTAAAGCTTTTGGCTACATGGCGACTAAATCAAAAGTGGATGTCAAAGGAGCTGTAATTCAGTCAAGGTTGTGAAATAATTCATAATGTTCCCAAATTTATAAGCAAAGCCGTAAATGGTCTAACAATTCGGTTACAACAGTATAGCCAACTTGATACTATATTTAGTATGTATTTAGTCTATAATTAAAATTATATTTGTAGAGTATGAACTTTAGAAGCTGTTAGTGTTTCAACATATCAAAAAATTTTAAGAGGAAGTGAGCTAGCTGAGACTGGTGTTAGTTCTTGTTTACTACCCGTCATAAGAAAAGACCCCAACTAAGTTATAAGGTTGATGCAGTCATCCTTGAAAATATGGAAACGATAAGAAGATTACTTTATAATTTTTATATTTTTGACAAAAGATCATCCACTTTAAACTGTAAGTAGATATCCATAATTTGTTGAAATGGTTGTTAATTTACATCTGTATGTATCTCTGTATATTGTAGGTATCTGCTTGTTTTACAAAAAATTAAAGATATTGGGATATCGTTTACAGGATTAATGACAGCTTCATGGATTTCATTAGATAAAAATGAATTTTAGGTATATTACTAATGAATTAGTGCATATACATTTTTAAATGTTAGTAAATTTTAGATGGTGAAACACTCAAACAAATAGAAAAATTCTAATAGAGTCACATGACATCGATCTGAAAGAACTCCACTTTTAAAGAAAATGAAACCTTACCGAAATGAAGGGCGAATCATCGTATACACTGATGAAACATATTCATAGTAGCCTCAATATGATGATACTGGAAATGACATTAAACGACCTATAGCAAAGGATTCTCACTTAATTATTGTATGTTGTATTGTATTGTTGGAGGTGAGCAGGGATTTGTGACTAATGGCTTATTGATATTCCATTCAGGTAAACATAAAGATCGTGTTTGCGTAATTTATTTCCAATATTATATTTTTTATTAAAGGTCAAAAAAGTAATGATTACCATGATAACATGAACCACAAAAATTTCATGAAGTGAGTAGAAAAGTAACTGCTACCTAATATACCACCACGATCTGTCTTGGTAATAGACAATGCACCTTACCACAATATTTCACATGAATAAAACATAACTTCAGCTGTCTAAAAATATGATATGAAGGCATGGTTAGTAGAAAGAAACATATAATACATTTGTTGATGAAATCTGAATTATATAATATTATTCAAAAGAACAAACCTCGTATATTACTTACCATCTATAACAATGTTATCAATATCAAATTATATTACTTACAGGCTTAACATTATATTGAGCCGTCATGGTCACTCGGTTTTATGGTTATCTTCTTGTCATTCCCAAGTAAATCTAATTGAGAACATATGGGCTGTTGTGAAGAACCGTGTGTGGAAAATCTAACTGTTGAAAAATTTGAAAATGTTGGGGTGGATAAATGGAGAAAACTTTGTGAACATATGAAAAAAATTGATACTGAAATGCTTCCGTAAGAATATTTACTAGATGATACTATAGATAGCATGAATTTCACAGTTAGTACAGGATCTTTGGAAGAAGAATTTGAGTTGGGCAATAGTGATGATACATCAAGCGGTATTGAAATTCTAAGTGATAGTGAAATAAATAAACTTGAAAAAATAAGTTTTCATAACACTTTGTAACGGTGTAGTAAAATTCTTAATAGGTATAGGTGTATACAGTTTTCTAATTTAAAAACTAAATTAAAAATTTTCCGTTTCTCTCAACAATAGTGTAGGAGCATATCTCTTTAATTAAATTTAATTAGTTCGAGGAAGTAGAAAGGATACGAAACTTCGATCTATTCCACTTTTATAATTAAGACGTCTCCCAGTGCAACCTTTATATTATTTTTTGCTTGTATGCGTTTTAGTTATAAGTAAATATCCTATTTTATTGAAATATATCATAATTTCAATTGGTTTCCCATAAAATACTGCGAGAGTTGAATATAAAATTAGGTACATCATTTAAAGCACTCATTTTAATTTTGCAACAATACAACTTCTGTGTCACAACACATTTCGCGCATGATTTGACGCCATAATGTATCATTATATTACGGTACAGTTCTAGTAAGGAAGACTTAAGAGACAAATATCTAGATGATATTGGAACATTAATTACTTTTAGGGAAAACCCACCATAATAATAAATTCTATTAATATAAATGTTTGAAAAGTATTTGCAACGTTACCCGCACAAGATTATTTATTGATAAAATTCCTTTGAATTTGAAGTTTCTAGAAGATACAAGCGCTTTATTTGAATTTGAACATTATATAATAATAATTTCCTAGACACCATTCACCAACAATTTTGTATAGGGTGGACTATTTTAAAACCATGTTAAGTGTTGAACTACCTCAACCAATTTTCTTCTGCGACAATAAAATTGTGAAAGAAATATCTAAGTTTCCGTAAAATAGCAAGAATAGTCTATTGTATCTATTTTGCACAATGACATGGTGCTAAGATGTTCTGGATAAGTGCTGAATAGATACGAATTGTTTCTCAATAAATAGTAACTAACACGTTAGTTTAGAATGTCAAGATAGCTATCTCTTATCAGAAATGCAACTTTAAATCATTACGATTGCCGGAAATTTTACTGTTGTGTGCATCCTGTTTTAAGAACTTCTTTCAGTTTCCAGCGGATGTAGTGTCGACCATTCGTGCCGTGCAAATTTAATTTTGTTTAGTCAGAAAAGTTTTCACGGCTTTCCATTGCTCTACAGACTCTTTTGAATGATTCCATTTCCATCATGTTCTTTTGCGAACTCTAGAGGTATTCACTTGCATACTATCCATTTCATACTATACATCTCATAACTCCATTGACGGAGTTACGAGATGACGACACTTTCTAAAATACGGTTGTATCATTCAGTTGCAGCTCCTTTCTTTTGCTACCAACTTTTCTTGAAATGGAGTCTGTTTCAATATATCGATTTAAAAAATAAGTCACACTAGATACACTTCGCTTCACTTTTTGGTTACTTATTGCATGACAGATTTTCTTCTCTTATGGCCAATACAATAGCTTTTATTTTCACTTATTAATTAAGCGAATCTAGACATCCTTACCTTATAACACATGGATCAATAAGTCCCGAGACTAACCCATAGATGGCGCTCGTAGTAAACCAGTAACCACGTCTTTCTAGAGTACTAACCTTTGCTTGAAACGTGTCAAAATTTTAAGTCGATCGGACCAGAAACAGCTGAGTTATCGAGGTTGGAGTAAAGTCGTTTTGTAGTTTGTTTAAACAATGGAAAAAACCGAGTTTCGTGTTCTGATAAAACATAGTTTTTTAATGGGTAAAAACACCACGCAAGCAAAACAATGGATTGAAAAATGTTACCCGGACCCTTGTCCATCAAAAGCAACGATTTGTCGGTGGTTTGCCGAGTTTAAACGTGATCGTACCGACACAAATGACGCGGAACGCTCGGGTAGACCTGTGGAAGCCGTTACACCGGAAAATGTGAGTGAAGTGACAAAAATTATAATGAAAGATCGTAAAGTGAAGCTCCGTGAGATTGCTGAGATGACACAGATATCATATGGAAGTGTATTTACTATCCTTCATGAAAAATTGAGCATGAAAAAGGTTTTCTCCAAGTGGGTGCCGCGATTGCTCTCGATGGAACAAAAACAGCAACGAGTCGATGATTCAGAAAGCTGTTTATCGCTATTTACTCGCAACAAAAAAGATTTCTTGCGTCGTTACGTGACCATGGACGAAACATGGATACATCACTACACTCCAGAGTCGAAGCGGCAGTCATCTGAGTGGCGCACAGCTGGCGAAAGCCGTCCGAAACGTCCGAAAACGCAGCAGTCAGCTGGCAAAGTCCTGGCGTCAGTTTTTTGGGATACACATGGCGTGATTTTCATTGACTACCTCGAAAAAGGTAAATCGATCAACAGTGATTATTATATTGACTTACTGGTGCGTTTGAAGATGGAAATCGCAAAAAAACGACCGCACATGCAGAGAAAAAAAATCCTTTTTCACCAAGACAATGCACCCTGCCACAAGTCGATGAAAACAATGGCAAAATTGAACGAATTGGGTTTTGATCTGCTTCCCCACCCCCCATATTCGCCAGATTTAGCCCCCAGTGACTACTGGCTCTTTGCTGATCTTAAAAAAATGCTCCAGGGAAAAAGATTTGGCTCAAATGAGGAGGTCATCGCTGAAACTGAAGCTTATTTTGAAGCGAAAGATAAATTTTTTTATAAACATCGTATTGAAAAATTGGAAAAGCGTTGGAACCATTGTATTACCCTAAAAGGTGATTATGTTGATGAATATAAAAAAATTTTGCAAAAAAAATGTTGTTTTCATTGTTAGTCTCGGGACTTATTGATCCATGTGTTAAATAAAGGAGGCAAAATAAAATAAATAGCAAGTTATAATTTATAAAATGCTGTGAAATACTTACCCTGTTTAGCAGCGTTTTCACTGTTATCACAAAATGGATGAGATCGATTATATTTCCACACTAAGGAAAATATGCTTTTAAATACAGAGAACGACCGTTTGATTCTTGGTGATACGAGTATAATATTTGCATAATTAAATTATACTTTGTTAATACTTAACGGATCTCCAGATTCACTATGGTTCTATTGTACATACTGTGACATTAACAACGGATGTTTTTAAAATATGTCGTCTGGTCCACATGTCTTTTCAGTTTCATCGTGTATGGATTTCGTAATGTTGTCCAAATACGTAATTTCGAGCTCGAGTATTTACTTTAGAATAAGTGAAATACATTACCCAATAAATGAAACACTAAATTACTGCTATTCTTTGTTAAAATGAAATTGAACTAAAATTGGCTATTCGGTTTTTTTTTTTTGGTATTTTTACGATATAATTATAAAAAAACATCCAAAATTCAGTAGCATAATAGTCAAGAACAGAATATATGTAAATTGACGCCGTAGATATTGTCAAACTTTCATTCCACTCTATAAATTTCCCGGACGCACGTATTATGAATCGCTGCCCAATTTGCGTTCTCTATTTCTAAAATATAAATTGAAACTGGTAGCGTATTTTATAAAGGAAGTGGATCGCTACTAATGGATATACAATTAGTAATTACTGTACTATGGAAAAAATATTGATTCTACAATAAATATCTCCTAATTTATTTCGGATTTCGTTTCACATTACTGTCGGTATATATAGTAAATCACTTATATATCAATCAAAGATTGATATATAACCCCTTGACACAATAATTTTCGTTTTCTGTATACGTATTTCGACAACTAAGTTGTCATCATCAGCAGATCATTAAACAGTGTCGCACTTGGACAACTACCGTAAAAAATACCCGTACGAAGAAACAAATTCCGCACGTGATCCGTGCGGCTGAGAGCCAAAACGTACACTGGTGTACGTTTTGGATTTCAGCGGTTGTCCAAGTGCGACACTGTTTAATTATCTGCTGATGATGGCAACTTAGTTGTCGAAATACGTTTACAGAAAACGAAAATTATTGTGGCAAGGGGTTATATATCAACCTTCAGTGATTTAGTGAATCAACCACAGGCTGCATTAAAATTACCTTGTTGGTATATATGATATGTACATAATTTTATATTGGTATTAGAAGTGCATTGCCATGAATTACCACTTAGGGCTTCTATAATTTTGTTATAAATAATTAGTATACTAAAAATAATAGTAGTTGGAATTCATATTGAATATGAGAAGTTAACAATAAAACTGACAGCAACACATTTCTTTTTCATATTGTTACTATTACGATTAGATATTTCATAATTATGAAAAAGGTGAATTACATTCATTAGTCTTGAGTACTCCTCGGTTATATTTTTATTTGATAAAACACACAATTATATGCTATATACAGTGTCCTAAGCATATGTAAATGATGATATTGCAAAGTTTGAATAACCAAGTAACTTATTAACTTTCAAATTTATGACCAGAGCATTGTTTAGCACAATCTTGTTTTAAATAATATTTTACATAGCATACTAAACAACGCGTTTCAAATTGTTGAATTATTTTATGAAAATCGGCGTCCTGTGAAAACAGTTGTTAGAAAATTACGCGAATTTTATGGTTTACATAATCGTCCATCTGAAAGCACTATTGGTCGAATTATTAAAAAATTTCAAGAGACTGGTTCCGTGGAAGATCAAAAAAGTGAAAAATACAGTCGTAGTGGTCGTTCACAGGAAAATATTGGTTTCGTTTGTGAAAGTGTTGCTGAAGATCTTGAAATGTCCATTAGACAACGTTCACAATAACTTGGACTGTTGATCAACAACATAGCGTATTTTACACAAGGATTTAGCTCTGAAGGCATATAAGGTTAAAATAACACAGGAACTGAAGCCATTAGATCATTTAAAAAGTCGTTCATTTGTCAATTTCATCAATGAACAACCAGATGGATTTTTCTCAGAAAATAATGTTTTCCGATGAGGCACATTTTGAAATTGGTGGCTGTGTTAATAAACAAAATTGCCGTATCTGGGGTGAGCAAAATCCACGAATTATTCATAAGAAACGTAAACCTTACTTCTTTGAAAATGCTGCTGGTGAAGCTGTAACTGTCAACGGTGATCGATATCGCGGATGATAACCGAATTTTTGTGGCCTGAAATAGTGAATATTGATCTAGAGCATATGTGGGCAACAACCGGCCCGCTGTAAGATTTTACCAGATTTTACCGAGACATTGTTGTATTCTTTCATGTCTGATATCTATCGCTAAAAATTATGAACACTACTTTAAAATGCACTACTTTTAAACGTGGCTCGCGAACGTTTTTGCACATTAAAGTTTAGCCCACGATATGTCAAAGGTTACCCATACCTGATCTACAAGATATGTGGTTTCAACAGGATGGCGCTACACCTTACTTTGCACACGAATCAATTGATTTATTAAAATTTCCTGGACATGTAATCTCAAGAAACGGTGATGTTAATTGGTCACCAAGATCATGTGATTTGACACCGTTAGACTATTTTCTTCGGGGTTACGTGAAAAGTCAGGTTTATAAAAACAATCCACAATCAATTCCTGCTTTGAAAGATGAAATTATTCGTGTCATTGGTGAGATAGAGTCTCAATTATGTCAAAATGTCATTGAAAATTTGAACAAAAGAGTGGACGTCTGTGGAGCTGCAAGAGGAGGCCATTTGGCAGATATTATTTTTCGCATATACGATAAATCTCATAACTGATACTTCAAGTACCAGTAAAATGTTTTTGAAAGTGAATGCAAATTATGTGTTTTATTGATTGTTTAAAAAAGCCGCGAAATTTGAAACACCCTTTAGTTTACATTTAAGAAAAACATAAAAGCCTATTTAAAAAGTATGAACCTTAAGTAAATATAAAAAACAGAATCTTTTTTTTTGAATTGTGTAAGCTTATCAATCGATCGACTTCGAGCTTTATCTATCGTTGCAGGTATGTAAGATTTGTTGTTTCTTTTGATTTAGTTTAACGAATAACCTGGGCATTGTCTCTTATTTGCAGGTGCGGTTAGTTCGTCGGTGCGTAATATTTAATATTAAAATATTTTACAATGTTAGGAAATAGTGAAGAGAGTACCTAATCATAATTTTGAAATGTCTTTCTACTTCTGTAGAAAATAAATTGCATATTACTATTAATAAACATTTATAAATTTATTATAGTGTTTATATTATTTACTACACACTAAATTTTAACTAAAAATTTTATATCCTTTGATATTTCACTTGGTTGGTTTTCCAATACCATTTTGTGTCTATAAAATCAGTGATTCGTAGGATATAATCGAACTATAACTACTCATTTTTATGCAAAATAGTTTTGTTAATGCTCCTTTTTTTTGCATTAATACAGAAATGGCCAAAAACTAATTAGATTTAAAATACGAAAGCTCAAACAATGTTCTATCGTTGTTTGTATCCTATCGTTGTTTGTATTGTACATAAGGCGCGACTAGTATCCTATCAAATATTTTTTCGGTCTTGTATTTCTTTATGTACCTTTTTATATGCTTGACAAAGAACAATTTGGCAAACTTGAGCAAAAATATGTAAAAGTTTGGAAACTACTCACTAGATGTCAATTGTAAACGGAAATATCATATTGCTTGAAAATGGCATATGGTCAGAAATTGCAAAGAAAAAAAATATGGATTACTTACTGTATGATGAAATTATGGATGTAAAAAATAGGGTGGCAAATGTGTTGATATGTGTTATGAAAGCAAATAAACTAAAATCACCATATCTCATTGCCTCCAAAAGAATGATTTCTTAAATTATTACATTCAATATGCATAATTCACATTTTACACTTGGTAGCAGAAAATATTCGAAACACATACGAGGGAGCGTTTTTATATTCGCGGAATGAGCGGGTTGTAGAGGGGTGAGTAGGCGCATTGGGGGCGTGGCCTGTGCAGCGACTCATGATTAGTATAAATATGAAGTTTCATTGTTATTAGACAGTTAGCCTTTGAGCTATCGTCAACCAAGTAACATAATCAGGAGTGAAAAGTGAAATATGGAAAAAATCGAATATCATGCCGTTATAAAGTTCCTTACCAGGCAAGGAAAATCAGTCGCGACCATAATGAATGAGATGTCATTGGTTTACGGCGACTCTTGTCCAGGAAAAACCATGGTGTACAAGTGGCATAGTTTATTTAAACAAGGAAGGGAATCCCTTGAAGACGACCCGAGGCCGGGCAGGAGCATTGAGGTGACCACGCCAGCACTTATCCAAAAAGTTGGACAAATTGTACTCGAAGATGCTCGACTAAAGAAGAAATAACTCGCAGAAATGGTTGGAGTATCCGATACAACAATTTTTAAAATCCTACACGATCATCTCGGCATGTCTAAGGTCAGCGCAAGATGGGTGCCGAGAATGCTCACGCCGCCGCAAAAACAACAGCGCGTAGAGTGTTCGCGTGCATTTTTGGACCTCTGTAATGAAGACAAGGATGGTGTATTGAGTGGAATTGTTACTGGAGACGAAACTTGGGTTCATCATTATGAACCTGTGTCTAAACAAGACTCCATGCAGTGGCATGAAAAGGGCACAGCACCTCCCAAGGAATTTAAAGTGTCACAATCAGCTGGGAAACTCATGGCAACGGTATTTTGGGACTCGGAAGGAATATTGTTGATTGATTATAAAGATAAAGGTGTTTCTATAACCGGAGAATATTACGCTTCAATATTAGAGCGACTAAAAGAAGCCATTAAAGAGAAAAGACGGGAAAAATTGACAAAAGGTGTTCTGCTTTTGCACGACAACACGCCCGTCCACAAGAGCCGCGTTGCGTTAGCTGCCCTGCATAAGGTGGGCTTCGAAATTGTGAATCACCCACCCTACAGCCCAGACCTGGCCCCGAGTGATTATTACCTGTTTCCGAAAATGAAAAAAGAGCTGCGGGGTAAAAAATTTACTGCCGATGATGAAGTCAAGGAGGCAGTTTCGGCGTATTTTGCAGATAAAGAGAAATCATTTTTTTATGAGTGTATAAATAAATTACTTGAAAGATGTGAAAAATGTATCCGTCTTGCAGGTGAATATATTGAAAAATAAAAATAATTTGTTTTTTTTATTTCCACCCCTTGTCCCCCATTCCGCGAATATAAAAACGCTCCCTCGTATAATCAAATTAATATCAAGTGCGAAACAGATTTTCAGTCACCAAAGCGCGTAGAAGAGTTACGTGTATAGGAATACCACAATCTCCTAAATTAATTTTAACTATCTGGCTAAAGGCTGCGTTCTATTATAATAAACATTTTCATCAACTCAAATCTTTTGCTATGAAGTTTATTCCTTTAAGTTTTAATGCAACCATAGTACCTCAGTTGCAGTTTGAAGTTCTTCTAGTTCTTCACGATTTAAATGTTTTGCACAAGAATTATATGCCATTAGTGAATGCACTAGATGAGTTTCAAAATATCAGTTTATCGTTATGTGAGTCTTTGGACATCTTGGACAACATAAATGAGCATCTCCAATCACTAACAGATAAATCTGGAAATCTTGCTAATAGAAAATTATAGAAAGTGCTAAGCAAAAATCAGGACTACAATGAATTGCATTATATTTATCGGTGTATTTGTCATAGGCATTTTAGTGAGTAAGAGTTATTGAAATATGCAAATATTACCTCTCTAGGCGCGGAGCGTTTGTTTCCGACATTCATATACTTTATCATGACATACACATTTTAGTGAAATTGCATTGAAAACGTCAATGATGCTAGACACCGATCTCTCTGTTTCAAATTAGCAGGTTAGTTTGTGTTTGTACAAATGTGTATAACATATGAATTCTATCTCTCTGTATTAAAAAATAAATTAATATTAAAAACAGGTCTACTAATATACATTATACAGGTACATACGTTATTTTATGTACCTATTGCACAGTAGAGCGTAATATAAATAAATTAAAATTATAAACTCAAGTTAATTATTTTTACATGCTTTTATGTAATTCTATTTAGTCGACACATATGTGTATTAAAAATAAATTAATATTAAAAACAGGTCTACTAATATACATTATACAGGTACATACGGTATTTTATGTACCTATTGAACAGTAGAGCGTAATATAAATAAATTAAAATTATAAACTCAAGTTAATTATTTTTACATGCTTTTATTTTAATAATATTGTATAACCGAATAACGAATCGACCTTCAAATTAAAGAAACTGCCCAGGTTCAGGTGTTCAGGCATATCCAATTTTTGTAAAAAATCGTTCAGTCGAAAAATACATAACATATTTAACATATTTAACATACTTAACCTAGCGCTATCGTTTTTTCATATTTCAAAAGTTTCTAAAGTAAAGTTGAGCATAAATTCCATATTTGTTTCTCACAGTTTATATATTATACACTATTATTTTAATACAACCTTCAAATTTTCGATTTATTTGTTAGGTCAGTGTAGTTAAGGTTCACAAGCATAGAAGGTAAGAAAAAACTGTGTAAATATGTAACCTATTATCTTATTAATATGTTTTTCCTTTTTTGATAATTACTTAAGATCCATCCTAATTAAAAAGCATAAGAAAGATAAAAGAATAATTTTTTCTTTTAATTTATAAGAAGCTTTTTTTTTGAAGATAATAACATTACATGGAAAATTATTTAAAAAATTTTCGAAAATGTACTTTGCAAAGTAAACAATTACAGCCACTGTTACTTTAGCCATAAAAAAATTGTAGTTCTAATAGATATCTTTGGTAGAAAATAAAATTATGTGTAATGAATTGGAAAGTAATTATATTTGTGTGATAATTGTGCCACACATAGACTAACATCGCAATCTGGGCATCTTGATTCTCGCTGTATTTTTTTAATAACTACGCACGGGTAGCATTTGATTTTTTTATAGATAAATGGTATATATCCTGGTAAATGCTGTTCCATAACATAAGAAAATCTAAAACTTGCCATCGTCGACCTTTCGAAGTTGTAACAACAAGTTATTGTAACAACATGAGTTTCAAAATTTTTTTAATGTTCCACATTATAATCAAATTCGATAATTTGCTTCTACATATTTCACACAATGTATATGAGTTTCATAATGCGTATTCGACAAGGTGAAAGATACAATTTTTTTCGGAACATTTTCAACGTTTCTAGTAATCAGAAAGATGTTGGTCTCTTCGGTCTACTCCTCCCATTGTATTATTATAACCTGTAATTATAATGGGTCACTTTTTGCCTTCTGGTTCATTTCTGGTCACATGTTCTATAATGATGCAAATGTCAACAGAGACACACATCCATTTAGTTTCGCAATTTCAATGCAATTATTTACCATCGTTGATGTACTAGAATTTCATTCTTTTTACATTTTTATTTTTCTTATTCTACTAGCATTTATTTTTTTCTTAATTTTGTATGTAATCTGTATGTACTGATATTATATTTTAGTAAAATATCAACTATGAACGAACTGGTCTAACCTGATCTAGGTTAACATAGTAAAAACGATTTTATTCCAAATCTGATATGTGCTAGTGTAATATATTGCTTACATCCAAGGCGTACTTTGAATACTAGCTTTCATCTATGGTTACATCTTGTTCTGGCATGTTTAGTTCTTGTCTTGTCTCTGTAGCAAGTCTAAAGTTGGCTAAATTTTGCAAAGCTTTGTTGTATCATATGCTTGATTGATATTATTTAAGAGTTTTTTTATTTGTGCGAATTGTCTTCATGTTGTAATTTCGAAGACAACGGGTGTTTTGATAATACGTTGTTTGGTCTAGTATTGTTAGGTATTCACCTTCTTCACTAGTGACGTTAACAAATTTACTATAGCTAGTCATAGCACAGTCATATCGTTCTGACTAACGGGTTCCTAATCAAAAATTGCAACAATTTCGACAAAATTATCGTCTAAAAACAATCTGATAAATTTCATTATATCCTTACATGTATCTTCATCGGTCTCAAAATTTAACGAATTAGATGCAATTTTAATCAAATCTTGGTGATTTTGGAGGTGGATTGATTGTATTTATAGCATACCTATTATCACATTCAATTATGATAAAAATTTAATAATATCGATATAAAATAAAAAAACAATGACAACCACGAAGTAACTAACTTATTCACTTATTGGGATATGAGCGTTATAATTATGTCTGCCGCGTTGGGTGGCGCGCCATAAGTGTCTACTTTGTATTAAGTAATAAATAAGTAATAGTTAATAATTAAAAGTTTGGTTAAAATTTCGCAAAATATTTGTGAATTTTAGTGTATGTTGAGTAAATAACTGCTTACGTAGATTAAATGACTAGTGAATATCTGAATCGTGTGAATTGCTAGTGTAAATTATTGTTTCGTTTCATTTAGCGATGTACGCCGCGTTATAAAAATTTTCTTATACTTGGAAAACAATTGTTCCACATCTAGTGATGTAACATTTACATTGTTATAATAATCTTTGAAATTATGTAAGAGATCTGGAGAAGCAGTGCCACTATTATAACATATTTGTCATAATCTTAAATTTTTGTTAAAAACAGTATTTTTTATAACTGTTCTACAACTAAATGATTTTTTGTTCACTTAAGGCTTTCAACTGTAAGTGTTCATTATGCAGTACATTCAGCTACCCTACTAACGACAATGAAAGATTTTGTAATTTGCCTATTGCCACAAGTATTTTTTTGTAATTTTGAAAAGTTTATGTCTGTAAATACTTCAGTATTTTCAAATTTTCTTGACTTGCTGCAGCTTTTTTCGGATTGAATTGTAAAAATAAACTATATATTTGTTGAGATTGCAGTGTGCCTTAACGTGTATGAATTGGCTGTAGTGATTAAGGGATGTCGGGACACTATCTGAGAAATTCTCTAATTCATTTAGGAGATTGAAGAAAAACGGTTTTCGTTTGAACGACTAAATCATTCATCATCATGGACAATAGTTTCTTAAAGTTTCTGCTACGAGATATAAAGCATGAAGTTGCTACATTTTTTTAAATAATGAATATACATAACAGATTGCACCACCACATTGTCATTAATACTAATACTTGATCTACTAGGAGTTGAAAGCTGGTCAATGTATTTACCATAATCCATAAAATACCAAATAATTTTACTGGTTCGTAACAATGACACTAAGGGTTTACCAGGTTTTAATTTTTGTACTAAAACAACTACAACAGAGCTCTTTTTTATCTGTAGTTTGGCCCACACATAATCACACCTTTTTATTATTATATTTGTAATTATAGGAGATGGTAATTTTAATTTGTAATTGTATGTACCCAGAATTTACTAAATAATTTTTTATCAAATAAAGAAAACAGTAAATTACAAAGAGTAAACATAAAAATTAAATCAAAAATAAATTCATTATAATCATTTACACTTTTTTTTGCATTACATATTGTGTAGTTTTAATGTGTTTCTTATAAGTAAGTTTGTATCGGGAGAATAAAGTTTAATTGCATACTGTAAATATTATTTATGCGCCATCATAATTTAAGTCGTAAATTTTATAAACTCTTTTAATTTACATTTTCTACTAATTGCAGCACTATTACAAATTTCTGAAGTTATTACGTTCTACACGAAAAAGCAAATACACCATAGCTCTTCTCACCGAGTTGACGCGATTTATTAAATTCACTCTGCAAATTAATTACACGCACATGTCTTTACTTCTGCGACTGAGGCACCGCCAAAATTGGCAATTCTTCTTATAATGTACCTTGACCTTGATCGAACTATCCCTAGTTAACACGTTCACCGCTTTCGACTTGGTATAAAACTACAATAAATATTATAAATTAAAAAAATAATATTATTAAAAGTAATTCAAGTGCAAATCTGTTTAATATTCGTAGTTCATAAGAACATTATATATTTCGTAAAATTAAAAGATATAAATAATAGAATCTTTGTATGTAAGTATAGAAAACAAAATCGAAGGTTTGTCAATAACACAAATATAACAATGTATTGCACATATATATTTAGAAGCGTGCTGTAGATTATTTGAGATAAGGAAAACAGATTTTTTTTTAATTTGTAGCTCAATTTCTGTACGAAAACAAAGAAATGTTTCCAGTTATTTAATTTGCAAATTAAGAATGTTTGCAAGAGGGCATATTAATCATGTATACTTCGTGCTAATTTAAAATTGTTTCCTTTCTCCTTCTTTAAACCTCTGAAACCTTCTTGGCTATTGTGGGTATCACGTTTCTAGAGTTTACGGTTGAATTGGTGCAGCGAGCTTACCAATATTTAACAAAGTTCGTTTGTTACAGTGAGCCTCCGGAGCATTTACAATGCTTCTGTATAGAGTTTCTCGGGCAGTCGGAATTCAGTTGAAAATTATACTGAATTGAATTTCTAAAGAACCCGTGTATTGTAAGGTTAATAATAAATAAACAAGAAATATATGGTTCACATAGGATGTGAATGTTTAAAAAGTAGTTGCTGTTGTAAAATTCTATATTCGATTTATACAATGATATTAGTACATTATTTAGAAATAATTCATATAAATTTTAATGAAGAAACTAACAATATTAATCTGGAAATACGCAAATTATTTTTTTTTAATGATTAAACTTTAAACCTTTCCTTGCACATTGTTTCATTTTATTTTCATCTGTGAGAAATAAAAGATGGTCGTATCGAATATCGTTGTTGATTCTGGTTGCAAATATGTTGCATTCTATTGATGAAGATCTACCAGAACCCTTACTGGGCGTACCATAAATGGCCGATGGTTGTGCTCGTTTATATAAAAAACAAAACATTATTAATTATTGTGTTAAGCAGGTAAGTAAGAAGAAGCCACCTTTGATCGAATTCCTGTACCTAGATATGTTTTCGTCTATAATATCTGCTTTTCCCATATATTTTTATATTTTGTGAAACTTGATCAGTTCTTTTCTATTTGCGAAAACTTTTTGAACGATCCAACTGCAACCATGTCACGACAAGTAGAAGCTACTACAATCTGATTATTGCTAAGCCATCGTACTATTAGAATACCATTTATCCGTTCAAGGACGAACAGTATATCCTGTATATATGAAGTTTTTATCCAACGTATTTTTCTTTGGAAAGGGTTAACTTCAGGGTCCCGTTCGTAATCGTTCGAATATAATTTGCATGGCAATATTCTTTTATCTGCTGGTATTTCATTCAGTATACATACGAACAAATGTCGCTATATACCAGGTTCATATTTAGAACGCTACGAAATTTTTACCTGCTTAAATTATATATGTAAATCGGAATAATTATTAACCAAATTAGCATTTTAATATTTTCACATAAATTTATCATTTAAAATTAATATTAATTTCCATAATTCCACATATGCGATTCCCACGATTTACATATATGTACAATTTAAGCAGGTACAAATTTCTAGCGTTCTAAATATGAACCTGGTATGTACTTTTTTATACTTCGGCCAATTACTACGTGTCAAGGATGCGTAGTACCCTCTCAGCTTCATCACCCAACTGCCGAATTTTTGATGAACGAATAATTTTCCAATAAATAAAATTGATTTTTACTAAGAATTTTTAACTGTTCAGTTTTTGAAGCAACTGATGCTGTTTTTAAGACAGAAAGTGGTAAGTGCATAAGTCATTTTTCCTTGAGCGGCAGGTCAGCATTCGCAATATGAAATATGTACGTGACTATATGCATACATACATAGACAAATCCGAACTAGTGAAGCAAATATTTCCATCAATTGTCGATCGTCTCTAGCAATCCATATATATATGTATATTATGCTATTAGCATCGGTACTTGGTTTGCAGTTATTTGCTTTACCTTTTACATAAATATATAGTTAAGGATGTAGAACGTGAGTAAGGGAAAAACGATCATTGATTGACCCGGTTAAGAAGTATATTAGTGAATTTCCGGATTTATTTTATGATGGTTCTACGATGATATGTAAAGTTTACTATAAACCGTTGGTGTGTTAGGATAAACACAAGTATAGAAAACATGTTTTCAGTAAAAAACACAGAAATTTAATAAAAAAATGAGGCACCAACGGCTAAAGGCTGAATTAATGCTAGATTTATTTTTAATGATCACAACATGCGGTTTACCGCTAAACTTACTGAATAAAGAACAGTTTAGATCCTTCTACATAAAGATAATTGCGACTAGAAGCTACAATCTGTGACAGCGAATATAGACTCAAAACTGTAGTAAAAGTCAAACAGCCGTGGTTTTGTATTGATAAGACGACAGATTTAGCAAACAAAATTATCTTGTAAATATAATAATAGTATGTGTACAACTATTAGAAACGTGTTTCTTAAATCTCTCAAACGAATTAGAGAATTTCACAGACGGTGTCCCCATATTTCCGAACCACCACAGCCAATCCATATACGATGGAGAGCATGGTTGAAGGCACTTTTTTATTATTCTGAGTATATCCAACAAACAAAAACTGGTCATACTCCAATTCAATCCTGAGGAAGCTGCAGTTATTAAGGAAAGTCACATAAGATTTCAAAACACTTACACTAAAACATTAAAAACTATTTACGAAATTTAAGTATAAAGGATTATTTAACGCAATAGAAAAATTGCAAAATATTGTGTTGGCATTAGTGGAGTCAGTCCAAATAGTGAACAATATATGAGGCGTATAAATGCAAAACTCACTCTTTGCAAAAATTGCATAAATTCAGAAAAGTACATCGTTATGTTCGAAATTTTACAAAGAATGTTACTGTGGTATCGGTTTCTAGCAAAACTCACTGTTCGATACCGAAAATAATGAGTAAATTTAAAGGTTCACTGCAAAATTCACTCTTTGATTCTGTCATTTCGAAGCAAATCTCACTGTTTGCTATTAAGCCAATCAAAATCATTCTAAGAGGCGTGTCTTAGAGTAACGCGTGCGCACTCTCGTCATTCGCTACGTTAGTGCTTGCTGATAATTACTAACTGTAAGTCTGTGTGTTTTAATTGCCAGTCTTTAAAAGTTATTTTATTGTTATTTTGTGTAAATGGAAGTTATAAAAAATGGTCAAAGCATTGTGCCCTGTTGCTCCGGAAAAGGGAGAAAAAAACTTCGGCATGAATCTGCAAGAGATACTTTGAAGAAAGCGCGGTAAGTTTAAACAACGTTTTAAAATGAATGCTCATACTGAAGGTTATTTTCTTAAAGACATCGTCCAAAAGGATTTCCTGGATATCCTACATGTGGACATAATGGGAAACCCGGTTTTCCATATTTCTGTGCAACTTTGAAAATGAATCAAATCAAACGCTTTCATGAGAAGCTGTACTCAACACCAGATAAAGTTAAGCAGGATACGTATATTCTTAAATGTTGCCATGGTGAGCAACCTAAAAAAACCTATAAGAATAAAAAAAGAAATAACACAGTTTCAATCACCTACAAAGTACCTGATGGTGAAGGAAATTTTATACGTGTCTGTAAGGCTGCATTTTTAAAACTGACTGGTTTGAGCAGATTTAGGATTGAGCGAGTGGTAAAAAACTTTTTGAATGAAAACGAAATTCCAATAGAAAGGAGAGGTGGTGATAGAGTGGGAAATAAAAACGACGACAAAAAGAATGAAATAAAAAAATTTATAGAATCGCTAGAGTGTGTAGAGTCACACTATTGTAGAAGTAAAACCTTCAATCGTTTATACTTACCATGTGAACTAAATTTGAAGAAGTTGTACTCAATGTATTCAGCAAACGTTGAAGATAGTCTCTGTGTAAAGTTAAGCTATTTTCGGGAGTATGTTAACACGCATTACAATTTAGGATTTGGTTCACCGCAAACGGACGTATGCTCAACCTGTTTGAAGACTGACGAAATTTTAAAGACCCCTCTGAAGGAAGAAGAACGACAAAACGTTCTAACTGAACAACGAGTGCATAAACTGAAAGCAAAAGCATTTTATAAGCTACTTCAAACCGAAAATTTAAATGTGGAAAACTTTTCTTTCGATTGTCAAAAAAATTTGGCTTTGCCAAAACTATCAGATCAGGCCTGTTACTTTAGCCAGCAGTTAAATTATTATAATTTTACGATTGTGAATGGTAGTTCCAAAGGACATCTTGATTCAACTCATGTGTTTTCCTACCTTTGGTTGGAAACTGATGCACCTAAGGATTCAAACTCAATAGCCTCTGCAGTACATCACTTTTTAAAAACATTTCAGTTTAAAGAAACTACGCACATGGTACGCCTATTTGCTGATGGCTGTGGAGGCCAGAATAAAAACATCACTATGATGGCAATGCTTTCTTCATGGCTTTTAAAAGATGCCCCCAAAACAGTTGATACCTTAGAAGTAGTATTTCCTATAGTGGGGCATTCGTTTATGCCTCCTGATCGAGTGTTTGGGTTGATTGAGAAATGCTTGAAGAAAAAGTCCGTTATTATTAATCCTGAGGAGTATGAAGAAATAATAACAAAACATTCAACAATTCGAAAAACTGATGAATGGAGCATCTTTGACTGGAGAAACGAAGCTAAAAAAGTTATAAAATTACCAGGTTCTTGGCATTTCCAGTTCACTAAAAGCAAGAGATTTATTTTTAAAAGATGCGGCAAGGAGAATGTTATTTTACGTGGCGAACCAAACTATTTTTGCAACATCGGGGAAGCTAAAGGAATATGCAAGAAAGGTAGGAAAATATCTTGTTTGGCTCCGAACGTTATTCCTTTTGGCAGAAAATTAAAAGGGGATAAAAGCTCGATTGGACGCTTATTGGTTTCACATTTTGGAAACAATTGGAGAGAGAAACCGAAGTTAAAACTATACAAAGACTTTTTATTTGCATCAGAAGCAGACAATAAAAACCATCTAGAAGCCGCAAGTGATTCCGAAACGGAATATTCTGAGCAATGCGAAAATCAAAAATATATAGACCTGGAAATATAAATGAACAATTACTGAATTTATATTACTTTGTATTATTTACGAATAAATAAATAGTTGTTTTGCGTTCTAAAATTCTTTGTTCTCCTTTTACTTATAGAATTTGATGCAAAACTTACTGTTTGCAAAAATTAGCTGCAAAACTAACTGTTTACTATTTTAAAATTAAAATTACAGCCTGTTTTGCAAACTATAATGTATACAGACTTAGTGATAGCAATTAAGACGACTACTGTAATCACCTAGCAGATAATTAGACTTATATCACTTAAAAATCGATCCACATTCGTTTTTTGCGAATTACTTAAAATAAGAGAAACTGCAAAGAGTGAGTTTTGCGTCTATACGCCTCATATATACATTCGCTGATATATGTTATAAGTGACATAAAAATACTAGTGCTTTAAAAAACTTAAAACAAATTTGTAATGATGCTTCTATAGATCCTTTACCTACTTACATATAATGATTATTTTAATTATGAGCGTCTTACATTTGTAGATGTCAAATAGTCTTTCTTGATATATAAGAACATTTCTTTTGTCAGAGAAAACATTGTTGACCAAGGCAGATGTGGAAACATACTTAATGGTACAAATTTTTCACCAAAATTATCCACTTCACGTACTTAATAACAACTATAAACAATGTAAGTATTTCATAGATTTTAAAATTATTTATTTTTCTTTATTTTATGCATCGTCAATTAATATTCTTTCCGCTCGATCTGATTGTCGATACGTAGATACGTACTTACTACGATCAATCCTGACCAGTCGCGCCGGAGGGAAATGGCAAGCCTAGTGATTAGTATACATTTTCGTATGTAATTAAAACTAATTTCACTAGGTGGATATATATATATATAGCGCGAGTAAGATTATTCCAAATAATAGTTAAATATATTACAGTATTTTTTTCGCATTTTAACAGAAAAGAATGAAGTTCACTATGACTTTTCCTAAGTTCTGATCATAAATTGATAAATATGCCCCCATAAAACAAGATAATGACGTTTAATGTAAAATAATTCACATGTATGTATTAATATTTCGAATTTTGTATATTCTTAAAGTGTGATATAATAATGATAATAATAATTATTTATAATTTTTTATTTTACTAAAATGTGTGCCAATTTTGTAAAATGACCATTGTCACGAATTATTTATTTGGATTTATAAGTTTCCCAGTTTCCGCAGCGGAAATTTTGTCTATAATTGAGAAATTATCTATGAGAAAATCAGTTCGTTTTCAATTGTCGGAAAAGATGCGATGGGCAGAGAGGGGGGGGGGAGCAAACTTGCGGAACATAATAGAAGTTTCTTTCTTTAAGACTAATAAGTAAAGTTTCGGTTATAAGAATTCTATTTGCTATCGGAAACTTTCTCGTATATTTAATTTTTATGTTAGATAACTAATTAAAATACAGTCTGTTTTTCAAACACTTAACAGAATTCTGTTTCTAGATTTATTTGCAAACAACTTACTTTTTAAATAACCCCATCTTGCAGTATGACTAATTGTCCTTTCTTGCTGGAAATAATAAGTCTATTACAACTCTTCCTGGATTTGCAGTAAAACGAAAGTTTGAAACATGTCAGTATAATGGACAGTATTAACAGTTACAGTTCGATTATCTGCGTCAAAGTAGTATAGTTCAACCATCTTATCCGACGAAACGCCACACTAAGCTGTTACTTTTGGATTGACATAGGTTTTTGGTGGAATCCGTACGGATTCCCCTCAGGTTAGTAATGGTAATTTTGTTTATTACGGTCACCATTAAGATGAAGGTGTGCTTCGTCACTCATAAAGAGATAAGTGTCAACTTTCATGTAGTCATTACGAAAGTCCATAAAATTTCAACAAAATTTAAGTCATCTAATTTTATATCGATCACTAGAGAGG
This sequence comes from Dermolepida albohirtum, assembly GCA_031893035.1. NCBI lineage: Eukaryota > Metazoa > Arthropoda > Insecta > Coleoptera > Scarabaeidae > Dermolepida > Dermolepida albohirtum. Next base: position 479,319 of record JAVIWB010006292.1, on the reverse strand, counting down.
ATAAAATTGCGCGACGTTTCACTAGACTTGGGTTCAGATGTAAAGTGGGATGCAATAAAGTTCACCAATAATAGCTTTCACCCACGGCATCAGTTTCTATTTTGTTATTGACCATTATGTTATGGAGTTTCCTACACTGTTTGTAATTATTTCGCCGAGAAAATGACCATTGTCTGACAAAATAAACAAGTTTATTTGTGAACTGATCATTTTGTGATAATAAAACGTCGCTTAAAAGGATAAGTGTTTCACAACATTCTGTAAATTACAACTTACTTTTTGTTGTATTTTATTTACCTACTATTAAGCGCACACATTTTGGGCGCCGCTCATTTTGCCCTCTCTATCGAGCACTATTGAATTATATATTGCGTTAAACGTAATCGCATTTCTTACTCTTTCTTCATTAACAGTATTATATATGGACTGTGATTTGCCTCGCTCGATTGTTTATCTTAGCTGATTCTTTTGCTCTCCATTTTCCAACCCAAGGTAAAATAACGTTACGCATTAGATACTGTCTAACATAAAATGACGACAGAAACATCTCTGAACCACAACAATTTCAAATCGATGAATTTCTCAACACAACACTAGGTGTATTGTTGCCACTAGCTCTTTTTTTACAACTGTATTTTGTAAACAAAATTCCAAATCTCTTTTTTTGTTACAAAAAGCTATAACTGTAAATATATACTTTATATATAATATATATATAATAAAAATACAATGGTCAACAAATTTTACCGCACTCTCTATATTTACTAAACTTATGTCAATGTGCAATCATTAAAAAAAAGAATTAGCTAGCTCATACTTTCCAAAACACTAATTCAATATTTATGGTAAGACTACATATACGCGTAGTATAGTTTTTAATCCCGAACGTTTATCTGAAAATGATTCACGATGGGAAGCTTATTTGACAAGGAGCTCAGATAACACTTAAAAAGCAGTTAGCATTTTGCTTTATAAGGTATCCTACCTCTTAAATATCTTCTTATCCATACACGGAAAATTTCAGTTGTTGCTCTTTATATAGTAATTTCTAGTTACCGAAAAGTGTAAATACAATGGACTTCAATTCGAACTTCGTTATCAATACAAGCATAGAAGTTACGCTGTCGGAAGTCAGTTGGGAAATCAGTGTTTCTTTTGCGCAGTACATGTTCACGCCAATCTGTAAAACTTCTCATTCTTCTCATTTCTGTTTGCATGGAAAAAAGACAACGAACAGAATGAATTTCGTTCTCTAACAGAGAGTTTCTTGCAATTGACGTGTGACTCGAAATTGGAATTTAAAATAGGAATAAACCAGTAGCGCGTCACTTTACGTTACGGTCATGATACTAGCAATAATACAATCCAAATGTGACACATAAACAATTAAAATATTTTCACCGAATTTATTTGAAAAAATAATAAATGCAAGACAATATCGTGTCGATATAGTACACTTCTACATAACTCTCATTATTATATCACACTTTAAGAATATACAAAATTCGAAATATTAATACATACATGTGAATTATTTTACATTAAACGTCATTATCTTATATTTTTCATTGTTTAGCGTTTTATAATTCATTGCATAGGATCGTAATAAATTAAATTCTAGCTTTTGCTGACAGCAAAGATTATTAGAAAGAAATTTTTCTCTATCATTATTACAATTACTTCAATATGAGTTTTGAAGTATGAGTGCTGTAATTATTTTGCTCTGTTATTAGTCAGTTTTTCTTCTTAAATATTTGGTACGAGATTCAATTATACCCCAGTTTATTTGTGATTGGTAATATTGGCTACAATTTCAAGTGCTAAAAGATTTCAATTATAATAAAAAATAACTAATAATAATAAATAATATAACATATAATACTACTTCAGCTTAAAATTATTTGCTTACAATTCCGTGTCTTTTATATTAAACTGTGGTGTTTTTTATGATTTTATTACTTTCATTCTGTTTTGACGTAATTTATAATATTTTTTGACATTTTATTTTAAAGCTAGTATAAATGATATAATAAGAAGTCCTAAATTAGTGTGAGCGAGTTACTTCTTTATACAGTACTTAACAGATGCATTGCCTCCATGATTATCAAAATGTATTGAGATTGAATTCTAATTACTAAATTCAATATAATAATACTCTATTTAAGAAACTAATATAGTAAATTACTATATGTATTATGTAGTCAGTTTATTATTTTTAATTGCATTTCTTTGATATTTGAATGTATCGGTACATTAAATTACATAATATCTCTGTTAGCATAACAAATATATAATTTTTTTCATATTCTACATCAATTTTTTTAAAATCTGCTTTGAAATAAAATTAGATCAATTATCACATATTAAACACGTATTAACTAGTTACATCTCATAGGGTGTTATGCATATGTAACATATGAATATGTAAGAATGATTTGGCGGGAAATGAACCTTGATAGCTAGCATTATATTTCAAATCAACTTAGGCATTTTTTTATAAAGACAGGTGAAATTTGGTTAATTTCTGATACTTCATGTGCAAGTTACATCAGTGTGAATAGTTTCTAAATGTAAAATTCTAAAATGTGAGACTTGCAATTCTTATTTTTTAAAAGATTAAGAACATGTATATTTTGCCTGGTATGCAACAAATCCTAGGTAACAATACTTATTCGAAACCCAAAATTTGTCTGTAAGTTACGCAATTTAATAGTAGTGCTGTGAACATTGAAGATAATGTACGATCAGAACCTACAAAACCTGCGACAACCCCAGAAACGATCAATAAAATTAATATCGTTTTGAATTTTCGAGCAATTTACATCAGAGGGACAGCTAGGACCATTAGCATTATCGACGAAATACGGATATAATAATAATTTTACATGTAACTTTGAGCATATCTATACTTTCAGCAAGGTGGGTGCCACAAATATTGTATTGCGATCAAAAAGATGGAAGAATGCGAAAGTCAAGCGATAATTTGAAGCCCTTTTACAAGAAGCAAGCCGATTTTTGGCAATGATGTGTTATGGTTGAAGACACCGACTTTTATCACTGTGTTTCTAAATCCAAGCGGCAATTTCGGCAGTAAAATATATCTTGGTAGCCCCTACCTAAGAAGGCTAAGACACTTCCATTCGCGAGCAAAATAAGTTTTTTGAGATTCTAAAGACTTGTCGAAACTTGGTCAAACCATTAATGAATCATTTTAAGCTGCTCTATTATACAAATTGAAGAAAGAAATGCATCCTATTTTGATAGATTTTATTTTTATTTAGAGATTGTTATAAAAATAGCACTTTATCACTGTCGAACAAAGTGTATTGAAATTGAAGGGGAATATGTTGGAAAATGATAAAGAATTGAAAGTCCTCACTCACTAACTAACTAAAGCGTTGAAGAGGTCTTTTTACTTTTTTATATTCGTCACTTGTGCCCTTTGAGCTCTTACTGGGCACTTTAACATCTTTTTTTTTTGTATACGCTCTTCTTTTTCCTATTGGTCTTCAGGATAAGATCACCCTTGCTATTTGGTCCCAATCACCTTAATGTTTGTACTTTTACACACCTCGTTACACATTTGGTTTTTCTCCTTATTTGTTCTTCGGCATTTTGGTGTCCCCCCCCCCCGTATATAACACCAATACACCAATATTCCTTCTCGTTACATATTGTGTTTCCATTACTGTCTTTGATATTCCACACTTCTTCTTTGCAGCTTTGGTTCTCATTTTCTGTTTTTGGTGTTCTTTTTCTTCTATTTGCTTTTATTTTCTCAAATAAGTAAGTTTCCCCTTCATGTGTTTATACTATCAGTTGTTCTTCAGTTTTCTGTCCTGTATCTACTATTCTCAATTTTCCTGATTTATTTTTGACCAAATTTGTTATTCTGTTGTCGGCATACGTGAGACATTAGTGATCATCGCTGTAAATCGTTTTATTTACTTTCTTCTTCTAGAGCTAGGTTAAACAACACAGTAGACGAGGGGCCTCCTTGTTTCAATCCTTCCCTTGTTTCGAAATCTTCTGAGCTGTACCCAGCCTCTTGGTTGTTGTTTCCAGTCATTTGTATCAACTTCATCATTTTGGTAGGAATCTTCAATTCCTTTAAAATCAGATACATTTTCCTTCCATATCTGTGTTGTTACACGTTTGCCCCTTAATAACATGACGCCTGAATCTCTTTTGTTACTATAACGCCTAAATCTCTTTTATTACAAAGATCTGATCTGTCCGATTATTCCTAAAGCCTGCTTGTTATTCTCATAATACCTTTTCTGAATAGACATGTAGTCTTTTCTTTAGGAGTCGAGTCAGTATTTTGCAGTATACTTCCAAGTTGCACACAGGAGTTTATTTTATTTTTTATGTAATGCTTCTATAAAGGCAATTGACTAGTATCTACGCATCTTCTCGATTTCCAATATCCTCAGTATTAAATCATATAACCTTTGCTGTAGTTTATCTCCTCTTGCTTTTATCACTTCTGCAGTAATTGCACTTTCTTCTGGGTTTTTATTATTCTTTAAACCTTTAATTATATTTTCCATTTCCTTTTTCTTTGGTACTCTATTTTTATATTACCTTTCCCATCTATAATATTTGCTTTTCTTCACTTCGTTTTTTTCGCCCTTTTCAATTGTCCTCAGTATATCCTACATATCTTCTACATTTTTTCTGATCTCTTGGTTTTCTTTCTTTGAGGTATTTATTATCTGCTTTTAATTTTGTAACTTGCTCATAAATCGATCTTGTTTTTGCCATTTCATCTCTTTTTGATTTTTGCTAATTTTTTTCATCATTGCTAATATTTGTTCCAGTACCCTCCCCCCGGCGCCTTTACTTTTTCTCCATTTGTCAATCCGTCTCTATGTATCCTATACACAAGTTATCCTATATACAAATTTTCGTCGTTATTCGTCTAAGAAGCAACCAAAAACGTGTATTCTTACCTTTACTTCTTGTTACTATCATTTGTCTATTACAACTACCCGGTCCGCATAGGTCTCCCGAACTTTAAAAATGATTTAATCCTTTTTTATATTTTATCATATATTCTGAAAGGTTTTCTAATTTATTTACATACACCAAATAATTCCCAATTCTCTCACTTACTTCTTTTCGTAATTATTGCACGATACTGCTCTAAATTTCGAATTAGAGTTTATTCATACGCATACCAACACTCAAACCCGAAATTGACCATGTCTAGTACACCTTTCCAAAAAAATTTAAAACGAAATTGTTTAGTTTTTCAAAAAGTATATTGACTGCTATAATAGCTTTACATACTATATATCTTCATTAAAAGAATTTGGGCATAGTTTCTAAAAAGTGTTTGACGTTTTCTTGAATACTCTTATCAGTTCTATATTTTTAGGAACGAAGTTAATGTCCTTGGCAGTGTGTTTTTACGTACAGCAGGCATACAAATCTAATTAACATTGCATTGAAGCGGCGTTTAATTCTATGATTCTAGTCTATGATAATATTACATTTCTTCCAACTTGTTCACTACTGTTATTTGTAACAGCATTATTGTATTGTCATTATTGTTGTATTGCTATTGGTTACAACATATTTTGTCGATTAGAGAAAAGAAACAATGTGAGGTTTGATTAGTTTTCCCATAAATACTTAACGGATGTAAATCTTCGTAGTTACGAAAGCTGCAAAGCTATTCCGGTGCATAATTAACAAGTCGAAATTTCGGTTTAAAATATTTTATGAAGTGCAACAAATGTAAACATTAATAATAAAATGACTATATGAAGAACAAGTGCAAGCGGTATATACCATACTTCGTTTCATCTATGATTCGAGCATTTCTGTGAGCTGTACTGATTAATACATGCTCTTTCTGTTATTATTCTATTTTCAACACACAGAGCCAATATGGAAACTTTGTTCCGGAATTAATGCTCCACTTGAATAGAACAATTGCTTACTATCTGAAACACAGATACGACGAGCTAAGTACCACTGAATTGTGATAGCAGATTGTTATTACGAGTAGGTACTTTCAGTTCTTGCAATAGTCTCCCCGCCGGTCCTCTTATCTGAAAAGTACACATGCGTAAAATTGAAATTCGTGCAGTCTTATCTTTCCTTTGTTATCTGGGAAATATTGAAAATTCAACCGCAGGATTACTATGCGTGTATTGTTATGAGACCGGAGAACCAAAATTAATTGCGGGTATTATGTTACGAACGATCGCACAAATTGCATGAAATATAAATGTTGGATTTACCATTACTTGTATCGATAACAATCTATTAATTTATTTAGCCATTTTTAATTATCGCACATAACAATCTTTTCTCTGCACAGTGGCTTCTTCAGATTTTTGAAGTAAACTAAATTCTAAAGTATATTTTAAAATTATATCTTATAAAGTATGTAGTAGTGACTTGTGATATAAGTGACAATCACTTATAATATTGGCAAAACCACGTGCTTCGGAGCTATTAAACTTTTTTATTATACAAGCAAAGTTAGTAATAGTGAATTGTCTATTTCTGTTTGATTTTTTGATTTGGTTCGATATTTGTTTTAGTTTGCATATTATATTTGCGACTAACTTCATTTTGATAATTTTAAATTTGGTATATTATTTGTCAGAATTGATTATTACCTGCACTATATTCTACGCAGTGTGGCAATTAAATAGCTAGACTAGCGTGAGAAATGTTATTTATTGCAAATAAACTTATATTTAACTTTTATCCCCTTCAACATACTCCCCTCCCCTATCTATACATCGCTGTATACCTGTCTTCCAATGTTCATAACAATGCTGTAGCTCATCAGTTGTCAGCCTCTTCAAAAACTCTGTCATTTTTGCTTTTACGTGATCCACAGACTGAAAATGTGTTCGCTTTAATGCATTTTTCACTTTTGGAAACAGGTAAAAGAACAGGTAGCGCGAGATCTGGCGACTACGGAAGATGATTAAGCGCAGCAATGCGCTTGTCCTGCTTGACAGATTGTGAGCTGGTGCGTTGTCCTAGTGTAGAATCCAAGAGTCGTTCTTCTACAAATCTAGTCTTTTCTTCTTTATCCTTTCCTTCAGCTTGACAAGGACTTCTTTGTATTTCTAAATAATGGTTTGATCCTCAGGTACCCAGTCAGTCATGATAACACACTTGATATCGAAGAAAACGATCAGAATTGCCTTCAATTTCGAATTGCTCAATATTAGTATTGTCATTCAAAAACTCGCGAACGTGACATAACACGATCACCAAACACCTCCTTTAACATTTGTAAACATTCTGTTTGCGACTTTTTTATTTTGAGAAGGAATTTCAGATTAAATCGCTTCTCAATTTTTATGTTAACCATTGTCACGACACTAATAAGTAACAGTGTCCTCTACAATTAAAGCTCGAAAGTAAATGAAAGCAGACAGAGAGACGAAACTACAGGTTGTTGCTTGGAAAGTATAATTCTAATTACAGCTTCACCCGATGCGACTGCATGATGGAAGGAGTGCAGGCTCGTTGTTTAATTATCATACCTCGTATAAATGTATGCGTCATATCACTGTAGAAGCCGCTCTGATTCTAGTACTTTGTTATGTTTCTGCAGCAATGATGTTTGTTAGTGTTCTTTTTTAGGGTGTTTAGGTTTATGATTTTGCTTATGTTCTTGTAATCTTTATTATTGGTTTTAATCTGTAGTTTTGAATTTTTATTTCTGGTCGTAAATGATTTATTTACGTTTATTTTTAATGCCTTATTAACGGGTATAGTGTGGTATTTCCTCAGTTAACGAAATTCTAAGTTTCTGCTTTAAAGAGAATTCTTGGTTTTAAGTGTTAATCGTGTCTAATGCAGAGTCGATTATCAATCCACGTAGAGCAGAGGGACACTGAAGTATTTGTTCTCCAATTTGGTCTGTTTCTGAGCTCATATTATAAACTGCGACAGCTAAATTTCAATTAATTTGATTAAATAATTTTGCTAAATTTTAAATGTGTATAGGTAACTAGTTTATTCATTGTTAATGTATGTAACTATAATAATACATTTTCAGAATATTTTAGAATTCTATTAAATATACAATATATTCATTCCACCCTTGACAATTAAACACTAGCGCGCTTTAGCACTCTTCAGCTTAAAATAATTAATCGTATCTCGAAACTGATAATTAATTAATTCCATGCCGAATTATTTAAATTTAATTCTATACGTTTATGTTCAATCTATATGAAGTATGTTTGATGAAACATTCTAATATAAGTATATGTGTAATTTGAAATATTTAAATGATCTTAGTGGTTATGTGCTTTTATTTAGTTTAACATTTACTAATATATCGTTCAAAGTTGTTTATAGATGTTTAACGTTTACTAATATTTTATTTAAATTATTTATACAGCTGAACGTCGTCTAATATTTAGAGCCACTTTTATTCATTTGCATTTTTTTATAACTCAGGTTAGTTTAAAGACAGTTTTCTTAAAGTTCAAATGTTTTAAATATCTGCCTTTCATTCTGTTTGCTTGGGATCTTAAATCTGTTACTCAAATAAAGTTTTATAGTATGATATATAGGTTCTGAATTGATGCACCTACACAAAGCAGAAAGTAATATCTTTTAGTAATAGCAAGCAAGTGCATTGAGGAATTCGTGAAGTTTAGAACAGATGCAGCGTATCATAATTCAATTTTTCACCGGCAACATTAAATTAGCTGAAATTCATCGCCAACTTGTGTAAAACACAGTATAGAAATGATACCCTTGGATAGGATCGTGCGTGAAAGCTTGGTTCATACAGATTAAGGAGGCTGCCATTGTGTTGAAATTAAACGCCATCTTGCCGTCCTCAAATCAGCAAAGTCCCTGGATCACCGGGATTTGGCGCATCGTTGAGAGTAATCAGCACATCACGGCTATGTATATTTCTGAAAAACTGCATCAATTTTGGTAGCGCACAGGCAATAATTAAAAATAACTTGAGATTCAGAAAAATCTCTGCCTGTTGAGTACCATACGTTATTAGCGAATAAAAAGCGAAATTGCATTTTCCAACTCTTTTCGCACAAAATTGTTACCTGAGATGAATCATGGGCCCAACACTCCACTTTTTTATTGAAACAAAATTGAATTTACTGGCAGAGAAAATGAGAACTAATCTCTCAACAGCCAAAATTCGCTTATCAGCAGACGAAAATAGCGCAGCTATTTGCAACTTGATCAGGGGGGGAGGTTATTGCTAGTTCGTTTTTTGCATAAATACTGTACTATCGACCCTGAGTGTTATTGCAACTTTCTTGACGAGGTCAGACTGCCATACAAGCGCAAAAAAGACGTGGTTGTCTCGTTTGAAAAGTTTTGCTTTTTCTAAACAACGCCAAGTCCTTTAGCTGCTTTAATGAACATTCACCTTATATCTCGTACTTGTAGTCATGTTTTCAGACCTTTCAAAATCGCACTAGGAGATAAACGATTGAACACTAATTACGACGTCAAAACCTTCATTCGCATTATTAAGATAGTCCTTGTTTCATTCTAAGAAAATGGTATCTAAAAACTGTTACCTCGTGTATAATTCGAAAAGGGAAGAGTATGTATTATTATTATTATTATTGGCCTTGGCTGCGAGCCATTAGCCACATACTGACTCTTCACCCTAACCACCCGAATGGACGTCAGGGCAGACAAGACACTCACTTCACACCCGGGGCCGATCGGGTGACTGTAAAAGACAACACAGGGGGGGCACCGGAAAAGGGGATTGTCCACATAGGTTCACAAACAAAGGAGAACGACTATATTTGTAAAGATATGTTACACATATGTTTATATATCCTGAAGTTAATTTCTCCTTTCTCTTGTCCTATCAGGTAGTTTATATTTACTGGGAGTTGTAGTTTCATGGCAATAAGGTCGCGTATAAGTTCTCCAACTTGTTGCTTATATTTGTCGCAACCTAACATTAGGTGGTTGATGTCTCCACGTTCTTTATTACAGGCCTTGCAGATGTCATTATCAGAGATATTGATTTTGTACAAATGAGCAGGGAATCTTCCGTGATTAAAGGTGATTCTTAGGATTTGGGATAGCAGATTCTTTTTTATATTTAAATGGCTATGCCATCGACTGTTCTTAATCTGCGGGAACAACGAGTAGTAGTTAGTATGATTGTATACATAGGTCTTGGTGTATTGCGCTTGCCAGTTTTGGCGCGCCTCGTCTTTTAATTGTTTTAGGAGATCAGTATATGGAATTAGTATATTATCTCCTGGTTCCTCGCAACATGCGGTTTTTGCAATAGAGTCTGCTACCTCATTACCAGTAATTTGGGAGTGCCCTTTGATCCATACATATGTTACCGATTTCCCGCGTTCTTTCAGGCTAAAATCTAATAAATGGATTTCGCCTATTAGGGGGGATAATTTACGCCCAAAATTTTGCAGGCTCATGAGAACGCTTTTAGAATCAGAGAATACACAGAAGTCCCTGCTATCTGTTTGTATTATGTATTCGAGAGATTTTTTTATGGCGACGGCCTCCGCAGAGAAAATGCTAGCTTCTTTGGGAAGCGTATACTTCTCTCTATATTGGTTGTGTGGTATAAAAAAGGCACAACCAGTGCCCACTTCATTTTTTGCCCCATCTGTGAAAATGAGAATAGATTTGTCATGTTGGCCTACAATATCGTTATATATTACTTTATTTAGGTGGGTGTTTTCAGAGAATTTGGGGAAAAGAATTATGGGTTTGTGCCGTAGACATTTGAATGGTAAAGAATATATCAGAGGACCATTCGTTTTAACAATTATTTTATCATAAATAGCTGAGTCCGCAAAAGCAGTCGCCAGTAAAGGGGATGTTTTGTTTTGCCAGTACGTGCCTATGAGGTTGTGTATATTTAACTTGGCGCTCTTGGCAGTGATACTTGTCTCGATCGTCCTGTTTTTCAAAATGAATTTGTCACTTAGGTATTTCCGCCTGATAGACAGAGGTGGTTCTCCTATTTCCACGTACATGGCTTCTACTGGGGTTGAGTTCATGACTCCCAGACACAATCGTATTGAGCTATTGTTAATAACATCTATTTGCTTCAGGAGGGATTTGCATGCGGAACCGTACAGCACACACCCGTAATCCAACACTGATCTTATCATTGCTCTATAAATGAGGACTGATGTATGTAAATCGGCCCCAAATGAAACTTTATTAACCATTCGTAGTAGGTTGTTTGCTTTTCGGCATTTCTCAACTGTTTTTAGGATATGTATTCGCCATTTCAGCTTGGCATCCAACCACATCCCCAAGTACTTAGTGGCGTTGTTTACTGGAAATTCCATGTTGCCCAAATTGACTTTATTACAATTCGTTAGACGATGTCTAGTGAAGACCTGTACATTACATTTGAGATAGGCAATTTCGAATTCCTTCTTACCGCACCATTCTAGGAGTTTTGCCATAGCTTGGTTTAATACCTCGGTACATTGTGTGAGAGAATTTTGTTCCGTGTAAATTACAAAGTCGTCTGCGTATTGTATAATTTCGACATCAGAGATACACAGGTCATTAGTATAGATGTTAAAAAGCAGTGGACTTAAAACTGATCCTTGGGCTAAACCTTTAGAAGTTATTCTTGGTCCTATACAATTATTATTTTGGGTTCTTAAGACAATACTGCGATTTGTGTACAGGTGGGTAATGTTGGTAGCGGTAGAGGAAGGGATATTTATTCTAATTAATTTTGTTCTCAGCGATTGGAGGTTGACAGCATTATAGGCATCTTTGAGATCCACGAAAATTGCCAACAGATAATTATTCCTCGTGAAAGAGGTTTGAATGTCGGTCACTAAATGTGCCAAAGCGTGCTAAGTGCTATATCCTGGTCTGAAACCATATTGATACTTGGCCAAGTTACCTTGGTTTTCGGTACACCATTCTAGCCGAGCTTTGATTAATCTTTCCAAAGTTTTCAATATACAAGACAGTAGTGAAATCGGCCGTAAATCCCTAACATCTTTAACATATCTGTCTCTTTTAATAATTGGGACAATAATTCCTTCCTTTAGTTCTTGTACTTCTTCGCCGTCTATATAGATTTTATTAAACATATCCAGCAACATTTTTTTGGCGTTAGTAGGTAAGTGTTTAATCATGGGGTACAATATGTTATCCAAACCAGGGGATGTATTATTGCTTGCTTTTAAAGCTATATCCAATTCGTAAAGAGTAAACGGTTCCAACAAGACGTGCGTATCGTCCTGGCAGCTGTCTATGTTGACAATGTGCTCCACAGAATCCGGTGTTAGCTTATGTAGAAGATCCGTGAGGGTATTTTCGGGTATATGTTGTTTAGGGGTGCAATGCGGCTTGATTGACTTAATTTTCTGCCAAACTTTCTTGATCGGAGTGTCTTTATTTAAACTCTCGCAAAAATTTCTCCAGCTTGTTCTGGCTTTTGCTTTGAGAAATTTTTTTGTTTCAGCAGCTATTCTCTTATATTCCACATAATTTTCCACGTTAGGATTGTTTCTATACTTTAACAGAGCTCTTTTCCGATTAGAGATTACCGTGTTGCACTCGCTATCCCACCAACTCACCACGAGATTTTTTGTTCTCCAAGGTTTTTTCTTCTTGAAAACTTTTTCACCAACGGCATTGATTTCATTTAGGATGTATTTATAAATTTCATTGGCCTGCATATCTATATCCACAGTTTCAATCCTGCTTTCCAACTGACAAGAATATTCTAGCCAGTCAGCATCTTTGACATTCCACTTGGATGTCGGATGTATAAGTGATGTGTCTGATGCTTCAGATCCATATTGGATAATAATGGGGTAATGGTTAGAACCTAGCGTGTCTGTTTCCACGTTCCATGTACAATTTATGGCTAAGTTTGGCGAAGCTAGTGTTAAATCTATTGCTGATTCATGTCCGGCCCGTCCAATATGTGTCACACTGCCGTTGTTCAGCAGACCTAAATGAAGATCGTCTAGCACATTGATGAAATTAGCACTCAAATTATCATTATGGTTACATCCCCAACTCGTGTTGTGAATATTAAAGTCCCCTGCTATAAAGCAACTGCGTAAGTTACATTGCCGGAAAAGCGATTCCCAGTCTTTACTAGAAGCCTGTATCTTAGGGGGTTTATACACAGCAACAATGTCCAAAGGTGTAGATATAATAATCTGAACACCACAAGCCATAATACCAGGATTATAATTTTCACTTAACTTAATTTCGGAGACGTTCAGATTGTTAGTGACAAGAATTGCTACTCCGCCATAACCGTCACGCCTGTCTTTACGTATGCAATTAAAACCATGCATTTGAAAGTGTTGTTTTGGTTTGAGCCATGTTTCGGACAAGATAATTACATCCACTTTGTTTTGAGTGAGGTAATTTAATAAACTGAGTTTATTTGCATTGATTGATCTACAATTCCATTGCAATATTTTGAGTTGTTTAATCATTGGTAAATTGAATATGGGTATTATGTACTTGTTCAACTGTTACTGTGGTTACCTCAGCTTAGTATAATACCGATTAACAGTGTAACCGACTAAAACACAATACTATGTTGCCTGGGAACTTCTTTCTATAAATGTATTCGGATCTACATTAATAATATTTTCCAACTTTTCTTTTACTGCTTCTTTATCGAAAATAAAATTACTGTTACTGAAAATAGATTCTATAAACTTTGTGATATTTTCTATAACGTCAGTACTTCTACTAAAGGGTGTTTCCCTATTTACAGCCCTATTAAAGAAACTTGGCGACTGTGAGTCACCACTGTTAGCGGCAAACAAAGGTCGAGTCCCAATACTTGCAGGAGACATTATTTTACGTTTTTTATTATTATACCAATTCTGCGCTTTTGGTTTAGTTGTAAACTTAAAACTATCCTTGCTATTTAGAGGAGGAAATTCTTCTTGATTGTCTAAATTCAGCAGAGGCGAGAAAAAAAAACTGCTTGTTTTTTTAGCAAAAGAGTTAGGGTTGTTTAAAGTTTGTCTGGCCTCAATATAAGTCAGTCTGTTATCAGCCATTATTTTTTTTATTCTTTTTTCTTTGATATACATGTCACATTTTTTGGACAATCCGTCATGGGCCGCCGATTTACAATGGTAGCAGATGGTTTTTGTACTACATGTACCCTCATGTGCGTCCCCGCAATTTTTGCAGCGTTGTTCTTTAGCTTTGCATATTTTTGCAATGTGTCCAAACCTTAGACATTTGAAGCACTGCAACACGTTGCTAACATATACGTCTACTACTCTGCGACAGCTATTAATAAAAACATAGGGTGGCAATTTGTTACCATGGAAGGAGACTATGATGGTTTGTCTGGGTATCGTCTCTATAGATTTATCCTCTTTGATAATTTTTCTATGTATTCTTTTTACTTCTTTAATATTTCCTTCACATTCAATTGTTTTCAGTAATTCTTTCTCTGAGATAGAGGAATCGACAAATTTGATCACTCCCCTACACTCTGTTAGATGTTTAGGTACATAACAATGAAGGTTTTTTGCTTTTAAGAGCGGATTATTAACTAAATTTACTACATCTTTTAGGTTTTTCATCTCGACCTTAATTTTGTTGTACCCTATTTTACTGATTTTCTTAATACACGATTTCAAGCCGAGTTCCTCGTGCAACACGCGGCCTAACGCCATTTCGTGCAAACGTCCGATATTTTTGGAACGGTGCTGTATAAAAACGTAATATAGACCATGGTACAAGTGAGTAAATTTAAGATTAAAGTTGTTGTCAATTAAATAATCATTATTACTATTATTCGAGTTTGTTGACGGCTCGTTATTATTTATATTGTTTTTTTCGCTATTTATTTGACTAGATTGTTTCTGCGGATTCCATAGTTTAGAATTAAATGAAATTTTAACTTACCCAGCGATCCAGGCAAACAAAAAAAAAACTAACAAAACAGAAACTAGCAAAAGGAAAAAAGAAAGGAATATAACAAGAAACTTGAAGACTATAAGAAATA
Organism: Dermolepida albohirtum; assembly: GCA_031893035.1. Lineage (NCBI taxonomy): Eukaryota > Metazoa > Arthropoda > Insecta > Coleoptera > Scarabaeidae > Dermolepida > Dermolepida albohirtum. Next base: position 464,318 of record JAVIWB010006292.1, on the reverse strand, counting down.
TATACACAACTAATTTGAAAAATGAAAATGTAATAACTAGGTAAATATTAGAAATAAGAAAATGTAATGGATGCGAAGTATTACACTCTCGACAGCACTCGCGTTTCACTATCATTGAAGAGTATGTAAAAACGTAATATTTATTATTATTATTATTATTTTGACTACATCTGGGAAACTAAATTTTCTTGAACAAAAGGCGTGTTTATATTTGATCCGCTCTCGTAATAATAGAATACTTTTCAGCATATTTATCATATACGCTTTTGTTAGGCGACTCGCTCCCTTTCGCGAATGTAGCCAATGCATTGCAGCCTTTACTTATTGCCTATCGACGTTTCGGTGGACAGTAGGTGCTTAGGAGTTAAAAAGGTGATTATGTTTTCACTAAAATGGAGGCTAAAAACTCAATGAGAGCCCTGCAGTAGATAGTTGATTGGATTAATAGAGGACTAAGGCAATTGGATGTCTTACGAGTAAGTATGGAAAGTAAAGTAATTATGAAAGCACCAAAATCGATAGGAATTCAAGTGAATGCTGATGATTTACAGGAAGAAGAGAAAAGAATAAGAACTAGAGTGGATGAAGAAATCAAAGTAGTTTAAATACAAATGACAATTTCATTAGCTTGGAAGAAGTACATAGATAGTATCTGACTGGAAGAAATGTATAAGGTAATTAATGTAAAGATAGGCATCTTGTATGTGACGACGAAAGAGGGCGACCTGGATATATTTGTAGATGCAGACAGTGTGACGACTTATTTATAATTGTAAAGCAAAGTGTTTGATTTACGTTAAGAATGGTTCTCCGCACTTTACTCACTAGGTTTAGTCACTAGTTCCTTCTTCTGGTCCTTCAATTTGAAAAAGAATGACTGGCGGAGTCAAACAATAAGGTAATGTATGAAAATGATCCCTACTTTGAGTACCTCAAACTATGAAACTATATAGAGGATATAAAGAAGTTTTATTAGCCTTGGAAGAAACATGTAAAGTTGAAAGACTACATCTAACAGTAAATACTTTGACAATGAAACAGTGTTTCCTTGCTTAGACCGAGAGCATTGTACACTATCTTCGTATACAAATATATATTTCATGGTTACAATTAACATATCTCATAATTAATATTTACACACATTTTTGTGTATACATTTTGTCTTGTAGTATTTCAAATGGTTCATTAGGTTATTCTGGTAGTGATAATTTTGATTCTATTATAAAATATAAATGATGCTTAGAATTAGGTTCGTCATAATAGCAATGCCCAAAAGACAAAACATCCATTTATAGAAGCCACTAAGATAATTAATATATATATATATATGTGTCGAAGTTCTATGTTTCAGGATCGTTACTTTGTTTTTACAAAATAATTCGAGGATGGGCATGCTTTCCTCCTTTACTCAGAATAATGCCGGTATCGGAATATACATACATATGTATACGTGTTTAAATCTAATGCAGAGTCTTTTATTTTTTGTTTTTAAACACATATTGCATTTTTTTAAATAAAATGTTATATCTAGTTTAATATTTTGTAAGTGTCTAGTATACTTTTACTTTTTAATCTCTTTATTTCATCATATTTCTATTTTTTAAGAAAAAAAATGCATTTTATTACATTTTACATCATAGTTCGAATTCATATTCCTTCGATGTAAGTGAAAATTTATTTCAAAGCAGAAAATATAGCTGGATAAGCTGCTGAAAAACGTCTCCGCATTTATAAATGTTAATGGTATGTAAATGTTTTAACCCCGTATCAGCCGTAGAGTAGCTGTAAAAATAGATTTAGCTTTAAACTCTTGCATCTTTTTTCATTCATTTAAATTTTGTAATCGGCTTAAATTTTTGTGGAAGTAATACTTAATACTTTTCTGGCATCTTAGGAAGTATAAGAATTTTTAAAAATACAAGCAAATATAGGGAAACATAACTAAGTGAAAAAAAAACATAATCACCCAGTAAAAGTATATACTTTTAAACTAAATTTTGCACAAACTTATTCTGGCTTAGTCTCTAGATCTTTCTAGTCATTAAGAATAATAAATGTTTAATGTACATTGAAAAATTCGTACCCTCTATAGAGAAAATTTAATAATGTGTTGTTGCTCTACGTAAGCGAATAATGTCAAGAGTTCGAAGACAACCAAATTGTCGCCAGCTAAGCGATTTTAAAAGAGGTTGCATTGTTAGGCAAAATGAGGCGAGTATCGCATTTCACAAAATCGCTATTTGAATCCAAAGAAATGTTGCTAGAATTATTACTTGTTGGTGAGATTGGTCTCAAGAAGATTGACAACATCGTTTAAGTGACTTTGAATAACCTGGAACAGCCATCGAACGGGAAGTTAAGAGTCTAAAATTTCTTGTCCCTAAGGATACTATCTCAGGGTCTATGGAAAATGTTTTTTGGCTGACATAGGCCATAGATTAACAATGCATTCCATATACCGCTGAATTTGTTCTTTTAAGTCGACTGCCTATCGTTCAAGGCTAGTACTGCCTCTCACTGATTGAAATCGTCCCCTTATATGGTGTAATGTACGGATAGATCGAGATTAAGATTGCTATAACATAATTTCCGCAAACGTATTCCGTTCTTATTTGTGGAATCATGATAGTCGTAGATCTTAGGCTGTTCTCAATTTTTTCTGTATAACGTGAGACTGTTTTGAGTGGAATTAGCATAGAAAGCAAGACACATTTAGTATTCTATATAAATGTTTATTTACGAAGTTGTGGAACTATAGGCTTTACCATATGTTCAAGGATAATAAATAATGCCAAATTCTAACAAGACAATATCTGTCATCATATTGTAGCTGTGATATGACCATTTCTGTAAGAGGATAACATAATATTCCTTATTGGGGTGCGTGGTCGTCAGCCTCTGTAGAACATCTTATTAGAAGCATGTTCGTGCGAACAGCGGAATGTATTCGTTCATGTGGAGTGGCAATTCATTATTAAATTATTTCTATAAAGTCAACATTTAATAATTTGTTATATCCAACATACGCTTCTACAAAACTTGGTTTAAAAATATATACTTTTATTGGGCGACTTGTAAACCAAGACTTTGTGAGAATGTGTCAAAAGTGCTGATTGGCCTTTAGGGTGGCGAGCTAAAAAAATGTTTACATTTTTGTATATGTAAAAAAGCATTTTTAAGTAATTGCACGTATAGCAGACAGCTTAGAAAAAAAACGAAAGGAGCTTAAAAAGGATTGGAAATATAATTGGAAATATAATTGCTATTAAAAGGTGCCCCAAAATTAACGCAAGATTTGAATTAAATAGAAAATACAGTTTTTAGTCTTTTGATTGTTATTTTTTTATTGAATCATAAAGTACATAGGATAGGGTTATTTATGAAATAACGCATCGGGCAAATGGCCTCCACGGATTTGCATGCACATACGCACTCGTCTTTTGTACGCACATTATGCATACATGTGGCTGAATTTCGTTAATGCAATCTTGAATCTCCTTCTTTAATGCATGGGTGGTTGTGGGCTTGTTGACATAGACCTGTGATTTCGAATAACCTCATAAAAAGAAATCTAATGGTGTTAAATCACACGATCTAGGGGGCCAATTCTGATCACCGAAACGAGAGAGTACATGACCTGGAAATGTCTCATGCAGTAATTGAATTGTTTCAAGGGGTGTATGGCATGAGGCACCGTCTTGTTGAAACCACATATTGGCCACATCAATATCATCCAATTTCGGCAGAAAGAACTGTGTTATCATGTCGCGATATCGAGCACTAGTAACAGTTACTGCTTGACCAGCCTCATTTTCAAAAAAATATGGTCCAATTATGCCTCCAGATCAAAATCCACACCAAACAGTGACACGTTGTGGATGCATTTGTTTCTCGACAATCACATGTGGGTTCTCAGAACCCCAAAAGCGGCAATTTTGGCGATTAACAAAGACATCAAGGTGAAAATGTTCTTCATCGCTTAGGATGATTTTGCTCGAAAAATCAGTATCCATTTGTTGATGTTAAATAATCCATTCAACGAACTCTTTTTGCTGTGCATGGCCATTAGGGCTCAGCTGTTGTGTTAATTGAATTTTGTAAGCATGAAGACACAGATCTTTAGTGAGTATACGCTGTAGACAGCTTCTTGAATTTGGTACATAGACTTCCGCGGTCGTGGTCCATGCTATCTGCTTCTGGGTTTCCGGGCTGAAACCGCGTCAATTATATATCTGCTAACGTTTCGTACCCATTTGTGTGGGACATCTTCAGGGCTGAACTACTGCACTGAAACTGCATCATGACTATCAGTTTCAGTGCAGTAGTTCAACCCTGAAGATGTCCCATACAAATGGGTACGAAACTTCGGCAGATATACAATTGACGCGGTTCCAGCCCGGAAACCCAGAAGCAGATAGCTTCTTGAAATTTACAATTCTTGTCCACAACGCCGAATTGAGGTTCCTGGATTGTCACCGACACTCGCACGCACTGTTTCGATATTGACATTTGAACGGCTTGTTTTGGACGATCAGTATGTTTGGCGTCTTTGACGGATCCAGTCTCCCTGAATTTTTCAATTAATCTATTCACAGTTGACGAAGTTAAAACACTTCCATTATTTTTGAAATAGTGTTCAATAATGAATACATGTTGTTTTATTGTGTAACGCTCTATTTTTACTAATCCTAAACTGTCAGCTGTCGAATTGTTTTTTGTAGGGTTGCCAATACTTGACTGCACAAATGGCGACAAATTCAAATCTTGCGTTAATTTTGGGACACCATTATAAAACACATTTATATATATGCCACTTAATATTACGAAAGCTTAGAAACAGCAAAATGAGTTTAAAGGGTGAAACTTTGGAGATATAATTTCTATTACAAAATACATTTGTTTGTACATATGTCGTTTAATATTCATAGAAGCCATAATATTTTCTTTATGGTTTATCCATGTATGCATTGAAAATATAGGTCAATTACGAGTGATATTCATGACGTATTTAACATTTAAACAAATAATTTAATTTCTAATCAGAATATAATGGTAAATAATGACTACCACATTGTAACATTTGCATAAATGTTGTAGTCCATTTACCTACGCAAATTATGTTTGCATAATAATAGATTTTGCGAGTTTGCTTTACTTCGCTTAAATATGTGCCTTTATGTGACTTTATATGCAATATATAGTATTAGGTACTTTTGTATGAGACCAATAAATAATAATACATGATGTGATATGCAGTGTGTAATATACACAGTGTGGAGATTGGAAAACTAACAATTGGTGAGTGAAGTCGAAACCCATTGTACAAGAAGGATTTTAAGTAGAAAATAAGTATTATAAAAACTTTATTTATTAAACTGAAACTATGATAATAATTATAACTCGTAAAAACTAACGCGATATATTATAAGTATACCGAGAAAGTACCCATGTAAGTAATGATTACAAACTATACTAGAACAGAATAATACACACAAGAAAACAAATTACTAGTAACAGGCCAGACATTACACTTACTGATAAAAAACAAAAGAAAACTTATAACAGATATTGTACCAAATGATACAAACATTACGCAAAAAAACAAAAGAAATAGTAAAATATACCTCGCTTGCAATCTAACTAAAAGGTTTCTAACCGAAAAGCAATGACCATAGAACCGATTGTGATGTCAAAAACAGATATTAGAAGAAAATAGTTTTACCATTACATATAACCTCTAGAAATAAATTCATATGTATACACAAACATATAAAAAGCAATCATTATAAAAACAACAGCAAAACTTCTCAATTAACAAGAGATTTCATAACCTGACTAATTTTCATCATTTGATCAACACAATTGCAGCTATGATAACAACTTTCAAATGGGAATATAAAAGATCATAAAATAAGTCCATAGATATGTGGATTGAGTGAAAAGCTTCCCGGTGTTGGGCTGCGGAAGTGCGAGAAATTTAAGGCATAGTAATAATATCGTTTTTTAGGCCTAATAGTTTAAAGCATAAACGGCATACATCAAATAAATTTGAGCATCAAATAAAAAATATAAGACAAAAAGGAAATGTATAAATAAATAAAATAAAATATCAAATAAATATACAACATAATATTCTAAATAACGCAAGACTCTTGGTAATACACTTAATAAAAATATCACTGAAACCTTTATTAGCATTTCTACATGCTCGGTAAACGGTACATGCAGTTAGTACATTTTGATGTGGAAAAAGATGCCTGTTTTTGATTGGTAAACTCGGTGTACAGAAATAAATTGATTCCAACAATGCCAGATAATCAATGCTGTTACGCATCAAGATGTGCATGAAATTAGCGTTTATTATTTCCCGACGTATCTGGAAGTAATCATGTATAAGCAATAATAAAAAATGATCGTAGTTTCTTCTTCTCAACACATTAAACTTAAAACTTCAATGTGTACACGACGACAATAGCTGCTGCCGATCAGTATGTGGGCGTTAATTTACGTATGAGAAAAATAAATATAATTACTATATAAAATACATTACATAAAACAATAGTGTTCATGAAACACATAGTAATAATATACATAAAACGCGTAATATACATTACATATGTATATTTCAAATGCAAATAAAATATTTCATTTTTTTTAATACTAAGTCTACTGGTCTAAATTAATTCTATTATTCAAATATAAATTGCATTAGTTCAAGACACACAGATAGAAGTGCTAAGTCGAATATTGTTTTAACTGTAACTTTGATCATGATTGGTTGCCTTAACATATTTGATTGAAGTTTATTCATACTCTACGAGATTTGATCCATTGAAATACATGTGAGATTCAGAGAATTAGAGTCCACACCAAACATATTAAGCCGTGAAATTGATCGATATGTATTGAAGAAAATCTGAGCAAAACCATTAACTATGTCATGTTTAAGTAAATGTAAATGATGTAATCATTCCATTATGCACCACTGGTGGAATTTTTGACGACCTCTCTTTAAAAGGGATAAATTGTCAAAAATCTCTGGATCTCTTCACGGATCACTTCATTCCATCCGAAAAGGCTCTGTAAGAAATACTTATTTCCTTCTTAATAATTTTCCTTACTCAACTGAATTTGTCAACTAAAAATAAGCGATTTCGCAGATAGAAATAATTCTGCGAAAGTTATATCAAGAGTTGATCAATGAGGGTAATCATCAGATATGGAAAGGTCAAGATGGTAAGAATCCTCCGGGCCGGGATTCAGAGTGAACATTAATCGGGGAGGTAATGTTAGTGAAGGATTAAGAAAATTACGTTGGATATTAGGAATATTATTAAACTGAACTAAATTTAACCCAGCTTAAAAATATCTAGGGTGATTACCTTATAGTGGATAGGTAAAGGTTCGCAGTAATTTAGAATGTTGACATAGCGAATGAGTAAAATTTGTTAATCTAGCAGCACCACTTTCGATTCTATCATTAGTACCCACATGTGGTGGAATATGTAAATAAACACTGTCAAATATGAAATTATTAAAGTTATACTTATTTATTAAAATAAGCAGACGCATAAAGTGGATAAGATCAGTTAAATATGTGCCGTGTCTATTATGTTACTGCATTCTGAAAACATTGCTTAAAAGAGTAAGAGTATGCGCAAGGTACGCGCTACTGACCAAACACTCGTGTTGCCAATTTTGTAGATCAAAGATAAATGTTAAGTGCAATATACTTTTTAAATAATTAATATCTGCTTCATTGTCAAACAATTGACGTGTAATTGAATTCCCAAATGAAGAATTCGTTTTTAAATTGACATTTACACAATCGTTTCAAAGTGTTTTAATCACTATAATTTATATATATATATATATATATATATATATATATATATATACACGAGGGTGGTCCCATAAGTACCCGGCCTGACCTAGAGATGGTGGTTGTTTGAAAAACTGTATTAGGAAGTACACAATCTATAAAGGATATGTTTCTAGTTTGTTTACTATTTGTTTGGCAGCCATCAATAGTGAACGTTTTCAGTGAATTTGTAAAAATGGAGAAATTTGATCATCGTTACGTGATACAATACTTTTATTTGAAAGGCATCAGCTCAACCGATATAAAAGTTCAACTGGATTCTACTCTGAGTGAATCTGCTCCTTCGTTTACAACAGTGAAATATTGGGTAGCAGAGTTTAAACGAGGCCATACGAGTTGCCAAGACGAGCATCGTAGTGGTCGAACAAATGAGGTGAGATTCCAGAAATGGCGAAGAAAATCTACAAAGCCGTACATCCCATATTATCTGAAAATTTGGAATTGAGAAAGCTGTGTAAGGTGGATGGCGCGTTTGCTCACACTCGAGCAAAAGCAGTGTCGTGAAGATGTTTCAATTGAGTGTTTAACAAAGTTTCACAGAAACGACGCAGAATTTTTGCGCCGTTTCATAGCCCTAGATGAAACATGGGTCCATCACTTTACATCCGAGACAAAAAAACAATCAAAACAATGGACGCAAAAGGGAGAACCGGCTCCAAAGAAGGCGAAGACCGTTTCATCTGCAAGCAAGGTCATGGCATCGGTTTTTTGGAATGCGCGTGGAACAATTTTCATTGACTCTCTTGAAAAAGAAAAAACTATCAACGGCGAGTATTATGCGAAATTATTGCAACGTTTGAGCTAAAAAATCAAGCAACAACGGCCGTATATGGATAAGAAGAAAGTGTTGTTTCATCAAAACAATGCACCAGCTCACAAATCCATTATTGCAATTGCCAAAATTAATGAATTAAAGTTCGAATTGCTACCTCATGCACTCTGATCGCCAGATTTAGCCCCTTCGGATTATTTCCTGTTCCCAAACTTGGAAAAATGGCTCAGTGGTCAAAGATTTTTCAACGATGAAGAAGTGATGTCGACAGTTAATGCTTATTTTGAGGAGCAAGACAGTTCTTATTATCAAAAGGGTATCGAACTTATTGAACATCGCTGGGAAAAGTGTATAAGGCTGAAAGGAGATTATGTTTATATATATTTCTTTCCAAAATTTTTGTGTTTTCTTTGTTCGGTCGGGTACTTCTGGGACCACCCCCTTATACAATATATAGTCGGTCAATATAGGTATTTCTTATTTCTTGTTGCGAACATCCAAAAACATTGCTTTGTACTTTTTTAAATAGATCACGTTTACTACTTGTTGCATTTGTTGAATTTTATTTACTTATGGGAACATTGTACTGAAATCTTCAATATTTAACTTATATCCTTTAAGTAATCGTGCTTGAACTCGGAAATTAATAAGTATTTTTTTCTTGTTATAGGTAGTGTATATATACTCGTCTACACATCAATCAAATTTGGTGAAAAACCATACCGTGAAGATCTCGTATCCCAGGCAATTTTTAAATTTGCCTTTGTTTTGATCTAACATTTATGTAATATATATTCAATGCATTGCATAAAGCTAATATTCACTTATATTAATTTTTTGAGTATGTAAATATGAATTGATATTGAATATTTCTTACTGCGGTCTTTTCTGAATTAATCCAGAGGGATACGCTTGCCAGTGCATATGGGTTTTTAAATTTTGTATAAAATATAGTACACATACATACGAAGAATATTATTTGAATAAATATGTTTAATTTACTTTAATCTATTCACGAAAGTAAAATTCTGTTCATTTAATGGAAGTAAAGGTAATAAAATAAGTTATGAAGATTAAAGGCTGTAATTTTTAATTATTGATGCAACACATTTAATATTTATATAGAAAATTCTAGTCGAATGTATCTTATTCAATTTCGAAAATACTACACTAAAATAATTTTTTGTAATGAAGTAATAAAAATTTAAGTATTGTATATCTGCTTTCTTCCACCCACATTTTAGCATTGTAATAATATGTGTGTATATTTTTTCATGCGTATACATTTTTTCTTATCGAAATATTCAGATTTTTATGATTGAGCTTTCATAGAACCTTTTAATATGAAAATTGTCTTTCTATTTAAATTATTTGGCATCTTTATATGTAGATAAATGTATGTTGTTATGCCTGATATATTCGATCATGGATTTGATAATATCAGCAGAGTGGATTGTTAAAAAATCCAATAGAATGGATGAACAAAATCTATTAGTTTAGGTCTTTAAAACACAAAAAGCCAGGAAAAAAAGAAGGAAGTTATCTTGAAGATTCAAAGTAGTGCTTCTTAGCATTGCAAACAGAATAACTTGCGGAGTATGAATAGAAAAAAGTTATCAAGAAGAATGGAAGTCAAATGAAATTAGAAGAAGAAGAAATATTTTGAAAATAAAATTTTAGTTAAAAAAGTTATGAAAACGTAATAATATAATAATAATAACAAATGCAATACGATAGTGTGGCTACGCTCAGAAAACTGAGAAACTAAGTAAATATAAAATTAAAGTAAGGTAGAATATACTCATTCCAAACAATTTACTGTTCTTAGTATCTTTGAGTAGCGATATCGATTGGTACCAAAGAAACGAAGAGTTAATCAAAAGTCACGAGACAACATATTAAAACTTCTCAACTAGTATCTTTGTAGGACTATTTTATGTCAAAAGTAACAAAAGGAAATCAGTAATTATGTTTTAAATGTTATAACGATCATTTACTTTATACAACCGTATCATGTCTAATATTGTTTATAATAATAAATGAGCTTAATGATCTGCAATTCATTGCAAATGGCTTTGCTAAATATAGTGCACATGCTTTTTTCTACATATTTTTAAGATGCATTTCTTATTATTACACGGTATATATTCCATATTCTAGATCACAAAGACCATGTGGATGCCATTTACATGGATTGCACAAGAATTTGTGGATTGCACAGACTAAATGTTATACTCACTAAGTTAATATTTTTTAGTTTTGGGAAAGGCTTATTATTATTATAGTGCCCACTATATTTACTTTAAAGTTTACTGTTCAAATACTTATATAAAAACTTCAGATGTTTCACGGGGCTCCAGCATTGGACCTCCACTTTTCAATCTTTTCATCAATGATATCGCCACTATTATTGTTTTTGGTAATCTATTGCTTCAAATTAACATCAAGTTTTCCAATATTATAGAATTACTGATTTTGACAACCGAACTGGTTTTGACATTTTAATGTGAAATTTCAATTGACGTAGAGCTTAGGTTGCGGCATATTATGCACAAGACTCCTCGAGTTCTTTATGTCACCTTAGTGCAACCACGATAGAATATGGATCTCTAATGTTGATGAGCTATTATGGTTTAAAACGGACGATACTTATTTAAGAAGAAACAGTGTTCGCTCCCTGTTATCGGCTTGTTTTTACTCATAATCTTTACATTTATCTATAGACAAGAAAAACATGAATTATTGTGTATGATGGTGTATGTGGTTATGTGAATATCAGTACTGGATTTAAGTTACGAGTACTGAAAGTTCAAGAACAAAATCTCTAATGGTATTAAGAATGAGCCAAAGGAATGCAAAGAATCAATACTATAATAATAAATATACATGGACATGTACCATACATGTAGTTTCTCTGTAGATTTCAATTTTTATGGTGGAATAGATCCCATAAAAAGAAAACTTTATTCATTATATTTAGATTTATACTAATCTAGCGTATGTATACGTAAATATTCATATTTCTTAAATACATAAACTGTTAGCTTACAGTATACAAATATTTATTTACTTCATTCATATTATTAAGTTTCGGGGTCGCTAATCCCTTACTGAACTCATAATCTTTGCATGCGCTCGCTAAATTCTAGGAATTGTTAGAATCTTTGATGAGTGTGTTTGCGATAACGTATTTAGCGTTTTTTGTTTGTCTGTCTTGCAATTAGACTAGTGATGCCTTAATTTTATACATTATATTTTTATAATGAACGTATGTATGCGCCATGGGCAAGAGGGAAGATATTATAAACAGTGGAAAAATTAGGATAGAAACTTTGTTAGGGACTGGTTTGTATTCTAAAAACAAAATTGTTACAAATAAACAATTTGCCCTCAATATAAAGCGATCGATGATTGAAGGTATCAGAGCGGACTTTGTGAACTCGATTACAGGATGCTGGATTAAAATATTGCTAGTCTGTCAAAGAAATGCGTTTAGCCGAAACAATAAAGAAAAAGCATCAACTCACTGTTGATGCTTTTTCTTCAAGATACATCTACATTTTACTATTGGAGAATTAAGAAAAATTTTTGCATAAAATTATATCGCAAAGATTTTAAAAATGTTAAATATTTCGTCTTATTTACTGTTGTTAATTTCTTACAGATCACATTTATGTTAGTATTGAGTCACGACTTAAAATGATTACAGAATATATTAAATTTGTGAGACGAACACCTTTAGAACGTCATAGAAAGAAATGTGTAGCGTAAAGTGTTAAACATTGCTCCGCTATGGTCATTTTCATGCGCTACTGGAACCGAAACAGGCCTCTTACTGTACTGTACTTTATCGAAAAACAATGAATCAGAGTCAATACAAAAATGTAATAGATACTATTTTGTGATACTATTCTGGTGCCCTTTATTATTTTCCTGAATATAGAAGAAAATCCTTCCATCTTTATGGAAGATAAAGCTAAGTGCCAGCTCGTGGCGAAATCTGCTTAGAATGTTTTTTTTTGTGATTTCGATATACCACTATCGCACTGGTCTGTAAATTCACCAGACGTCAATCTAATTGAGAATGTTTGGAGTGTTCTTAAATCTATTATTCAATCATCTCCAACTCCTAATCGTAAAAACCTGGAAAGCAAACAGAAAGTTGAAAGACACTAAAAACCTGTATCGATAGCATGCTGAAGCGAATTAAAGAAGTTTTGACAAACAAATAAAAATTGTAAATATACGTTTAAATCTATCTGCATATATAATATAGAAGTATATGTTTTAAAGTTCATGTACTTGGATTTTACTTCGTTAAAACTATAAATTTGTGAAGTGGGCGAATTTAATTGGCAGATACTGTATACAAATAGCGTTGAAAAAAGTTTTACTTTCCCAATTATATTAAGCTTTGGTTATTATTAGTATTTTACAAAAAAAAAGGAAATCAATAATCTGTAAACTCTAATTTTGAAGAAATTTTAATTGACGGAATTGTAGAGAGATCGAAAGTATTCAACACCAATTTTTTAATATTAACCACCCTTGAAAATGAAATATTTCCCAATTTTCGAACAGATACGTAATTTCTCCATCTTTATTGTAGTAGCTTTCACGTTGTTGTTTGTGTTATCTCAATCTAGATATCTTGTCAATGCAGAAAATATACAAAGCGTAAGAGCTTCTTTTCTCAAAGCATTTCCTTTTCTGGTCTCCTATTTCATATTCAGATTTTACTTTTAAAAAATGTTACGTTAAAATGTAAACTAAAAGCAGTTATTTCTACAATATCAAACTAAATGAAATTCAAATTATCTATGTAAATTTGACTTGCAATATATTCTAAAAGTAGGGTGGTATTTTTGCCAAGAAAAGATTAAAATAATGAGGAAGTCTGCACGTAAAAAGTTTCTTTTTAATGAGATTATCTTTTATTATTTTTAATTTACTTGAAAGTATTCTACAATCTCAATAATGGGAACACAAAAGAAGCGAAAATATTAAATTACATAATAAGCGGATGTATATCTGATGCAGTTTTAGACCGAAGGGCACAAAAACATAAGCATACCTGATGTAAATACTAACGTAAAATTATTATAAGCTATTTGTGGATTATTGATGGATTATTTTCTGTGCTGTTTCTTTCATCTACTTCTTGGCTTCATTTTTTTTCATTTATGTGATACTGTATTCATTCTAGAATTATACACATTTCCAATTCAATTCAATGTCATTTAACATATTGGAACGAATGTTTGTAGCAACATAATTGCATTCGCTATAGAAGTGTCAACATTGGAATTTTTATTCTTCAATTTTCATTACAAGATATTCAGTCATCTTCATATTCATTCACGTCTTTCACCTCTCAAAACGTGTTAATTTTTTAGAGAATTTCGCTCCGACTTTCTTAGAATAACACCACTTCTTAGCTTTAATATATCAAATATATATATTTATGACATGAAAACTGTATATTCTTACACACATATTACATAGCTTTCTTTTTTCTTGTCTTACTCAGTATATCAATTTATTATAAACAAAAATTAAAACTTAATAGACATTCAGATGTTCTCATATGTTTCCCTACTTCTAGTTTTATTTTTAAAAGACACATATTTTATATTGGTTTATAACTAATAACATATTGTAGACAATTAATACAAATCTATTCACTTATCCTAGCAAAGATCTAAATTTAGCAAATTTTTACTTGCTTAATATCAGCAATATTGTCTTGAGTATTAACCTTAGCAACATCAATCATCTAGAAGGTAAATCTTATGGAAACTGTGGTTGATTGAATTAATCAAAGAAGGCAAGTAAAACCCCTATCCGAAATAGTGCCATCATTAGTAGATAATTAATCACACTGTCGCAACTGGATAACAATAAATTTGTATCAGACATATCAAAAGCCAAACACACACTCTTTTTTGAGGACTTTTGACGATTGATATTTGCTTCGGATTTGTTTCTGTACGAGTTTTATCGCGGATCTAGGTGCGACACTGTGATTAATTATTTGTTAATGATGACAACTTAGTTGTCGAAATGCGTATACGGAATACGAGCATTATTGTGGAAAGGGCTTTTATTTACATGTTTTGTTTAATAAATGATCTTATTTAAATAATTTTCATTTACAAAATGGATTCTATGTGCTTTAAGTTCATAGTAAGGTTTCCATTCCTAGAAATTGTTAGGGCACTTAAATTATATATATATATATATATATATATATATATATATTGTATTAATCCTGAAAAAGACATGGTGCGCCATCTGCATTATACATATTCAATTCACATATATATTCTTATTCATATACGAGGGAGCGTTTTTATATTCGCGGAATGAGCGGGTTGTAGAGGGGTGCGTAGGCGCATTGGGGGCGTGGCCTGTGCAGCGACTCATGATTAGTATAAATACGAAGTTTCATTGTTATTAGACAGTTAATCTTTGAGCTATCGTTAACCAAGTAACATAATCAGGAGTGAAAAGTGAAATATGGAAAAAATCGAATATCGTGCCGTTATAAAGTTCCTTACCAGGCAAGGAAAATCAGTCGCGACCATAATGAATGAGATGTCATTGGTTTACGGCGACTCTTGTTCAGGAAAAACCATGGTGTACAAGTGGCATAGTTTATTTAAACAAGGAAGGGAATCCCTTGAAGACGACCCGAGGCCGGGCAGGAGCATTGAGGTGACCACGCCAGCACTTATCCAAAAAGTTGAACAAATTGTACTCGAAGATGCTCGACTAAAGAAGAAACAACTCGCAGAAATGGTTGGAGTATCCGATACAACAATTTTTAAAATTCTACACGATCATCTCGGCATGTCTAAGGTCAGCGCAAGATGGGTGCCGAGAATGCTCACGCCGTCGCAAAAACAACAGCGCGTAGAGTGTTCGCGTGCATTTTTGGACCTCCGTAATGAAGACAAGGATGGTGTATTGAGTGGAATTGTTACTGGAGACGAAACTCGGGTTCATCATTATGAACCTGAGTCCAAACGAGACTCCATGCAGTGCCATAAAAAGGGCACAGCACCTCCCAAGAAATTTAAAGTGTCACAATCAGCTGGGAAACTCATGGCCACGGTATTTTGGGACTCGGAAGGAATATTGTTGATTGATTGTAAAGATAAAGGTGTTTCTATAACCGGAGAATATTACGCTTCAATATTAGAGCGACTAAAAGAAGCCATTAAAGAGAATAGACGGGGAAAATTGACAAAATGTGTTCTGCTTTTGCACGACAACGCGTCCGTCCACAAGAGCCGCGTTGCGTTAGCTGCCCTGCATAAGGTGGACTTTGAAATTGTGAATCACCCACCCTACAGCCCAGACCTGACCCCGAGTGATTATTACCTGTTTCCGAAAATGAAAAAAGAGCTGCGGGGTAAAAAATTTACTGCCGATGATGAAGTCAAGGAGGCAGTTTCGGCGTACTTTGCAGATAAAGAGAAATAATTTTTTTATGAGGGTATAAATAAATTAATTGAAAGATGTGAAAAATGTATCCGTCTTACAGGTGAATATATTGAAAAAGAAAAATAATTTGGTTTTTTTATTTCCACCCCTTGTCCCCCATTCCGCGAATATAAAAACGCTCCCTCGTAGTTTTTTGCTCGTAACGTAGGGTTGGCCGTTTATAACTAATTGAACAATATGAATTGAGTGATGTCTTTAATTTAGAAAACGTTTTCCTGCAACAGCATGTTGGAACTACGACACGGTAATTGATGATTTATTGATCTAGAAGATATGAGATATGTATTAGCCAATAAATTTGCACTAGCGTGGATAAGGACGTCCATTTTGATTTTCGGCATTAAGAATTTTCACAAAAGTGAATTCATTCATAGATTAAGCAACCCTCTGTCTTATTGAGGTAGGGTTGTAGGAATGATGGGGCTTTGTCTTATTTGTCTTTAATTTAGGTTTCGTCTTATATGTTACATGTTACGGATTCTTGTAATAGGTATGAATAGTTTTGAGGAAACAACTTGTATAAAGTAACACTCTTATATTTTTATGTAAACGAAGGATGCGTTTCCCTCCAAAGACAATAATATAATAAGGACGTGTTCATTAGTTGAGTAAATCGTGAAAAAAGTGATATATCTGGTCTTTTTTAATTAAGATCATTAAAATTATATAACTTCTCTTTTGTGTCTTTCAATTTTTTTGGAGTGTTAACAAAAACTATAATATTTGAAATTATGATGTCTAAACAGCCTGTGTGAACTAGTATACATACATATATTTAGGGAATCATATAATTATGTTTACTTATTTTCTTTTTTTTCAGTAATTACTTTTCTATTTTAGTTGAAATTGTGTATTACATATTTTATTATCAATAGCTAATATAATTTTCTGTCTTGTAATATTATATAAACGTATTTCATACATCACGATACTAGGTGTTCAGTAGCAGATAGTAAAGGATTGCATATTTTTACATAGTTGTCAAGGTTACTATATTAAATCGTCTTTATTTTCTTAATAAAATATTGAATTGTTATTGATACTGTGGGGTTCATTATACTGCTTATTTTGTTTCCTACTATAACAAAATTGGTGTATCGGAATTTTGCTCCTATACATACCAAAGCATGTATTTTCCTAAAATCTACGTGCTTCAGTATTGGCACGCAATTTTAGGGAGTCAAATGCTACGGCGCCCATTTATATGACCTTATATTGAGAGAACCCTCGCTAACTCTGCGAGTTACTAACTAGCCCAAATCTAGAAGAAGCTAAGGCATTGTAGTATTAATTAACTAGTGTGTATTGAATATTGAATATATTTACCTCTAAGTTTATGTTTATGTGTGCTATAATAGCATTGCCTTTTAGTTGTAAATTGAACAATAATCGCTTTCAAATCTTAGCTAAATTAATGCAATATAACATAGAATTTTTTAAAAACTATTTCGTTAAGTAATTATTACTGAGAATCAGAGAGAGAGAGATTATTCAAATTTAAAAATCAATTGAAAACGTACACAACATTTAGACTCTAATAAAACTTATCTGTTTCCTAAAAAAGCAAACAATTTAATCGTGCAATTCATATACTTACATATCTTATGTTTAATTATTCAGACATTGCTGTTTAAAAATGTAATAAACTGAAATTCTAAATTATTGAGAAAAACAAACAAAGGACAGAATAGAGATTCCGTGAAACCATGCAAGAAAATAGACAGACAAGTGGAGTAATAAATAAAACACTAAGGAATAAATAAAAGATTAGTTTCGTCTGTTAGGACAATATCGTGCAAGATAATTAGTACTAACAGATGAAATTAGCAGCAGTAAATAATATAATAGTGTGAAATTTAGAGAAGGTATTTTATTTATCCTTTAGTTTAATGAAATTTAACAAAGTAACGATCTCAACGATCAACTATTTTGAAAAAATTCAACTTTAAAATATAGTACAATGTGTTAATTTATTGTCCCTTAACATAATAATTTATCTGTTTATGGGATTGCAACCGAAGATAGTTAGGGTTTTCCACTTAACCCAGCAAATTCCTTCCGAACCAGATAATCTTCCTAGATTACTCACCAGTGTAATCATAGAATCGTAAGGAAATGGAATGAAAAAATAGTGTTCTTTAATAAATAATTATCAAGTATATAAACAGTTAATGAATACAACTTGAAACCTAGGGTACATATTAATGTTTAATGTGTATATAAGCATATTTAAAAGAAAAATATTGTTATATATGTAACACATTCAAACTCCTGGAAGGGTCTAATACATTGTCTCATTAAGTGGATTTATTTTAGTGATTTGTTTAGTTGTATTTTTATGTACTAGTTTGTTGGTGTTTCCTATTCAATTTCATTGGTGTAATGTATTAAAAAATGTGTATTGTTAAATATGTTTTCAAGAAAGATTGTATAATTTTTTTTTAACAAAACAATAGAGTTATTTATTGGATGATTAAAAGACGCATTATTTTTAAAGATCGTTTAGTTTTTCAAAAATTCGAAACTAAATATGCGTGTAGAAGGTGCTCTAAAATCGACTAATTGAAAAAATCTCCGAAAATTTTATTATTATTTATTCCAAATTAATGATTAAAGTATTCTTACCTTGAGTTTAGTCCTGCAAATGTATGGGTCAAAGAGAATAAGTGTGATTTATATTCAAATACTCAGTTATTTGGTTGCGCTTAACAAAAACTATGTTTCATCTTTTGTTTCATTATTTATATAATTATTGCATACCTCTTTCCCATATGATTTTTAGTCTTTTCGTAACCAAGAAGATAGAACAAAACTAAAAATTACATCTGGTAAATATTCTAACGTAAAATTTAATATCAATTAAAATTGATTTTCAACATATGTATATCACAAACTCGTTTTTTTTAATGGTAATTATGTATGGTTAACTATGACTTCATTCAAATACTTTGGCAAGCAGACTTTGATAAACTATTTTCATGATAAAAAATAGGAGAAAAAGACCACAAATGGTAATAAAACTGAATGAGGAAAATAAATAATGTATATTTGCATAGTTTCCTCAACATCAATAACCCAAAAAAAGTAAATAAGAAATGAGGAAATTATAAATTTACACGTAGCTACAGAGGAAATTCATTACACTATATTCTATTCATTTGTCAATTAAACGTGAGGCATGTCCGGGTAAACCAAAGTGTCTAGTTAGTCGAAGCAATCTTAATTACCAAATAACTATTCGCTGCTGTTATTGATTCAGCAATGTTAAGATATACATACATATTTGGTATTTTAAGTATTTATCACAAGTTTTTGTTCTCTTATATAACAGTTCTCAAATTTCATTTCAAAAATAGCTACATGTGGACTTGTTTTTTAATTAAATGTTTAATTCCATTTTGATAATAATTATGTTTTATATTTTCAAAATTCGATATTTAAAGTTTGTATTGGTATGAATATATTAGGAAATGAACGTATAATGCATATGTTATGCTGGTTGTTTTTATACAAATAGTAAATTTAAAACATTAAAAATCTTAAGTAATTAATTTAAAAAGGAATTACTTTCTAATTTACTTTTGCTTACTAATTTACTATTTCATATACTATTAATCTACAATAATAAAAATAATTCTGCAGGAACCATAATACAATATTTAGGGATTCAATTCATGTTAATGGAAAAGGCCTGGAAAGAAATTAGTCACATTTAATTTGAGTATTTGTGTTGACTCTAGGTAACAAGAATATATTGAAAGTATTATGCCAGGGCAGCAAAATTCATTTACAATAGCAGTGCAAGATAGTTTACTAATTATTGATCAAATTGGAAGAAACTTTGATCTTGTTCTTACTGGATAAAAATGAATACGTAGGGAATTTTAATTGGGGGCCACTACGACATGAAAACCATTGCTCTTGTAACACAAATATTTCAGGAAATGCCTTCTAGTCTTTTCCAGGACTATATTTTGAGATATATAATAAAGAACGTACAATAGTGCCTTATTTCAGCTTAATTCAAAAAAGCTTAATAAATCGATTTGAGAGATAGCAAATTGTTTACTAAAATGGATTAGGAAGGCCAATTTCGTAGAGTGTTTACAAATTGTAATGGTACGGCACGGGAATTGAAGAGAAGGGTTAAGTTAGACATCTATATCCATAAATGGACCATCTGATTCACATTATACGAAAAATAAATTGATTTGCTAAATTTTGAAACTGGTAGGTAATTGTATAAACTTGACAAATTTATGAACAAATAGTATATAGTATGTGAATACACCGTAGAAAATAATAACAGTGTAATAATTAGTCAAGTAAAACATAGTTTTAATAATTTATCTTATATTTTATTTAGTTAGATGTACTACTTAGTAATATTTTACTACTTTTCCTGATACGCCTTAAAAGTTCAAAATTAAAAAAAAAAAAAACTATAGTTAGAAAAAAAGGAAATTTACTTATGGGTTGATTTGATTAGACAAGGTGTCCACCTAAGACACAGCTGATAGCTTACCCAGTCGAAGTTATGTAGGTTGTTTAATAGATAAAGTAACGGCCTGTATATAAGTATGTCGGGATGAGCTACAAGGAATCTCGTATCTCGTTTCAAGTAGCAAACGCCTCACTGCAACATCCTGTGCTGCTATTAATAAGACTTTTTACTTATCTAGCAATCCTCTCGCTTAATTTCTAGGGTGCTTACTAGCTCAAAACAAATGTGGAGAGGGGGAGGGGTTCTCTGTTAATACGATATAATAGGACGCCATAATATGGTAACCCTGAAAGCTCTTATCCCAATATTGAAACAAAAGATCCAAAGAAAAAGCACGTTCGTTGTTCTGTTAACTAAAACTATTTTCAAAAAATAAAAAAAAAAAAAGAAAAGTTCGGCTGTATACAAGTTTATTGTATGTTCAAAAATATTGATTTACAGGGTAACAAGTATGTTGATTTAGTACTAATACGTATTAGAAGGACATAGAAGGAAATGCTTATGTTATTGTTATAAACTCTAAATAAAATAGGAGGAAATATTCCTCCCCCCACCCCCTATATGTATAGATGCTTCACATAAAATTATGCATTGGACACTTCCTAGTTTCAATAGCAGAGCACACCCACAAAATAATTGCAAAGAAAAATTATGCAGATTAATAAAGTTTCGCTTTCCAGTGAATTTAGTAGTTTAAACGTTGAAGGAAATAACAAAAGTAAAATTTGACAGTGATTTTCAAAAGTAATCGTTCAAGTGAATTAAAAGGCTGATGGCAAACTATTTTCTTGTTAATGAGTAAAGAAAATTAAATGATGACTGTTGTTACCACCGACTTTGGAATTATTTAACACTTATAATAACTAATAAATAAAATAAAATAGTAGTACGGATGTTTTATCCTAGGTTCAATATTCCAATGACCTCAATGAAACTGGTCCAAGTACTACTGCTTGAGTACTACTCCTTGTTATTATTACCCATAGGTGGTAGGTACGTAAGATAAATTTAAAACCATCTGGGTGTTTTTTTTGAAGGTTAATTAACTGGATCAAAGATCGTTCCTTTGAAAGAGTAGACAACAAAATTCTATCAGAATTTCTCGAACACTACTTGTAGTGTTTTTTTTTTCACCAGCCTGCTTGATTAGCCTACACTATAAGGTTGATAAAACACTTAATCCGACTTATCGAAATCCAGGGGAGTTGATGGAAATGCAATAAACCATTTCCAATACAATAAGCCCGATTATGAATTCTAAGTTAGGACTTTTAAATGACTCGGAAACTTGTAATCACTTAGAAAGCTAACATTGGTAAGAGGAAGAAACTCAAGTACCATCTTGCTTTAAATGATTAGACGTCAACAAAAAATTGATGCGAAGATTATGTCCAGATAATTACAAAACCACCGGGAAAAATTTCAATCAATACAAAGGCAATAATTACATAATTTGATTTATTAAATTCTATTAAATAAAATTAAAGTTTCGAAGGAATTGATAACCTATATATTAAAATTGGTCGTATTGATTAAACAAATACGAGAGGGCATTAAGCGCATCAAAGAACAATAAAAATACAATTATTTCAATAACATATACAGGTGGAATTTCATGTTTGTAACATCACATAATAATAGAAGATAAAGAAATAAAAACAAATGAATAAACGTAATTCCACTTGTAATTAATAAAAAAAAAGTTAAATTGCAGGTAATATAATTATTATAAGAACAACAAAAAATAAGTTAAGCAGTTTTTATCATTTGGGCTAAGTTTCGCTTACAACACAAACAATTTTTTAATTTTATTATTAAATTAGTCTAATCTATGTGATAAATAATTTTAATAAGTTTAATTGAAATAAATAATTATACGGCAAAAAGGATTTTCAATTATTTACAAAGTTAGAATCTATAAGATCAAGTTTAATTTATTAATTTCAAAAAATTTAAATATTTAAATTAATAAGACATATTTTCTAGAAAATTTATCTCGTTTGAGAAAGAAACAAAAAAGGGGACGGAAAAAAGCATTTGTACGACACACATATAAGTTAAAAGAATACTATACCGAAGATCCTTTTCTTCAGTATAGTAAAAATCTGCTTTCCTCGGAGTTTTCAGATTTAAAGCAGAATTTTAGGAACAGGGATGCTGACGTTAAAAGGATCTTCTCCAAATTGCGGGTAGATTTGTATGAGTTCCAAGGGCATTAAAAGTGATTAAGTTAATCAACCACAGGCTCAAATTATCTTTAATATTAATAATTATTAAAAATTTTACCTCGTTTATTATTAGTAACGCAATGAAGGTGCTAATATATATGGCAGGTGTGGCAATTATCTGTATCAGGTCTATTACGCAATATACGATTTGACGATTAAAAAATATTTTGAGTAAAAGTTATTTGAGATCAAATACTCCGTACATCATAAGATGATTTTAAATGGTTTCAAAATACAAAGATGTTTCATATTCCTTATAGTATAAACTCCATGTTGAAATTAAATGGTTCATCAATAAGTTATCTACAAGTGTACATCTTGGTTTGCAACGGTGCGGATCGCGTACGGAGTGTATTTTTCGTACAATTTCTTCGCCGTGTTTTACAAGGTGCGACACTTTGAAATTATCTGCTGATGATGACAACTTGGTTGTCGAAATGCGTATACAGAATTTACAAATAGTTAATTGTGGAAAGGGGTTATATATCAACCTTATTGATCAGTGATTAAGTTAATCAACCATCTACAAGTTATTCCTGTATTTACAAAATTTTTTAATATTTAATGCCATGAGAATAATAACAATAATAATAATTATAATAATAATAATAATAATAATAATAATAATAAGCTTTATTTTACCATCTATTATATACAGATAAAGAGGTTCATTGTCTATGATGGTCTGTGTGTGAATGGTGTATAATATATATGGTTTAGGTGTGCACAAAGCAGAACATACAGTTTAATATTTGATTGATTTAATCTGCTTTTGGAACTAGTTACTGTGTAGAATCCGTTAAAAAAATGTTTTTATGTCATTTATTTGAATTTCAAAATGGGTTTTTCAGTCATACAATATTTTAACCTGTTAAACATATCCAAATGTTTGTGTTGAGCAGCAGTAGTATAAACTATGTTGAAATTATTTGTTGTCATCAATAAGTTGTATTGCTCTTCCCTCTCCTTTCCTTTTCTGGGTTGTAGCTCACTTAAGCAATTGCTTATATATGTATGTATACCATGTATACCATGAGAAATATACCTAGAATACTTAAAGAAGATAGTAGCTGTGCTTATGATAACAAATAAAACAAAAGCATGTAATTAAATGTTAAATTCACCATCTCCACATTTGCATAACTTTTTCTGTACTTTATTTAAATATTGTATTAATTTTGTCGTTTTTATTGTTCTTGATGTCTCTTTAAAATTATTTGTTGCTTATTACTCAATTTTATTTTTTTTTGTTCAATTTGCAATGTGATTTATTTAAAGAAAGAACTTGTAGATATGACCTTTATCCTTGGTGAGAGCAACTGAAATTGTTTATTGACAAGTAGAATTTGCAGAAAGCGTACACATCTAAAAATGGAGTGTTTAAGAGTTTAAAAGCCATGTTGGTAAGTAGTGGATCTAACGAGTATAAAACACATTTACGTGCGAAAACCTTCACTAACAGTTAGAGTTTTGCGAACAAGTAGCAAAAAAAAATGAATAAATTTCATATCATATAATATAAAGTTCAACTGCATTAGAAACTGATGTCATTAGATTACAATAAACGGTTCCAATTTTTTCGAAAACTGACTGAAAAAATTGATGAAAATCTAGAACTTCTGAATAATGTGCTATGAACGGACAAAGTTGTTTTCTATAGGAATGGTTATGTAAACAGGCACAATTACCATTATCATGAAGCTAAGAATGCTTTTTTGAAATTCGTCAGCAAATAGATGACCATTTAATTTTTGGAAGGTGTTGGTAATATTACAGTTAGTTCATATTTCTATGAGGAATCAGTTTGTGTCCACTAAGTTAGGAGTGGTATTAGAAAATTCGCCGTTATATATGTGATTTCTACACGATAATGCTTCTAGTCTTAATTTGTCAGCAAGAATGATTACATGATCAGCTATATCTGTTGCTCTAACTACTTAGATTTTTGTGACGACACATTAAGAGCATATTTTACTAACACCATGCACCTGAAAGTATAAAATAAAGAATTATCCTAGCCTTTCAATAAATTAATGTCGAAACACTTTTACGAGTAAATTTTTTTTACTGTGGAAATTGAAGAAATATTCTAACATTTCTTAATGCCGGAAAGGCTGACCACCGCCCTGGCCAATTGCACACTGTAGCGAAAAGTATAAGTACTAGGTCGAGAATGTTATCAGAGGGATACAATCTACAGAGAAAATTATCACAGCTTTAAGTCACACTACTCAGCCACCAGTACTCTACTAAAACCATACATCGTATACCAGAGTAACTTACTAGAACACAGACATCTTTGTCATGGCAAGAAGTTCAAAATCTTATATAAAAAGCACTACAGGTAGAATCTACAGGATTGAAGGAGCACAATATATTAATAACATTCACAACGCACAGAAAAATTTAAAGGGTACGTACGACTAAAGATGACATGGAACTAGAAATGATCTCGAAATACACTGTGGAGAATTAAAACCCTAAGAGAGGAACACCCAATTCTGTGGAAAAAACATCATAGTATTATATGTCGAGATTATTGCACATTATGTTAACATTAAAGGTCCAAAAACAATTGAAGGCATAAATGCATATTACCAGAGAATAAGCACGGAACCAGATGATGGGAGACGAGATTTCGCCGAAACATTTTGGAAAGCTTCCTTTCCGGGACCAATTGACAAAGCGGGAACACACTTGAAAAACTGCCGTTACACAGGTATGTACCCGGGATTCTTGGTTACGTTATAATACAAATAAAACACTTTTCAGTAATACAAAATTTCTGAAAATCTATTTATTTTTTCCTTTCTAGTTTTAATAATATAGGTTACCTTATTAAAACTATAGACTAAAATAATTAAAATAATATCTAGGATTCTATACATTACATAAATTTTAACATAAAATGAAACATGACATATTAAAATCTTCAATATCCAATCATTGAAAAAAACCATTAAAGCGCATCTCGAGGAAAAGGTAACGGAGAATATTGTAACATATATGTAATAATTTATGAATTATTAGTCGATTTAATTAAATTTTAAAAACAGACATTGAGAAAATGCTACTCATTGAGAAGAAATATTTAAAATATGCTGAAAATATGACGTGATAGCTTGCATAATGAAACAGGTAAAATGATTACATTACTCAGTACGTTATATATAATATCGTTTGAAATGTCTGTGATGACGTGGGAAGTCAATTAAATCCCTCCTTTAAACGTTATTTAATATTGTGGTTCTTAGTTCAGTATTAAATTTCTGTCAATATTCATATTGGGAAATATTTTGAATATGTAGTAATCGCAATCACAGGCGTTATTATCTCTGTCTCTGGTCTCACAGTTCATTTAGTTTTCGAGAAAATTTCATTTCTCCTTTTTATACAGTGAATACATAAAAGCTATTATATCAATTAACAATATTTACAACATTCAGATCATCGTTTCTAGTAATGTTACAAAAATTTGGGTGATCCCTGCTTTTTATTTTAGATATGGCGTCTAGAAACGAAATAAAAAGTTATTTGTATAGGTATGTATCAGTACACCAGTGATAAATCATTTATAGATATACACAACCTGTATCTCGATATTATTTAAGGAAAATTGGTGCCGTCATCTGTTGGTTATGTCAACTTTACTAAACAATCTACAAACATTTTATGACATATCGTTAACTAGAAGACAAGGTACGATACACTAATTAACCCTAGCTTGTACACCTCGGTTAATAGATATTTTTTAAAATGCCCAATAAAAATCCCAAAACGGGACAAACGAATAAGGAAAGAGAATTGTTTTGAGTAGAAATGAAAGAAGTGCTACGTAAATATTCAAATGTTGAAGAAGCTTATGGAGATAATTATTTGACATAAATAAAATTTTTTTAGTTATATACGCGATTCAGAAGAGCATGTGAATAATAATAATCCTTTGGATCGTTCAATTAAAATGACTACGAAACTACAGTAAAACCCGTATAAGACGGTAGTGATGGTTCCAGAAAAAGCAGACATTTCGAGAGGTGGTTAAAAATAAAGAGGACACACAAGTTGGTTCATTTTAAATAAAATCTACATTAATTTTGATATTAATTTCACAACCAAGATCGCATATATCATTCGTATTAGATCCACATAATTATTATTAATGTTTTTGCTATAACTATTGATGTTTATTCCACAAGCACTGAAATATTTAAAAATTGTTGCAGGCTGAACATATTTCCATGCGGGAAATAGCCAGATAATCGTCTTCGTGTTCCTTGGAAAAACTCGGAAAACACATTTTTAAAATATCATAACACTGATACCATAACCTTTTTCTGATGAATATCTGTTTTCAATGGCGTTTGAGCAAATCTATATATCGGGATCAAGATCACATCACACTCAACGCTCCACTTATCGTTTCAATCGTTTTTATCATGTTTTAGGAGTATTTCAAAGATGTTTGTGCCCACCTTCGAGTGAAGTTTGTTGAATTCATGAAGAACCTGAAGCCAACCGAACTGGCTGTTGTCCAAGTTCTTCCATGTTTTTTTGAACTTTCAAAGAATGGATTCTTAACATTTCTGCAATCACTAGTGTCATAGGTTGGTTTCGATATACGTCATATTTGAGGAACGTCGTAATAATTAAAATCACTCGCACAAAATTTCGTAATCCATCATTGACATTGACTTTCTTGTAGAGTATAGTCACAGTAAATTTTACTTTTCAAAAGGTCGATGTACGTTCTTCCACTTAAGGAAGTAAAATAGTAAAATATGTTGAACGTTCGCACTTTAGTCTTACATTTTCATTTTTTTATAAAATTTCAAACGCACAGCCAAATTGTATATTTTTTTCTAAAATGAAGTTATCAGCTGTCATACGGCATAGTATAAATATTGATACAAATGACTCTAACACTTGCAAAACCGAATTCCCGTAATCTACTGCGCAAATACTACTACAGCAGTATTATAATATTGAAATTTACTAGTAACGTGAATTGAGCATACGTACTTAAATAGTGATATGTTAATGAAAAATTGATCCAACTTGTTAACTTGTTTGACCATTAGGTGCGTATCTAGAAATCTAGAAATGAAGATCCAAACAGAAGAAGTTTCCAAAGAGCCTAAAACACAGGCTTCACAGACGATGAACTCTCTTCTTGAACTAAAAAATCTCAATTGTCGGAACTGGAGTAGTAATAAAACCCAACGTCTATACTCCAAAATGAACCTCCTTTTTCACAAAATTTAATTTTTTAAAATTTTAAATTTTAAACGGAAATTAAGCACTCTAAATCAGAGTACTTCACGGCTCGAGAATGTGTCCACTTGGCTCTTTGACTATATTATAAGTGACGCCAGACTTATGCGTAAGACTAACTGCCAGACAAATATAATGCCAATTGCTTAGTTCAGAAACTTGCATATACTGAAGCTATACATGTTACGTGTTCGAAACATCTTCACCAAATCAGCTATATTTATGACCATATAAAGTATGTAAGTTTTAATTCCATATATCTGCATTACTCTTCCTACATCTTTCTTTTTATATTTAAGGTTTTTTCATACGTTGAACGTAGAGAAAGATCCTGACTTCTTTCATTCGCTTATAGAACTACTTAGTGAATGGGTGTAGTTGGGTATATTCAATATTAGAGACATTATTGTTCTGTACTAGAGATTAGTCCTCTCCCAATTCTGGGAAATTAAATTAAATTATCCGTGAAAAGCAACGCTTTTTCATACTATATTGGAGGACAAAATATTGCAACTTCTTAGTCTTTCTTTTTTCCTTTACTTACTTTATATTGAAATTTTAACTACCATCGTGTTCCTTTCTCTGGTTGTTGAGGTGGTTTTTCTTCTTCTTCCTTTTGGAGGCGCAAATCACATAATCTAAAAATTACCTAGCGGAACCTACGCCGAAGAAACATCCTTCGACGTAACGCTGTGCAGAGAATCAAGTCGTCATAATATATTTTTTTCCATTGTATCCAGAGTGTTAGTGTTAAATCCTATGGTATTTATTAAATCAGTAATCAGTTTTTTTTTGTTTCCATCAATATAGTAATTTCAACATTGCGTTTTTTTTTGTACAACCATCTGGCCTTAATAAAGGTTGCCTATTAGACGAGTTTCGCAAAAACTTTGTAACCTTTATTTTAATAAATCCTTGTTATACAATTGGTATTTTTAAAACTAATAATTCAATAGTAGATATTCGATCATTTTAACGTTAATAAATTAATATTACACAGCTGTTTTTTTAACATTAATAATTAAGTAGCAAACATTCAAGAATTTTTGCGCAAATAATTTAGTATAACACAATTAGTTTTGTCTTTTTTTTAACATTAATAATTCAATACTAGATAGTCAATAAATTTAAACGTTAATAATATAATATTATTCAGTTAGGCTTTTTGTTTTAACGTTGATAATTCAATATCATACAGTCAGGAATTTTAGTATTAATAATTTTAATTTTATACAAGTTGTAAATTTTTGAGTAAGCATTCTTTTAAATTGATTGCTATCGTAACTAATTTACGTGAACCTAATACACGTATATTTTGAGGAAAAATGATTCGCGTAGTTTAATTTTGTATAGAAGATTAGCTGAGCCAGTTCAAGTATTTATTATAGTTTTATTCCTTATCTCGCTCTAGTAATTACACATTTTGTTTTACTTAAGCAATTACACAGTTTGCCTATGAATGTTTGGTTTCTTTCTTTTTCTTTGTATTGTTATATTTGCCCGTAGCTTCCTTCGCCACCTACAAATCGGATTAGCTCGTTTTGGCCAAATCGCGACCTGTCTTCAGAGCCAGCCTTTGGCTATTCTGGAATATTGTGGTTTCCGTTTAACATCTTTATTAATTTTTCGAGAATACACTCCTGTAACTCAAGGCCTGGTGGAATTCCTTAACGCAATCGCAGGTAGGTTCGAGAGATAGCCTCTCCTGTATATATTTATATTATTTTTTTAAATTGTTTTTTCTTATTCGTACACGTTGCATACTGTACATCTGAAACCAAATTCGCGATAACAAAAATTAGTTATTAATACTTGGACTGAAAATTACACAAGATGAAGAAAATCAGTGATATTATAACTAAAAGAATTTAATTTTGTATAAACGAAACTTTTAACTGTTTTAACTTAATAAAATATATAAAATTGAATGAAGTTGTAAGAATTTATTAGATTAACATTACCAAACGAATGATTACTGTACAAATTACGAAATGGTTCACTACACTTTTCAATTTCATAATCTACAATTGTTGAATTATTTTACCACTTATTAATCTAGGTTACGTCATTATTGAGTGTACGTCTGCCAGCGTGAACAAGGATAATAAAATGCTAACAGAGCAAAATCGAAAATGCAATTTAAAAGTGCTCGGCAGTGTTCTGAAATCGAAAATTCCTGTCGATATCACTAAAAATGTGCGGGTATCGCAATTATTAAAATTTGATTGGTTACCACAATTTGCAATTTGGTACTAAGTTATACAAAAATTTACAAAAACTTAAGGTTAAAAATTTTCTAATTTGAATATTAAAGAACGAAATTTATTTACTGGGATTTTTAAGTAAATAATAATAATGATAATAAAAATAATAATATATATTGAAATACATGTATCTTTTCAGTTAAATACAAAACTTGACGTAATATATGATAACGAAAATTAGATTTTAAGTGGCTGGGAACCCCCAGTAATCCCAGGAAGTTTCTGTGGAATAAATGTGAACGTAAAAGCTTAACATACATACATATGGTCGAATATTAAAGGTTACTAAGGTAGCAACAAAACTTTTTACTCGAGTTGGCAATTGAAATTCATCATTTTTATAAATTACAAAATTGATAAAAGATGTAATAAACCAAAATTAAATATTTAAATTTTCAGAAATATTCGTTTGCCTCCATATATGCATCAGTTTGTTTGTGTATATCGTTGAAGTGAACGACAATTTTCTTTTGCGAGTCTTGTGTGTTCACTTTTGTTGCATAAACTAATGACTTAAGTCATCCCCAAAGGTAATAATCAAGGGAATTCAATTCTTGTGACCTTGGTGTTCAATTTTGAAATATGTCTTTGCGAATTCAGTATTGTGGAAAGCGATTGTTAACATGATCGATACAGCACACTAGAGTAACCCTGGGAACCATCAGCTTAAAAACAAATGTTTGCCTAATATTCAAAAGAACGTAGATCTGTGAAATTATTTTCTAAAAAACTAGCTTTAGTCAAATGATTATTTAGCACAACTGGGCTAAGCAATATATTATTAATTGTCATTAACGCTGAAAATTACTTTTCACCGTGGCGCGCAAAATTTTTATCTGAAACTTGCTTCATTGGTGAACAACATACATACATATGTAAAGTGTATGGTTTTCTTTATCAATTGCAAAAATATAACCATAAGTATTATCGTCGTCATGGAAATTCTGTACTTATACTTGCATCCAGATTACGCTCATATTAAGAATTTCTTCTTCCATTGCAAGACCAGGACTAGCTTGCCTTTCAAATATAATTCCCACATTTGGGAACGGTCCACTTTCACGTGAACTATTGAAGTCTGTCTGAAATACATTTCTATTTGGCGCTCCTCTGTTGGGAAAGCGACGTATATATAAAGCAAATACATGATTAGTGCTTCCGTTACAATATTCATAATTTATAATCATAACACCATATTCTCAATAACTAAATACGGCAGACATTATGTGCGTACAATATCGACTAAACCAAGTCTGACGTAAAAATACAACAATTAGTAATCACTCGTGTGTTTATTCAGAATGCATGTTCTACTCATAATTTATTGTAATTGTTAATATTCGATCATATATATATGGTATTAGCTATTTTGTTCACATTTGCTCCACAAACACCACCTCCAAATATTTGGTTTTTTTCCCAATCGCCTTATATAACCAGTAATTTACATATATTATACATCCGAGGGGGATTCGATTTACCCCCTTTTTCAAGTTATTTATTGCTTTAACCTGCAATACCTTGGATACTAAAATATTTTTATTTGTGAATAATAGTTTTTTATATACTATATAATATTTCTGAGTACTACGTTTTGTTTATTATATATTTTTTTTAATATTGTAAAGTTTATAATCGCACAAGCGTTTTTAAAATTAACAAACTTTACTGTGTGTATTTATATAAAGATTTAATCTTTGTGAACATGAATGAGTGTTTTACACATTTATGTTGTTTCTTCTTTTTTTACGTTGATGAATATTTGTATATATAGAAATGAAGACAGTTTATTTTTTAAGAAATGGAGTTATGAATGTCATTAAGATTGATAATGTTTCATCTATCATTTATTGTGTTTTGGTCTTTTTGTATGTATATCGTTTTCTTAATTACACGTTTACTGTAATTGTTTTATATTTCTGAGCTTTCTGTGCTGTCCAAATCTAAGTTATTTTTTCTGTAAAACATGTTCACAAGATTTGCACTTGTTTGTTTTTCTTTAGATGTTTCATGTATAATTTTTGTAAAAAAGGACTTGGTTCTTTTAATGTTGTGTTTTACAAACACTTATTTTTTAATTTGCTGATACAATGTTGTACGTACGGTAGTCATGAATTTTCATTTGTCGTTATTTGTGATGGTATTCTCGGTGTTTTCTGCATTTATAATCTCTATTTTGTTTTCTCTGCTTCTGAATGTGAATAACCCTTTTTGGATGTTCCTTTCTATGAAGTTCGGAAAGTAGTTATTTTTTGAAGGTATGGTTTTAATTTGTTATGTTTTTGATGTGTTTTTTGAAAATTCGTAACACCTGTCTACTAGGTTATGAATTGTTTTAATTTTAGTTTAATGGGCGACATTTGGTAAGAAATTTAGATATCTGTCTAAATTAGTAGGTTTTGTGTACCTATCTGAGTAAATGTAATCGTCTTTTTCTACCAGATGAAGGCAAAAGCAATTTGTGCTGGCGGAAAATCCATTTATTTACTGAGAAATAGACTGACGAAAGATCAATCTGTTTTATATATATATTGCAGAGGATACGCGTATTTCAATTTAATTTAGATAAACAGTACATCTAGCCAAAATTGAATACAAGTGTTGTCCACGTCCGCCAGGCATTCATCATCGACATATGCGTCATGTAGTTCCTTTAACTCAGCGGTACGTTCCGTATGCGATAAGCGTGAGCACAATAGCGATGTTGGAGCGGTGGCTTCGGTAAATACGAGCATAATGTTTACGAGGTCCTTTGAGTTTGCTTAGACCGCGTGTTGCTTTTGTCTTGGCTATAATTATTCGAACTAGGGTACAATTACTGGAAAGGTAATGTAAACATTCTAATTTAAACTGCTGAGTTTGTTACTACGACCACATTAAAACGCAAATTTCTTTTATACCATGGAGATATTTGCTACTATTTTCAAATAAAACAAAATATTTTTGTATGACACACTGTTTAATTAATGGAAACTATCGTAGCTGTGATTAAAAACAAATGCTGTTTTTTTATGAACACTTAGAAACCCTTAAATACTATTTCTTTCTTTTATTAAGATATCAAATATCTGGAAACCTTTCTTAAACAGGGAATTACCTAAGCTAGTTAGGACTAAAAAATTCTAATGTCAAGTTTAATGTTTCTATTGGTAGTAAGGTATGTATATTGCTACGTATTAGAAATAAAAGATGTCTGTTGAGTCTGTTTACTGAATGGAATTCAATTATCTTTTTACGGCCTACCAGATTATAAACTGAACTACTTGTTTTAATATGGTTGATGCACAAATTAAACGACTTACAAGTGCAAATTTTAATTTGCATTTGTATGTTACGAAAGCCCTTAAATAATAAACAATCACATAATATCCTGGTCGATTATATCAGTTACATAATTTTTCGGTTTTATAGTTAATATGTAAATATAGTATTTTTCAGTTTGTTGAAGTTTTAGAAAATTATTACTGCTTCGTGTTTGGCTTTATTTATCAGAAAGTATTATTTATATATTATAATCAAGTTTTACCTGCTGTCCAGTTAGGAATGCTAATTTAAAGTGAAGATCGCTATGGGTGACTAGTATGCTTGACTTGCTTCAACTTCTATAAGACGTTAGGTATATTTCGTAAATGATCTAAACTAGGTTAGAATGGCTACAGAAGATTTTCATAATTTAAAAATTACATTGAGGCCATACTCAGTTTATGTAGATCTGATTGTGAGAACAGCTGATATCAAGGTAGCAATAGTAACGCATTATTTGGAGTAATAATATACAAAATATTAATCCTGCCTCATGCTTTTCGTGATAAGTTGGTATCTCTTTAGAATTAGAAACTATTTCAAATGATATGCGTTTCCTATAAAATTTATTCAATCTATTTTTAGTGGACTTATTTTTTGATTATACAGTACTTTAAAGAGCTTATATGCCCAATAGGAACATTAAAGAGGAGAGAAAAAGTATGATCCCCCTACTAGAAAAAAGAGAGCATTTTTGGACATCAACCTTTTAATAGGCGTAAACAGATTTCCTACCTATGATTATTTACAAGAGTCCTATGTTTCACAGATTATAACTGTAACCAGGTTTGATTAGTTACTTAATAATGTACATTTGAATGATAATTTTGATACAAATCACCTTGAGCATAGTGTAAACTCAGTATAATACTAAGTACTAGGAGTAGATGTGATTCTTCATACTTGATGATTTCATCCTTTGGATAACAATAATTTGACATATTTTTACAGATATGTATGTTTTAGACCTTTCCCACTTAGTCGTGTTTGCGTAATACTTTCGTTACTTATACTACACTTATATCTGTTTGCCCCAGTCGTGTTTCTCAAAACTAATTACACTCGTAAATACATTATTAATAACATTGTTTCTTAATACACAAGTATATTCATTTAAATTTACTCGACTTTATTATCACTTTAATAGTTTATTTATGGTAAGTAACATGTTTATATATTTGACCTTTATAAATGTCAATTATTACTTTATTAAATTTGTTGACAAATGTATTCTTTACATTTTCAACATGGTTACTTAACGAACACTTATTTGGGAATCCTGTTATTTTTCGACATCTTCCTTATATATATATATATATGTATATATATATATATATATATATATATATATATATATATATATATATATATATATATATATATCAATAAATGTCCAAGATACAAATAAAAAAAAATCTTCTAGAAAATTGATTTTAATATAATGAATTTCTATACGTCTGCGATTAAGTATTTAGGTACGATATTCGAATTCTCCGAAATGTAATTAATTAGGTACTCAAATTTCACGTTTTAAATTAGTCAAATACAATATCTAAAAATTTACACATTGCTACCACTAAACTAACTAACTTATGTGAATAGTCATTATATATCATTAATAAACAGAAAGTAAATTACATAATTTGAATGCTTTTTCACTTTTTAGCTACTTAATACATTCAAGAGAGAAAAGGTACTAATAAAACACAGTAAAGTATTTTCATGCGCGGGTTATATAATCCTGTATAAGATTTTCCCTTTCCTTTTGCTCCTTTTGCCGATCAAGTAGTACAATGAATTCGAGAATTCAGCCAACGTAATAACAAAACTACCTAAAGCAAATACAAGGAAAATAATGATACCAAGCCTAAAATAAATATTCGGTTCTACAAGACTCAATATGCAATACCTTTAAAAGAGGGTTAGCGAGATTCTCACCACGGTAAAAATTCTTAAATCCTCTCTCAGAATAAATTGTAAAATCAAACAATAATATACCTTCATGCAGAAAGTTTAAAAACTAACAAAACGTTAAAGAACCAAAAAATTTCTTTTAACACTTCTTCAAATAGTTATGGTCATACCCTCACGGATGAATGACCTGAATAAAAGTGGCTTAACTAAGTGACATCTACTACCTTGTAGGATCGGAAATCGAAAATAGGAAGACTACCCTTAAGGAAATTTCTCGAGAGCAATTAGATTGGCAACATTAATTGTTAGCGAACAAAACTGACAATACCGTTACACATAATCTATATACATAAGCAAATAACAATGCATTAAGATGAAAACAATTGCAAAAAGAATGTATTACATCAAAAGGCAATATAAACACGTAAGCACGTTATTGAGATATCGAACCAAATATTAGTATAAAAAGTCAGAGGCAGTAGATGTGAAAATTATCTCTGATGCTCTGATGGTGCAAACAAAAAGCGATATTATACTATGACTTTATAACTGACTTTATAACGTCTGAATAGAAAATCAGCAAACACTAAATGTAAATAGATTAATAACAGGTTGAAAAATATAAGCAAGATTACAATACGACGATTGTAGTAACTAAACTAATCGTAGGACACAAAAATCATGACATTATATTTTAAGGAAACTAGACTTTAAATTAATAGTGGAAATGTGCTCACAAAAGAACATAAGGATTACACATGATTACAGAAACAGGTTTGTATAAAGATTTGATTGACAATTAAAAATAGAGTATGAAAAACCGAACGTTACATCATTAAAACCTACATCAAACGATATGAATCCATTTTAGTTAATAAATCAGATAGTTTTTATGTTCTAATTATTCGAATTCTCCCATATCATTTGAGAAATATTAACGAGAGTAATAGAAACTACATATATAATTGAATTATAAGTATGTATATTGAATTGAATAAATTATTTAGTTCATTAGTTAATTCCTATTTACTTTATGTCCGAGGCGTAGTAATTAAATTGCAAGACACCAACATATGAGAGTATAACGAAATTAATAATAGTGGTAATCCATGTAGTTTAATGCTAATTACAGGCGGTATTGACAGGCCATGAGTTATCTTTTCGCCTGCTCTCATGGTGCAATTCAAGATTTTTAGTTATCAGTATTCGAGAAAGGGAACAATGAAAAACTTCACTGGAGAGTGACTTTCGCATTTGATCCTGACATACAAGCATAATAAGGCAGTAACTTACCAATGCGCTCTCAATCAGGTAATTAACGTTATCTGCTTTCACAACACCCCTAATGATTGACAATACTTTCTATGAAGCTTTTGGATTTTATGCTCTTTTGAAATTATCTCCTTAAGAATATGCGCTCATTTGGATGTCCTCAAGTTTTTCCAAACGGATATTTTTGATATGACCCTAAATCTTGGGATAGAAAGACATCGCAAAGCGCAGAAAGAACTGTGTGAGGATTAGGAAGCGTAGCAATGCGTTTCCTAGCCAAAAATTCCCGGGTAATCGACGTTAAATGTGAATCAGAGTACCAGTTCTGAGAGTCGCACTGGAAGATTCAAATAATTTTTCCGGCCACTTCGCGAAAAATTTGTTATCGATTCGTTGTTGTTCCCCGTCACTCATTTTTCCGACCAGCAATACTAGATATTAGGATCTTAAAAACTTATATATTTTATAAACCTTGAACTCGACTTGAAAAACACATTATGCAGAATTTACTGAATGCTAGTTGATAGTACGCTAAGTGTGTTATTTATTAATTTGGTACGTAGACTTCCGCGGTCGTGGTCCATGCTATCTGCTTCTGGGTTTCCGGGCTGGAACCGCTTCTATATCTGCCGACGTTTCGTACCCATTTGTATGGGACATCTTCAGGGCTGAACTACTGCACTGAAACTGTTTCAGTGCAGTAGTTCAGCCCTGAAGATGTCCCATACAAATGGGTACGAAACGTCGGCAGATATACTAGTGACGCGGTTCCAGCCCGGAAACCCAGAAGCAGATAGCATGTGTTATTTATTGTCTATATCTTGTAAACTCCTTTAAAATAGGGCAGTATTTTTAATAAATTTAACTGTTTTTGAACATTAAATTTAAAGTTTTAAATTTACAAAACGCGGAACATTTTCTTTCATGAAGATTTTCACTTTAGCTCTGAAGAATCGTGAACATGTAGGAATAGATAATGACGAAAAGGCACGAAAGTCCTGAAAAGGTGATTTACACATTCTAAGATAGCTATAAAAGAAAATTTAATTTATTCCGAGTACGTTCTGCTTCTGGGCTTGTGTAATTAAGTCACCTAGTTTAGAATCTATCAAGTTATTAAATTAAATGTGCTTTGAATAATTAATAGTCTCGTAATACATGTGCCAGTACTTCTCATTGTATGAGCATGTCGAAGTAATAAAGCAAAAAGATTAACAATTAACGATCTAAAATAATATCGTTAAATTGACAAGGTTTATATAAATACTAATATATGGACGATATCATTAAAACTAAACTAGCATTATATTTTACCTAAATTACATTAGAATTTTAAATATAGGTTTGTAGGCACAGATCAATGCAAACAGCTACAAAGGTGTTTATGTTGGCTATTTATTACGGTTACAGACGAAGGACTGTTCCAAACTTCTATTACTACACTAATTGATTGCCAATTTTTATATAATTACATACATTGTTTAATGAAGTATTTGGTAATTGTAGGTGCTCCACCATGAGTAGTTCAGTCAGGATGCACTGTGTTATAAAAACTGTTTTAAAATAATTTCTCTCGGTATGTTAAATTAGTTTTGGATATACGCTTAATATCGATGTTATAGTGGTTTGTTAGAAAAGTTATGACGTATTTGTTCTGTTTTTCATAGGCCATTTATTAACTCAGATATGTCTAACATATTTCTGTTTTCATTTCGCAAGTATTGTGTGTTTATATTGGGTTAAAATTGTTACGAAAGAGTTTCACTTTTGTTATAGAAAAATTTGGGTTAAGAAGTCTACAATCGTTCATCCCATTAAAAATTTGTATATTAACTTTGTATAATAATTGTGCATATTTGTGTAAGCAAGGAATTCCCTGAACAACGATTACGTTGGAAAATACTATGCCGATCGATTAATTTACTTGACTTATAATTAGATTGTGTCAGATAGGTCGATAAACCTTGAACATGTGGTTGAAAATCTCAGTTGAATTAAACATTGGCGTCTTACTAGAAGAACGATTTATTCTTATTAAATAATCCTGGAAATTAAGGGTGAGGATTCCTTCCTCCCCTACCTTTGGTTGCTCGTTAATTATTTAATAGACCGAGTTAGTGTTTTTATAAAGATTTCGTTTCCATCTGTTAAAGGAGACGGAGCTTAATCTGCAGTTTTAAGTTTTGGCTAAGCCATCTGGCACCTTGTTCTACGATCTGAGATACCAGGGAATTGAAATGAAGCCAGGGATCCAAGACATTTGTAATTATTATCATTTAAATAATTTATTGCTATTTATATTCGATACATGTGGAATTAATTATTTAGTTCATATACAACGGTCCAGTCTAATTACGGGATAATTTAAAAGCGTTTAGATCTTGATTTGTGACATTTAAGCAATATTACGTAGAATTATTCGCTTTAATTAGTTATTGACTCGATGGACAGTTTATTATTAAAATTGGCACGCTTACAGCCGTAGTTCAATTAAGACTGTTTCACATATTTGGAAGCCCCAATTTAATTAAGAACTTATAGATAAACGATTCCTTATTTAAATACACTTTTAAAATTCGATAACTTAATTTAGTCGATAACTAATTTACTTGATAGTAAGTGCTTATGATTTGAATATTACCTTCAATTTAATTAATTAAAGGCCCCTTTAGTGAATGGATCATGATTCGTAAGTCAAATATTCCCTTTACATATTTGTTAACTTAATTTATGACTCATTAGACGGTTAGCCATAGCTCTTTTGTCTGCTGATAATTAATTAGAAAATTATCAGGTAATTGCAACAGTTTAGTTTTCCTTCACATGTTCTTTTGCTTTCCATAGACCACAATCCATTATACGCAATTATTAATTCAGTATTAATTCATTCATTATTTTCTGATGTGATTTATTGTCATTCTGTTATTTTTTGTTGTTGGGAAGTACTAATTAAGCAGCACATATATCAAAGAATATTTTCCATACTAGTGTGCACCAACTGTACCTATAGGTGGGGATAAGTGTTTATAGATTCAAACTGTAACTTTGACTGGTTCTTTTTAAATACCTATCTAGTTTATATATATTTTTAAATACCATATATTGCAAAATATTAGAACCAACACAGTAAACTTATAATAGTGCTTAACTTTTCTCGTTTCTTTTGGCTCACCGCCACCCTTTTTATAACAAAGAAAATTAGGGGGACCCTTACTTTTTCTTGCCAACTAAATACCGAATGTATTTCATTGATCCATCTTTTGCTTCAGTATTGAGCTAGGGCTTTCTGTTGTCTTAGTAGATGTTATTAGCAGAGATCCCCTGCTCACTCTCCTAATTTACTTCTTGAGCTAGTTATAGCACCCTGTAGGTAAGTAAAGAGATCGTTTAAGATGAGAATAGGGGCGTTTATTTATTGTCCTACTAAACCCAGGACATGCGTTATAACAGTAAGTTTATTTATGAATTTCCGGATTTAATGTATGTTGGCGCAAAAGTGTAATATTTAGTTTACCATAGACCGCCCATGTACTGGATGAAATATGACTGAAGAAAACACGTGGATAGTGGCCAGCACACAAAGAAGTTAGCGTATAATTAAATGAGCAATTTCTATTCAGTTTATATGGATACTAATGACGTGTATATAGCGTTCCGTTTGTTAGATAACGAATCATTTTATTCATTCTGGTGTAAATACGCGAAATGTAAATTACTTAGTTCGAAAATGTAGCGAAAACTTGTATCGTCTGCTCACGAGCGTATTGAAAATAGAATTAAACAGGAATTGGAAAATAAAAAGCTCTGATTTTGCGTGGATGAAACACACAGATTATAAAAAAAAATTATTGTTAATGTCAGTTCGTACAATAGAACCACTTAAATGATCATCTCCAATCTTACTAGCTTCCAGAAAAATACAAGAATGTACTACCATTATTTCAAAAGTGGTGTTAAATACATACATTGAAAATACTCAAAATTTCGAGAGAACAACTCTTAATATTTATGAGTGATAACTCTGCAACTAAGCGTTCTGTAGGTCGGTCTCTCAAAGACGATTGTGGTAACTTCTTACGTGCTACGTGTAAAATCCACTTAACATCTTGTGGCAGAAGCGATTCGATGTCAGACAAATGGTTTGATAGCGTACATAAGAGCAGTGTTCCTTAAACACCCGTAAATGTATTCGAGAATTCCAGGAAATGTCTCGACATCCCTGAACTTCCACAGACTATTCTTATACTTTGGGGAACATAGTTATCTTCTGCATTTCCAAAAAATGAAGATCGTGGTTTTATAATTTGATCCTAAAGAAGCAACTACCATCAGGGAAAATCAAAAGAAATTTCAAGGTGCTAAAGTTGAAGGAGATTTATTCATAATATATAGCAATTCTCAAAGGAGGAACTAAAGCTAATGATAAATTACAAAATCCTTCATTGTTAATGGTGGCTTCACTGCAATTACTGCACAATGTACAAACATCGTTACATGCTATCAGCAACGACAAAAATATTAGTTTTATGCCCAAAGTAGATAATTTTCTAAAGAAAAATGTTGATTTTACCGCATTCGATCAAATTTGTAATGATAGTGGACATATCCATTAAGTATTAACAAACATTAATTTACTTATGCAAATGTTACATCACTAGATATCGAACGGTCGTTCTCTTTATATAAGAATTTCCTCACGTTAAACTCGACTTACTGAAACAATTGTGGATACATATCTGACGTTTCAAATGTTTAACAAATCATATCCTGTTTGTGATTACACTGGAAAGTAATCAGCCTGTGGTGCACCGTTCATATTCCTCACTTTACTCATAAGTTTTAATTATGTATATATATATATATATATATATATATATATATATATATATATTTAATGTAGATAACATTAGTTTCGAATATTTAATTTAAAATATGGTTACTAATATAAACTACGAGATATAAGAATTTTTTTATTTTCAGTTTCCTACACACATTCATACCTAGATAATATGCAGAATATACATCCTTGAAACTACATGCCATTCTTTTCTTTGAAAAATATCAAGAGCATTCCCGTAGCAATTTTCTACACCCAGTCAATTGAAGTGACTCTGAAATTTATTAGCTGATACTGCTTTGTTCCTAGAGTGTTAGAATTGGAAAATATGTTCTTTTCGCGCATGTAATCGAGAGCACCATTTCAATATACTAGTTGCGTATTATTTGTTAGTTTGTTTTGTTATTCGTATGCATTTTTTTCCCATAAAATTTGAATAATGAGTTTTAATTAAACGATTTTCAAGTATATCTTTAACATTAATTCCAGTGAATTAACTCAAGGAGATGTTTTAAATCCAACACTTTTCATCACAGTAATGGATGACGTATTGAAGGAAGTCGAAAGAAGTCTAAACGTGAATTAATGAACTGGATCTAGAATATAATTCAGAAATGTAGAAAAAATCGTTAACGAGTCAGAAATCTAAAAATAATTAAAGAAAAAATTAAAATCATGGTTATAATAAAAGAGAATTTAAATATATCGGTCAGGTTAAATGAAGAATTACAACAATTGGAAACGTAACTATTTGGGAATTGAAATCCATAGAAATGAAAGCAACGAAACCAAGTTAAAGTTAAAGGATTGATGATGTTTACCAATTGTAACATGCTAGAAGTAAGACAATTTTGAAGAAAAAGGAAATGTCGGAAAAGGCTAAACAAACGGTGCATAAATCGATTTTTAAACCAGTATTAACATACAAATGTGGAGGTTGAGTTTTATCAAAAAAGAAGCTAAGTAAATTACAAGCAATGATAGATTCAAACAGAAACACGAAATGACAAAATTCGTGATGAGAAAGAAATTAAAATTAGAAGAATTAATGTTGGAATGTTCAATAGTGACAACAATTTTCAACTTATGTGTGAAATTTGGATTTAATTTGTTCGTTATTCTGTACTTCATAAAATGTCTTGTAAAGAAAAATTAGCATTGTGAAACTAGAACATTAGCAAATTTTTGACAAAGGATTAGAATTTTATATAGGGTGAGGCTTTGTCATATTTGAATCTGGCTAAAATAGTTTCGGTAGGGCTGTAATACTTTGAAAATTATCCAAGAGGCAGAAGGTCTTCGAACGTAAACAATCCTGATGTTTGCATGAAAGTTTTGTTGCGTATTTTGTAATACTGTAGTTCTATGGTTGGCAATGTACTTGAGGTCGAGGGAGTAGCGCCTTTAGTCAATTGACATATTCTAGTAGCATTATCCGGTATTGTTATTTCTTCTAGTTATTACAGTAAAATTTGTGTAAGTAATAAATTGTGTTTTTTTATTAAGCTACATCGACCAGTATCTCACATTTTAAACAATGGTTCCCGAATATTGTTGTTTGAAATTTTCTACCATTGTTAAAGCACTATATATATCTGCATTAGTTGTTTTAGTAATTCTACTCGATAAAGTAGGTATGAAATTTCAGAAAGGCGAAGAAAAACTGCTTGGGCAATAAATTTCTCAAAACAATTTGTAATTTTTAGATGCAGACGCTGACTTTTTCTCTATGATGGTAACAGGCGATGAGACTTCTTGGTTACATCTCGGTATCTAGGAACAATAAAATTTCAGGCGATGGTTTTATAAAGACTCTCCGACTTCAAAAAATGCCGGCGCACAATCTTCAAATGAAAATGGACACCGTGTCTTGCGACCAAATAGAAGTTTATTTTTAGGAATGGGTATTGACCAAAAAACCAACATAAAGATTTGTGTCACAAAAAAATTCTTTGGCTTAATGATAATACCCGATTTCACAAGACAGCTGAATTCTTGCTCCGCGAGTATAACTTCTTTGAGTCGGACCGTCCACTGTACAATGCGGATATGGCTCCATTCGACTTCGTTTCATTTACAAATTTGATCTAAAACTTTATAGGTCGTTATTTTGTAAACGGTAACTAATTAATGGAAGAGATTCATGCCTTTGTTGAAGATCAACCGAACGTTTTCTTTTTGTGATGGAATAATATCGTTGCAAGACAGGTGGTTCATGTTTATTGAAGTTAAGGTGGGATTACTTTGAAAAATGAAACTATTGAAGAAATAATAGGCCTTTTGTTTCATTAAAGACAGAAAACCTTTTGTAAGACATTCAGTGGTTTTACTCTAGCATTTCTAATATGCTTATGCATATAAACAGCTTAGAGGTTCACAATCCTTCTCTGTACTGGTATTAAATATATTTCATGTGTGTATAAAAATGAACGAGGACGCTTTTACACAATTCGTTTTATTCTACTCTGAACTTCTATCTACACATTTGGAAAATCTTTTATTATTAATATGTGTTATATGTAAAAAGGTGGATAGATAAATATGGGCGAAATTGGCTCTCAGGTATAGTTCCTGCGAAATTATTTCGAACGAGACTTTAAGGTACCATTTTTATACATTTAGTACAGAACAGTGTAAGCAGTAGAACAGTTATTACAAAAATAAATAAATTAGATACTCACTTTAGAGTGTTGGAAGCTGTACGTTACTGTGAGTGTTCTCTAACAATTAAAGGCGCGTACTGGAGAGTAGTTTTGAAAATTTAATAGTAACTAAGTGTTTATAAAAATATAGTATGTTCCGAAACATGTTATATATGTATGAATATCATAATATTAAATTATATAAAGTGTAAGGAATATATAATTAATTATTCTGCATATTTTATTTGTAATTTTTCTTATACTTGTATTAAAATAAGCACACGAATAATTAAAGGAACAAAAAGAAATATCAATAAAATTAAATAATTCAGTCATCGTTTTGTTATTAATTGTGCTCTAGTTTATACGAAGTTTCAAACCGGTACAAAAGTTTGGAGATCTGTACTAAGTAGAAGA
The DNA here is from genome assembly GCA_031893035.1 of Dermolepida albohirtum. NCBI lineage: Eukaryota > Metazoa > Arthropoda > Insecta > Coleoptera > Scarabaeidae > Dermolepida > Dermolepida albohirtum. The sequence continues at coordinate 419,503 of JAVIWB010006292.1, read as the reverse complement.
TCCACTGACATTCTACACACAAGATTATTTGAGTGAAGCGTAATGTTGGTTTCTTTTTATATTACGCTATGTATATATGATTACAAAATGCGCGTAGCTGTAAATGTTTGAATTTTAGTTCCTAAAACGAATAAAAATATTGTGCGAAGTATTTAAAAATGGACGTACTACTATTGTGTATAAAACAGAGAATCTAGTTTTTCAAAGATTAACATTTCCACAAAGTTTAAATTAAATTAATATCAAGTGTAAATATTTACAGCAAATTAAAAACTGTAATGCACAAGCTCTTTATTATTATATTATATATTTACCGTTTTACGACTTCGTGTCCCTGTAAGAAGCTTAGCTTGTTAGTTCGTGTGCTTTTCAACCATGAAAAGGACAATTTTATAGTACTACTTTAGCTTTATGACTTTCATAAATAAGAGAACTGTGTAGAAGTAATATTATCTTTATAGGTTTAATACTCTAAGCGGCTTACGAACGAGCTTGTATTTCAACTTTTCTGAAATTCCATTTCTTTTCACAATAACCAATTATAGGACAAGTTTTATTACATTTAAAATTTGCATTTAAATATAAAACTTTGTGTAAATCTTAGTGTAACTTTTATTAATCAATGATTTATTTACAAAAATTATTTGTAAAATTTCTGTAACTCTACATACTAGAGACCATAATATCCGCGGGATAAATTATTAAGCTAGTGGATAAATGTGCTTAGTAATAAGGAAAGCGCATTCATTTTCACTCTCATACTTTGAACACTGTTTTCATCTATTTTCAGTTTGCCTTTCACATATTTCCTTGCGTATCGCCTTGATAATTAAATTGTATATGATAAAATATCTCTATGAGACGTGGTCAACATAATGCTAATATCCTTGCGAAACTCTTAGAAATGTTTCGAATCACTCGTTAGCCGAAGAAAAAAAGCGTAGTTCTATCAGTATTTACAAGTACAGTATTTACCTTTTCAAATGGAATCAGCATTAAAAAATTAAAATTAAGCAAATACATTATCTACAGAAAATCTAAAAATGTCCCACTTAGTACCAATTATCGGGAATATGCCATACTACTCCCTAAAGCAATGTCAGCAGACGGAAAAGTGGAAATTCATCAGTATTGATTAATGCACCTTCAAATGGAATTAGCAGTAAAGAAATTAATACTAAACAAATCTAATGTAACATGCAAAATATTATATATTACAACTACTAGGAGTAGTAAGGCATATAGCAATTCTCTATAGGGCGGTAATACAAATAAGACTAAATTAATATCCGACTCGGTAGAAAGTTATTGAAATTATACTCATGATGTCAAGGATTTTAGCGGAACTGTTTCTTAAGGAAGTAAAGTCACATTTGGAAGAACGAAAATTAATACGATTGAGCCGATGAATTAGGTGGTTCACAAAATAAATATAACCTTAAAGAAAAGGTAATGTAAAGAAAAGGTAATGTTGTTGTGTAATATTCTTAGATGTAAGCCAGATTTTTAGTAAAGTATGGCACATATTACTGTACAAACTCAATTATTCCATAGTAACTATCAAGTACTTAAATTGTAACTTGATGACAGAGTCTTTTAAATTAAGTATCGATCTTCTATTAATTCTAGTGTTCCTCAAGTCTCAGTATTGTACCTACTTGTTTACAGATCTACCTGTATCAAGCTGCACTGCAACCGTAATATTTGCAGATGATACCGCTGTTATAGATACAGGCACACATCCGTACACAAAAAAAAATATATAAAATTGAGCATTGGTGGCACATTAAAGCAAGTCAATAAAAGTCAGCCCAAATTACATTTACTCTAAAAAGGGTTAGTTGCCCGCACATAGCGTTGCAGAAGAAACCAATACCAATAGTAGCATATGAACAGCATTTAGGAATGTACTTGTTACAAATTACAAATAAATTTGTGCAAGTAGCTTTTCTTTATCAAGTTTTAGATGACTCTATTACTAGCTTCCATATTGTCCAAATACAATTAATTACCTTGAACATTTTTTTAGCTATATCAATTTCTAGTTTTCTATTCAGTTATCTAAAAGCCCAGTTAATCATCAATCGTACGAAAGCTCACCTATAATCGATATACAGCTTAGGCTACTTACAATTAGTCAACATATGCAGCCTCTATTTCAGTCAAGAAGAATTTATTATGGTGAAAAGAATACTATTAAAATGCGTGGTGATTGAGTTCCTTTCATGATGCCAAATAAATATTGTTAAACTTTATAAAACTACTGATTCTGTGATCCAAAAGAAGAGAAATAAAAGCTACCATATTTTGACCTAAATTTGCGGACTTTATGAAAACTGTCATACAAAGTTATCGCGCTATATATAGAGACTTAAATATTTTATAGAGTCAAATAAGGGAAAAATATTTTTCAACAATTTGCCATAGAATTATTCGAAAACTAGAATTTAAGACCTAGAAGTAAGTTCGAATATTACGATTCGTTGTACAGAAGTATGTAGAACATGGTCTGATAATTAATAGAACTCAATTTTGTAGTGCGTATGCAAAATTTGAGGTTTGTATTAGTAATAGTCAAGACCAAGTCATAGGAACCAAGCAGAAAGTTTTCACAATAATTGACTTAAAAAATAAATTGAGGGAAACGTCATTTACAGAACAGATTACTTACAGAGGTAATATTCAAGATAATTGAACAATTGTAATGACAAATATTACTTCTACATTAAATGCTAATGTTGGAAATGTCGATATATGGTCAAAAAACAATTCAGCCTATGAAAAGCTTAAATAGATTGAATTTAGAGGCTGTTAATGGATTAGGAGAACATTATTCATTCATTACTGGCACAATATGGAAAAGACGGGAATAGCTTTGAAAAGGCTTCTTAGAATTTACTGTGTCTACTGATAAAATGTAGGTATACGATTTTACCCCTGAAACCAATAGAGTGTCGACGCAGTGACGACATCTTTCGTTTTCAAAAACAGAAAACAAAATATGGTTAAGTTCTTTTTGAGATATAATATTCGTTTTGCACATATATTTCCCGACAGAACAACGGGCAATAATTGCATAGAGTAACACAGATTTGCCGAAAACTGCCATACGCAATAAGAATAAACATGTCAGGGACCTGTTTATTACATAAAAATACTCGATCTCACATTTTTAATAATAATAATAATAATTTATTAGAAATGCCTAACAGGTACAAACCCAAAATCAACAAAAAGCATTAAAGGCGAAATTACAATAAGAGTACAATAATCAAACAAAACCAGGGTTTGCCATACAATAAATCAATCGTAAAATATGCATATGTATTGCTGATGTCGAGGCAGATCCATTCGAAGTAGATTAAAATTCCACGCTAATGTACCGTGAGCGCCTTTAATAAAATGTTGGTCCTTGTTGTGGCGATATGAATTAAGTCCTTCCATCTTGAACTCAGGCGTGGAAAAAGAAAATCGACATTTGACAATAAATATAGTGTGTCAACTCTACCAGTAACAACACTCAATTAAAATTAGTCTTTCTACTTTCAAAGAGCGAAGCGATGTCATGTCACCCAAGTAGCTCGCTATAATCGGTTTCACTGACAGGATATCGACCACCATACTTCAAGGAGAGATACTTCAAAAATTTACTTTGGATTCATTCTAATAGGCTAGTCCGAATACTATAGACAGAGTACTAGGCTATGGCTGCATATTCTAGCCTGGAAATGACCTGAACAAAGAAAAGTCGTAATACTTTCAATGTTGCTAAAATATTTGCATGTGCGAATAATAAATATAAGAGATTTGGAAGCCGCTGCTGTCACCTTAAGAACATGATTAGAGAAAGTAAATTTCTAGTCAAATGATACACCTAGGTCTTTTATCAAGGACCTATGAGGAATCGCAACACCGTTAATAGAGTAATGAAACTCAATTATAAAAATCTTTCTAGAATAAGACCTCAGGAAGCATTTATCTGTTTAACTTAAAGTTATTGGACAAACACCAGTTATAAATTTTGTTAACATTAGTTTGCAGTAAGTCAATATCAGACGAGTCAATTTTGTGAAAAATTTTAATACAATCGGCATATTTTAAGACAGGGCAATCGATACACTTAACCAGGTTATCAATAAATATATTAAATAAAAGTGGACCAAGGTTAGACCCCTGCGATACATCCGAAGTGAAACAGAAATGCCGAGACATAAATCCATTGTAATGAACATAATTGACTCATCAAAATAGGATCATCAAATAGGACTGGAACAGTTTCAGTAATGATCTACAGAGGCCAAAGGAATTTAATTTACGCAAAAGAATTCAATGATCAATCAGATGAAATGCGCAAAAAAGTTAGTATAAATAACATCCAATTGTCAACCAGCATCGAGAGATTGAGCTATTTCCTGCGATATTAAAGCCAAATTGGTTGTGGTAGACCTTTGAGACATAAATCCCTGGTGTGTAAAGAAAGATATGGTCTAGTGTTATGCGAAACATACTTATAAATCAGCATTTCGAACACTTTTGAGAAAGTGAAGATAACAGCGATAGGTTTTGTAACTGCGAATGTCAGTATTGTTGCCATTTTTAAAGACAGGGAACATCCTGTCAATCTTCTAGACATCGAAAAACAAGGACGCGCGAATAGTAAGATTAAAAATCTTACTTAAAGGACCAGCTAGAACATGAACACAATTCCTCACTGGGAAACAAGGAATGGCAGCATCACTAATAGTTAACCTATTCTTTTGCTCTCCTATTGCTATGGATTATCTTAGCTGAAGAAATAGATGGTTAACATAAAGGTGGCAAACTAGATGCCATGTCAGGCAGGGCTGAGTCAGCAGATTTAGGCATCAAAGAGTTGGAAAAAGCTAAATAGCTATGACGGATACGTTAGTAATACACAGTGGATCACTATACTCCCTAATAGAGTCGTGAAGCCTGTCTGGAATTTTGGAAACACCTTGCCTAGAGTGAACAAATTGACAAAATGATTGTGGATTTGCGATAAGGTGTGCCTCAGTTCTACGAACGTATGATTTAAAATTCAACTCGATGTCTGCCTTGACCAATCGTCGCAGTCTCTGGAACTCTAGTTTGTAAGACTAATGTTGAGTGGATTTCCATTTTTTGTGATAATATGTCTAACAAGTCTTTTCCAATAGTAAGACAGAATCAAGAGAAATGATGATATTTGAGGTTCGAGCGAAATTTAGGGACAGAAGAATCCAAGGTAGCATATGTTTTGCAGTAAAACATCCGAATGTCTTCGTCAAGGTTATCGTAGTTATCAAGAAGGACCCAATCTGTTGAAATCAAAAAATTAAAGTAGTTTGTAGAAGTCGGCTTTATGAAAATTATATCTACGATTGTTACTGGCAGAGAAAGTAGTTAGCTTGGCGGACTTCGCATTAGGTACAGTGGTATGAGTCGTGTAAAACCTCAACGTTGCTCCAAAATTTGATAACCCAAATCAAGTGTTCTCTCATTCCCATTTACGACATTATTTATTTGACGCCGGCTCAAGGAATCCATTAACGACAAAATCAGAAATAAAATTAAAATTGGAAGTGTATTTTTTAAAGCCACAGAAATTCTAATGTACGTATATATTCTAAATTTTCCAATAACGTCTAATTCTCAAATTTAATATAAATATGTTTATTATTGTTACGTTTTTTTATTTCTTAACAAATGTTATTACGGGTCCTCATAATTTTTATTTCTTATACAAAAAGGATAAAGTCACTAGTTTGTCAAGCTTCTACTTTTTAATTAATCAAACCAGAGGATTCTCTCTACTTCTGGTACAAACGACTGAAAAAGCGCCTCTGAAAAACGATGAGTGACATGTTTAATCAACCATCACTCTAACAAGTTCGAATAATACTCGATAATCAACGAATGCCGGAACTGGAATTAATTAATTGGATTTCGTCAGGAGTGGGAAAGCCACTGAAGACTAACGAGATAAAAGGTTCGAAAAAAGCAAAGGTGGGTAAAGATATAAGCATAAGTATTTTATTTTATCGATATTAAGTTATTTATAATTTTTTATTTGTAGGTTTTTTCTCTTAGGTGTTTTCCTCTTCTTGTTCCTTAACTTATTTTTTATAAATAATAAATAGAAATTCTGCATATCACACTACAAAATGTTGCAAAATTTTGTAATGTGATTTGCTATATTGCCAAATGCGACATTTTTAATATATAATATATAATTACGTATAACGGGGGTGTTTTTTTAAGAACTCGAGAACTTAAAATGATAATACAAGTGAAATTTTTTTTATTATAATCTGGTAGATAATTTCATGGCATTTATTTTTGAAATATGATTTCCGGCATATGTCCGCCGCGGCTACCAGTTACATGGTCCATTCGATCAGTCTAATTTTTTACTACTTTTTCCAATAAATCTGGCTGTATGGCGTCAATGGTGGCTTGAATATTAGCTTCCAATGCTTCAAGAGTTGGTGGTTTGTCGGCATAAATCAAATACTTAACATAGCCCCATGAAAAGTAATCCAGAGACGTTAAATCGCACGAACGAGGGGGCCAGTGAACAGGATAATTTTTGGAAATAAAGTTGTCACAAAATTGATTTTGCAATAAATCGTTTGTTAAGCGCGCTGTATGGCAAGTTGCGCTGCCTTGTTGGACCCAAATGTCGAAAATATTTAGTTGATTAGTTTTAGGAAACGAAAATTCAGTCAGCATGGTTCGATAGCGCTCGCCATTCACGGCAGCTCCTTCTTCATTTCGAAAGAAATAAGGACCGATGACGCCGCTAGCGTGTAAAACGCACCAAATAGTCAATTTTAATGGATGTAATGGTGATTAATTAACGGCTTGAGGGTTGCCTTCGCTCCAAATACGGAAATTTTGCATATTGATGTAGCCATTTAACCAGAAATGAACTTCATCACTAAACACAATTCTTTGATAAAAATGCTCATCTTCGGCCAGTTTCAAATGAGCCCAATCAGCAAAAATGCGACGCAAACGATGGTCGTTTGGTTTCAATCCTTGCACGAGCTGTATTTTATAGGCACGTAAGCCAAGATCCTTACGTAAAATTTTCTACGTAGTCGAAGGACAAAGGCCAAAAAGTTGAGAACGACGACGAATCAACATTTCGGCGTCTTCTTCAAAACTTCGCGCTACAGCAGCAATATTCTCTTCTGTACGCACATTTCTTTGTCTTGTTGATGGTTTTGAATCGAGAAGAGTAAAATTAGTGCGAAAACGATCAATCACTGCACGAATTGCTTGCTCACTAGCCCGATTATGTTGACCATAAAATGGATTTATTTTTTTCAAAGTAAATTTCCACAATTTGGAAGCGTTGTTATATATATATATATATATATATATATATACATGTGTGAGTTAAATTTTAAAGGTGTTAAATTCTTTTAGGTGTCATGAAGTACATATACACATATTTCTCTATGCATACCGTACCTGCTTTGTGACAGACTTTTAAGTAATTGACACTGGTTATCTGTGCAGCTTTATTTTATAATACGGACAATATATTCGAGGCTGCTGATCTGAGTGAGTAACGATACTTGCTTCCCTCCTCTCTTGTGCCACGAATTATCATACTTTGTCATGAGTTATGGTGCCCTGTATCGTATATGATCATTTCTTATCAATAGAACTCATAGAATAGTGATTAGTAACGTGGTATCTGCCACGGGTTCAGCATTGTTTGAACTTGTACAGGACTCTATTTTCGGACTTCTACTATTCCACATATACAGCTGATTTTAACTCTACTACAGACACTTGCCCAGCATATTTCTGACGCGTTTGAGCAATCAATGCCAATTATGACTCTTTGAAGATTAATCATTTAAAGAATTTTTTTATCTTTCTTCCGGCCAAAGATCGATAGATACCATTTCTCTAATATTAGATGGCCTTATTTTAACTCTTTATGCTCTTTAACACTTTCCATAGTTTAAGGTTTAATTTGTAAATAATATATAATATATATATATATATATATATATATATCACGTACAGTATAATGCTCTTATAGAATATTACGATGTTTATATGCCAGTGTCAACACAATTCAAAGCTGAGTTTTAATAAACTTTTGTTCTGAAAATTGTTAATTATTTCGATATCGTTTATGGCCTGTGCATTGTCATTCAACTTCTTTTAGAATGAAAAAGGTGCAGAATTCTTGCATATGGTTTATTTTTAATTTGAGATGTTGGATCATGTGTTTCATTCTATTGAGCAGTTGGAATAGTCATAAATGATAAACAGAAGAGAATATTACTTGGTACGTTTTACATATAGAGTCCTAAGTAAAGGCTGGAGCATTAAAAAGTTTAAATTTAAAAATGCAATAAAACAAAAGCGGTTGAAATTTTGCCAAATTAATTTTTTTGTTGTGAAGTATAATTGTTCCGGTTAGAGATGGAATATTATTTCATTCATATGGCTGCCGCGGCTGGCCTCACAGTACCCCATTCGATCGGACCAATTTTCGAGCACTTTTTCGAGTGTATGGGGTCGTATCTCGGCAATGGTATCATGAATATTGGCCTTCAAATGCTCAATTGTCTCTGATTTGTTGGCATAAGACTTGTTTTTAACGGCGCGTCACAGAAAATAGTCCAACGGTGTCAAATCGCAGCTTCTTGGGGGCCAATCGACATCACAATTTCGACTAATTAAACGGCCGTCAAACGACGCAATAAAACGATTGTGGCATGAGATGTGTGGCAAGTTGCACCATCATGCCGAAACCAAACATCGTTCACATCAATACCATGAAGAGCGGGCACAAAAAAATCGGTTATCATGGTGCGATAGGTGTCTCCATTGACTGTAATGGTTGCGCCGTCGTCATTTTCAAAGAAATATGGGCCGATGATGCCTCCGCTCCACAAGCCGCACCAAACAGTAACTTGTAATGGGTGCATTAGTTTCTGTAAGACCACGTGTGGGTTTTCTGAGTCTCGAATACGGCAATTTTGCTTGTTAACGTACTCACCAAGATGAAAATGTGTTTCATCCGAAAAGATGATTTTTTTGGCAAAATCGAGATCATCCTGCAGCTTCTCGTTGATCCATCTAGTGAAGCGAAAACGAAGCGGATGGTCATGTCTTGGCGCATCAACAATGAAACCAGTTTCACGAACTTTAACAATAAACTTGCGTATACTGGGCACTGTTGGTCCTTTTCTGCGACCAAGTTTTGTACATTTTCGTGCAATTTCCGACCAATTGTCTTTGTTCTGGAAATAAATTTCCAATAAATCCCAACGTTGCTCTAGCGTAAATCGATTCATTTCTTTCAGTGGAGATAATATACTGAATTTTGTTACAGAATAGAATGACATAAGTATTGCCAGATTCGAAATAATCGGTGGTTCAAATTTAAACCGATAGATGGCCCACCCGTAACTAGGCTACCACTTCATTTATTTCAATCTTTAATATCTTGTCAAGTACATAGTGGATACTTGTGTTGCGTTGATATGTTACAACACTCCACTGAAGGGAGGCACTGAAGAAAAAGATCTCCGGAATAAGGATTCCGAAGATCTTTTTCTTCACATGCTCTGATTATTTATAATAAAATTCGCCTCTAACATAATTTTTAAAAAATTAAAGTTAGTAGTTGTAGCAAATAAATATTGGAATAAATATGTGCAATTTTTAGTTTTCTATGAATTATGAAGTGAAAGTCATTATAAGAGTTATTAATGTTTATTTGTAGTAATTTTAAACTTTCAAATGTACAGGTTTTTCTATTTCATACAATCATTGGTATCGAGAGACATATAGAAGTAATAATATGCATATCATTTAAATTAATTCAAAGAGGAGAAGGGTGGACGTGAATTTTCGGAACGCTATATCATAGTATAAGAGTTTTTAAGATATTCAATCCTACTGATTACCTTAAAAAACCGCTTCAAAAATATAATAAAAATACAATAGCTATGTAAATTCAGTTTATTCAATTAATCGAGATTCAAATCGTTCAAATTACTTCTGTTTCTTTGTTAAAAAGAAAGTTATGCCTATTTAGTAATACCAATGAATTTTAATGTAATATTTTTGCTATATTATTATATTGTTTATTAATTGTTATATTTTCCTAAATATATTGCGCACTATTTTTATTCATAAAACGTAGAATCAGGTTATTATTGGTTTTGAAAGTTGCATCAATTATAATATCGTCTTAATAGAACTTTAGTGCCGACCAATACTGCTTTTATAGATGTTTCTTATCCAATTAAATCAAATGCCCATGAGATATAAACGCCAAAGCCTGGTGAAAAGCGATAAAAGCAATATTACTTGATGATATTGGGAAAAAATAAAGCTATGAAGGGGAGAGAAAGTGAAATCGCATATTAATGCCTTGTCGAAGGAAGAATATTCCTGTAATGGTGCATTTAACGACCAATAATAAACCTATATTTGATCATTAAAGAAGTCGATTCGTTCTACTATAAATGGTATAGTTTCTTTTCAAGAATTCTGTCTATGAAATCGCTTTAGTTTATTTTATTACTTACATATTTTTAGTACATAAGAAGGTATTTGCATGGGTAAAATAAATGACATAAATATGCTCAGACGTGATAAAAGCATGAAACTAAAAGTCTATCATAAAATTTCATCGACAGCAGATAACAAGAGAAACATATTGTTAAGTATAAATGGGTGGTACAACCAAGTTTTGGAAAAAACAAAGAGTAGAAATAAGAATGTGCATTCTTATGAATAGCTATAATCAATTCATTATATTCACATACTAGATCAACTGCTTTTTGGTGTAAATCGAATAATGTAATCATATATAATACATTCAATTTAATCACAAACAAGTAATGCTATTCATTGTATTGCATATACCAGCTGAATCTGTGCAAAATTAATGGTTATAATACGCATGAGCAACACATGTGTATTATAGCCGTTGATTCTTGGTACGCGTTACGCTATTTCTCTCTAGTCATTCGCATACGAAATTTGTTAAACTAGTCAGCGTCGTTGTATTGGGTTGGCAACTAAGTACTTTCGGTTTTGTAGTATAAAATAAAACACTTTTTTTTTAAACAAAGAATAGTTTTTAATCAATTATATATTTTCCATTTTGCTCAATGACCTTTTGCAATCTTTCTTTCAGCTGCATGATTCCGCGCTCATAAAATTTCTGGTCCTTATCAGCAACAAAGTGAACCAGGTGCGAGTGAAGGTCATCGTCATTTGTGAAAGTTTTACCATTCAAAGAATTCTGCAAACTTCGAAATAAATGGTAATCAGATGGTGCTAGATCAGGGCTGTATGGGGGATGTGGTGTTACTTCCCAGCCAAGCTTCAATAGTTTCGCACGAGTTGCCAAAGATGTGTAAGGCCTTGCATTATCTTGGTGGAAAATTACACCTTTCCGATTTGACAATTCTGGCCGTTTTTCTTTGATTGCTTCATCCAGTTTTATTAATTGTTGACAGTAAACATCAGAATTGATCGTTTGGTTCCTTGGAAGCAGCTCAAAAAACACAACACCTTTGTAATCCCACCAAACTGACAGCATGATCTTTTTTGGATGCAATTCAGCTTTCGATGTGGTTTGAGCTGGGTTATCGTGTTTGCTCCATGATCGTTTTCGAACTATATTACTGTACAGGACCCATTTTTCATCACCAGTGATGATTCTTTTTTAGAAAGGGTCGGTTTCATTTCGTCTAAGGTGCATATCGCAAAAGTTAATTCTTTGTGTTAAATGAATTTATTTCAATTCGTGAGGTACCCAAATATCAAGCTTCTTAACTAGCCCAAGACATTTTAAATGTTTTTCAATTATTGTGTGCGATACATGTAGCCTCTCCGCAACCTCTCGAACAGTTATATGACGATCCTCTTCAATTATGACTTTGATTTGATCATCATCAACTTCAATAGGTCGACCAGAACGTTGCTCATCTTTGAGGGAAAAATCTCCAGAATGGAATTTTTTATACCAATTCTGACACGTGCGCTCTGTTAAGCAATTAGCACCATAAACTTCACATATCTTTTTGTGAGCCGCAGTAGCTTTCTTTCATTTACGGAAATAAAATAGTAAAATATGTCGAAAATGTTCGTTTCTGCACTCCATTTAAAATTAACCCACAACTAATAGCTTTAATAAAAATCACGCACTACTTGCTTCTGAAGTTACGTCAATGTGACTAGTATCACGCGACAAACGGTAAAGTACAGCACTAACATACGCTATACAAAAAATAAAGCAACGCTCTCTATCAGTAAAAACCGAAAGTACTTAGTTGCCAACCCAATAGATAATTGCATAAAAGAATATCAGGTTACTGAATTGTAAATATAGAATTATAATTTTTTCAATATTATGCTATGAAAATAAATTGCCATACATTCCATTACGCTGATGATATAAAGAGTAATGAAGTTATATACAGTTAATAAACGACAAAAGGTAAAAGTTTAAAATTATACAGGGTGCGGCAGAATGACCTCCCCAATTTGGGAAGCTAATAAAAACCAAACCAAGCAAGATACAAGAAAAATGTTTATATTTCTGAAAAGTGTACATAAAGCAGTTTTAAATTAGCGTGTTTTAAAAATGACATCACTTAAGTGGCGACCGTCATTGGCGATACATTGATTTAGTCTCTCCCGGTAGTTTTCCATGACCCTGCGCGTTATTTCCGGTGGAATAGCAGCAACTTCTTGGGTTATTGCCTCCCTAAGAGCTTACAAAGTTTGAGCACGATGTTGGTATACCTTGGATTTCAAGTAGCCCCAAAGGAAAAAATCGCATGGCGTCAAGTCGGGGGAACGCGGAGGCCACCCAATGTCACCACGCAAGGAGATGAGACGGGCAGGAAACATTTCTCTCAATATTCCAAGGCTACGACGAGATATGTGGGATGTCGCACCATCTTGTTGGAACCATACATTTTCCTGTCCATGTTCATCAATAAAAGCAACCAATCTAGGCCTGAGAAAGTTCTCGAGTAGTGAATAATATCTATCGGAGGTTACCGTTACAGTTACACCGTTCTCTTCAAAGAAGTACGGACCCCACACACCAAACTCAAACACGGCACACCACACTGTAACTTTAGGACTATGTAGTGGTCGTTGATGAAGTTGCCGAGGGTTATGGTCTGCCTAATATTGGAAATTCTGTTTGTTAACCATGCCTGAAAGGTGAAAATGTGCTTCATCCGTGAAGAGCACAACATTTCTTCGAGGAAAGTTTTGAAGTTCTCTACACAAAGTTGTACGGGTTTCATAATCTCTTTCGTCCAGCTCCTGTGTAGTTGCAATTTTGTAAGGGTGCATTTTCAGTTCTCGGTGCAAAATTCTCCGGACACTTCGATCTGATAATCGCATGCTTTCGTGCAGAACGCCGTGGAGATTGACCAACCGAAGCTCTCACAGCAGCCACATTTTCCGGTCCAGTTGAAGTCCGAGGACGTCCAGTACATTTACGTTTTAATGCACTACTTGTTTGTCTAAAGTTTAACACCCAGGTGCGAATTGTTTTTCTATCGGGAACGGGATCATGAGCAGCGAGCGCGAAGCGATTACGAAAAGCACGTTGCGTCGATATCGGCGAACCGCCATTTCTAATAAATTCCTCCACAACAAAAGCGCGGTATACTCCCGACCATGCCATGATGTGAACTGGAAATTGCATGAGATGAGCTGTCTTTCTACGTATGCATCACCGCTGTACCCCCACCCGGCCCCTGGCTACACCTTCCACAAATCGGGGAGGTCATTCTGCCGCACCTTGTAGTTCTATAACAATTCACTTATTCGATATTCTTTTATTCAACTATTTACAACGTCAAATATAAATTACCTCAGAGGAACAATGTAACGCGTAACGACAATTAGCGGAGGGTAGTTTGACAAGTAGTGAGAATGGAAAAGAATTTTTTAAATACAAAATAATTTTTATTTTTCAATATATTCCCCTAAAAGAGCAATACATTTATTTTAACGGTGCTCCAATGCCCTTATGCCATCTCTAAAATGCGATTCCGGAAGGCTTGCAAAATACTCATTTACGAAGATGATAAGCTCGTCGTTGGACGAAAATTTCTTTCCACCTAGTGCCGTTTTCAATTTTGGCAAAAGGTGGAAGTCGAAAGGGGCTAGATCCGGCGAATAAGGCGCATGCGGTACTAATTGGAAATGCAACTCGTGGATTTTGGACATCGCAACTGTGCTGGTATGCGAGGAAGCGTTGTCTTGGTGAAACAGAATCTTTTTCTTTGCTATTTCACTTCAACCACTTCAATATTTAATTTTTGTAGAAGTTTTGCATAATATTGTCCGTTTATTGTGGCACCTTTCTGAAGGTAATCAATGAGCAAAATGCCCTTTCAATCCTAAAAAATTAATGCCATCACCTTGTTTGCCGATAAAGTGGATTTCGCTTTCTTTCAAGGTGTAGAACCACATTCTAACCATTGTTTCGACTGTTGTTTCGTGTCGGGTGTACTGTAGTAAATCAAAGTTTCATCGTAAGTAACAAATCGCCTACAAAAACGCGCAAACGAGTGAACTTTTGATCAGTCGCAAGCAATCGCGGCACCCATCTTGCAGAAAGCTTGGAATGGCCCAATTCTTTCGTTAAAATGTGGTGTACGCGTTCTGTTGAAATGTTTACCATGTTTGCTATCTCTCTCACTTTGAGTCGTCGATCTTGCGTAATAATATTTTAAATTTTTATAATCATTTCCTTAGAAGTCACGGTTTTGGGTGCTCCAGAGCGCGCTTCATCAACGCAGCTTGTTCTACCACGTTTAAATTCATTTAACCATCTACTTATTTTGGCGGATGATGGAGCAGATTCACCTAATGTTTCTCGTAACTCACCTTTTATTTCGGTAGCTTTCATACCCTTAATTACGAAGTATTTAATCACCGCACGATACACTGCTTTTTTCATTTTAACAAAACGACGTGTTGCTTCTTTTTCAAGCAGCTGTCAAAAATAAACTAATTAACCGATTTATCTAAATATCGGAATGTAAACATATAAATAGGCAACCTAAATTACAGTGCATTTGTTTTACCAATTAGAGCGCATCTATGTGTTATTCTCACTACTTGTCAAACTATCCTCGTATATGTATTACGAGCTTTGACTTTGCACAGATTTACACAGTATTATAGTTGTAAGTAAATAACATTATACAGGATCATTTTTGCAACACGTAAAAGTCACTACCTCCATAACAATTGAGAGTAACTGCATAGTTATTCGAGAAGTGAGAGTACAGCGAAGAGTACTATGTTACTCTGAATCGCAATGACTAGAACATCGATTGCTAATGAGACTTTTGACCGAACATGTAAACAGTCCTTGTCAAACATAATATCGTAATTAACAAAAGGTTACAGTCAATAAAGCATTGGCTATGACATATTTCGTTCATTGAGGACTCATTAGATAGATTTCGCTTTATTGAAAAAAGAAGAAATGAAGATGATAGACTTTCATCTATCGCATAGAAATGAAAACTAACAGTACTAGGTCGCTTTATTAAACTTTACATCGAAGAATACTATGTATTTTTATTTTCATTTCTCGGGTAGTTTTTATTTCTGTCCGAGAGATGGAACTATATTTCTTCGTTTTTTATTATTCGAATCAACATCGACTAGATGATTTATATGCAGTCAACAAAACGAAGTCTACCTGACAAATTCTCAATGAACGGAGCACGTCGTAGTCAGTGCTTTGTTGATTGTAACCTGTCATTAATTACCAAGTTACGTATGTATTTCTTTCGCATGTTCTATACTATTTTTATGTATAGAATGATGTTACCAAGTATCTTTTTTCATTTTCGATCTAATTTACATTTCTCCTTTTGTTCCAACGAAACAACATACATTTCAAATTTCGAATATATTGCGCTTTATAAATAATAACAATATGATTGGTCATTTGCACTTTTGACCTGGTTATAGTGTCCATAATATTCGTGTCCTTTATCTTTAAATGAGAAATGGTACAAATTTATGGAGTGGCATACTCGAATCTCATTTAGTATTATACCCTTTCGACGAAAACTGAAGTTCTGAAAATTACATTCGCAGGAGACAAATTTTTCATCATGATGGATCACGTGGGTTGATACACACGGACCCATTCGATGGCCTACTAGTAGGATAGTGTCAGCTTAAGAACAATTGGGTGTAAATAATAGATGAATAATTTCTTCACTATACTATTGATGTAACTTTTCTTTTACTTTGTGCTGTCTATTCAAAATATGTGTAAATTCCAAAAATTTTGCAACTAATTTTTAATAAATAATCTTTAAAAATTTGCATGCAGTTGTTCATTCTTGGAAACTAGTCATTGGACCAACTTTTTTTTGAATGCTGGGCACATTCATCACCCGATACTTCACATACTTGGAACTATATCTGGCCCATAGGGCCTATGTTCTAGCATATTCAGTCCAATTTTTGTGATAGACGTTTACCGGTGGGCCACTTTGTCGTGATTGTTTGTTATGTTTGCTGTACCATGCATTCCGCAACTCCTCTCACAGTGAGGAAAACGGACATCATTTCTTCTTAGCCCATTGAAATTTCCGTACAGTCACGGGTGTGTCTTTATCAAGTGTCAGACTTTGTTATGTGTTTTAATGGGCGATTCAAAATATTAACAGAGTATTAAGACATGTCTGTCTGTCAAGATACTGTTAGCATAAAGAGACATTCCACTTTTAAACTTCTCGAGTATCTCGATTACCGCATGTGGTATTCTATTGGAACACTCACTTATAATTATGCGTGCACAATGGTACGAACTGCAAGTGCGTGAATGTCAAAATATTTTTTACCTCGCAATAACATACTATATGCCTATTGAATTCGAATACCTTCTTGATAGTTGCAATATTCCTCTTGCTAATGAATGAGGTGGGTGTTTCTGGAGCTCATTATATTACCTGCATTTATTACCTTCAAACATTGATTAATATTTAATCTGCGAGCAGAATTATAATATAAAATTGCTCAACACTCCGTATTTGATCAAGATGACAATGTAAAGTAATGAAATGTATGCTGCCAAATATATATGATTTCTTACACTAATTTTATGATACTCAAACCACACCAACGAATTAATTAATGTGTTTGTTACTGGCGTAAAGTTTACAGACAGACAATTTAATAAAGGGCAAAGAAACATTAGATTTAACATAAAATGCCTTGCCTTTACGCAGTAAGTACACATATATTGCTCTCGAAAATTTACAATTTGGTGATAGTAATCTGTAATATTTTTTGGTAAAGTCTATATCAAAGTGTTGTGGTCGTCGCTACTTCGACGTGTTTATATTATTTTTTGTTTAAGAGATAATTTAAGTATTCCGATTTTTCTTCTTTACATCCAATTTTAAATGCCTTTTATTACTTTTCAAAAAAATTTTTGGTTGAATAAACTTATTTATAAATTTTTGCGTTATATATACCTGTTTCAAAATATCTTTCTATTATTAAATTTTAGTGTTGTCGCTTCCTTACCTTTGCACCATTGTTTGTATTATTTAGAAAAGTCCCTGTAGCAGGCACTACAGCGTGAAAGGGTATCACCGTTTAGCTCCTGATTTGTTTTTCTTCTTTACTATCATATCAGATCATAAATGCATATAAGAATTACTCGTTCATCTGTGCGATGCATGCGATGAATGTCAAAGAAATATCTATGCTAGTTGTGCTGGAATAATAGAAAATAATGTCATCACTAGAGCGAAAGCGCGGTACATAAAAATAGTCTGTAATTCAGTCTGTTTACTAGACATACGGTAAAAATTCAAAGGATTATTTCTTGAGCTATTTTAAGATTCTTTGTCTTCGGAAGACGCTTCGTTTCAACGTGATAATAGTTTGAATACTTTTAAATTTAGTAATGCCCACAAGGTAAAATTATGATGCGCTGGCCTATCGAATATAAGAAATGTTGAAATTTGTTTCTATATTTTTAACAAGATTAACGAGACTAGTACAGATATCGGCAAGTTTAACTTTCATACGTTTTCGATTACGTTTCCATTGTCTATTTAGCTATTACTCCTTCACAGTGAAGTACTCTGGCTATCAAAAACTTATGTTTGGCGAGATTTCTTTCCGTTTTTCCGTTTTAGAGTTTTCGGATGGAAGAGATTCGATTTTGAACGGAAATTTAATTAAACGGAAACCAAATATAGCCTATTTTACATCCTTATTTATAAATTTAATGACATTAATTAAATTTAAAAGCCATCATTGCAGCTTTTCTTGCTAAAACATTGGAAGTTGTGAATTTTCTCAGTTCCTTAACTTGTCCTTAACAAATGTGCAGAGAATCTAATGTATGTTCAGCATGAGCTCGCGAAAATTAGATTTGAGAATATTTTGGCTATGAAAATATCACAATGGATAATTCATTCGTACGGTGACATTGAAAAATTGGTTATTATACTACAAGAAGACCTGTTCGGAATAACACTGAGGAACTTAAGGTTCACTTTGGAATATCAGCAGTTTTGGCTTCAGAAATATACATCTGTTACTTATCCTACATATGGACTATTGCATATTTTGATAGCTTTTGCAGCTTCATAGCTCGTGGATAGAGGTTTAAGCGGAGAAATTAATCCTTCTATGAAAAAAGTTGTACCTCACTAAATTGCGATGTGAATCGCTCCCATTAACAGCATTACTTGTGTATTACTCATGTATGTATATTTTCAATTTGTTTAATTTTATGGACGACTTTTATTAGGTTCTAATATATGTCGTCAAAAATCCAAATTCGTATGCATTTTGTATATTTACAATAAAGATTCGAATAAAAATGTACACGTTTTTTACGCTTTTAAAGTGAATAGCAACATATTTGATATTAATAGGCTTAAGAAAATTCAATATTCTCCAGGCAGAGGAATCAAGTGGCCCCCATAGGAGGCAAAAATGTTTTTGAATATCTGGTACAGCGATCTGTATTTGTTAATTACTTTACTAATTTTTCGTTTTTTTATTTGGTAAAAATGTATACGTTTTCCAATTTTATTAAATTCTCTATACGTGAGTTTTACATCCGGTGGAAGTAAGCATTTATTTATTTATTTACACCCAATTTAAATATATTTTCATTCCATATTGTAAATTGTTTTATATATTATTACACAAATAGTTTCTGTTCCAAAAATTGGAAAATTTTAAATCATATAACTTTATGTTAATGGTAGATGGAGATAAGTAAACTTTATATCCTTTTTAGAAAGTGGTATTATTGGTATTATTATTACACAAATAGGTAAAAATTGGAAAATTTTAAATCATATAACTTTAAACAAAACGAACGAAATGTTAATGGTAGATGGAGATAAGTAAACTTTATATCCTTTTTAGAAAGTGGTATTATTGGTATTATTATTACACAAATAGTTTCTGTTCCAAAAATTGGAAAATTTTAAATCATATAACTTTAAACAAAACGAACGAAATGTTAATGGTAGATGGAGATAAGTAAACTTTATATCCTTTTTAGAAAGTGGTATTATTGGTAAACCAAATTTTCAAGACATTAATATTCTCGCCACTGTGTAATAAAACAATGGGCCAGTATTATCTCACTTATTATCATGGTTCAAAAATGAATTCTTTTGGTTACAACATTTATATTAAACGTCCTTTTCAAATGCATATTGAACCTGAACAGATTATGAGTGTTACTTAGAAAAAGAGATTCTTGATATTTTCTAAAAATGGTACCAAAAAAATTTAATCAATTAAGATCTAGATTTATAAAGATAGAATTTTTTTTATAACCAACAAGCAAATAAGTTAATTATCAATCAGTATTGAAAATTTTGCTTTTTTGGGTTTATGGTACGATTCGTAGTTATTGCTCATAGCTTAAACTCATATACAATTGCGAACAGTTTCCCTACATATATAACATACCAAAAATTGATTATATGAAAGCGGATGTTTTAACATATAGAGGGATGCTATCTGCTTCTGGGTTTCCGGGCTGGAACCGCGTCACTAGTATATCTGCCGACGTTTCAAAAATTGATTATATGAAAGCGGATGTTTTAACATATAGAGGGATATTATTTTTAAAATTGGACAATGATTGGACAAAATTGGACATGAAATGAACTTCATAGACGATTAATTTTTGTTAATATTTTCTTCTTTTTTTTGATAAAACATTACTTGAATGCGCTATGTAATACATGCCGGAAGCATTACATTTTCATTTACGATTTCACTCGAATATACGGTAAACGCCTTGAGTTACGACGTTCTAAATGAGCCGACGGAACCACCCAGTTCTTTCCATTCTTATTCCGCCCAAGTTCTTTAAAAAGGTAAGAAGTTCAGGTTGCGCGCGTGTTTTCAGAACAAATATTTTTCTCTTTCGTTGCCGTAAAGGAGCTCGGGCAACGTTAAAATTGCACATTCCACTGCCACCGATCCTTCCGGGCGTAAAGTAAGTAAGATTGATGTCCGTGAGCATTTTTGTCTTTCTTACCTGATACAAATACGAAGAAATAAGCCGATGACCCACGTTATTTCCAACCAAAATAGCACCATCGAAGCGACTCTGAAACAAGTAGATACATTTTTATGAATTCTATGAATTAATAGCAGTTGCAAAGTAGAAATTCCAAACAAATATCCGATTAACTTTTTGGTCTTATTTTTTATATCGTTATATGTATGTGTCCAGTGTGAGGACAATAATATTCGTAATGTTTGTTTTTTCCTTTTTTTTAAGACACGTTCAATTTAGTTATTTGTTCTAATTACTTGCGTAGTTTGTGACATCAATTAAATATTCATTGTAAACTAATGCATAGTATAAGATCTGGAATTTTTGAACATTTCTTTACTATTATATTAAATACAAAATGCAATGCAAGGCAATCGAATTTCCAAATTACTTAAATCTTTAATTGATTTATTGTAACCATTCTTGTAGCATTGTAGATACAAAGCGGCATACATTTAAATGCCCTTCTTTGAAGCCTTATTTAATTACGTTCATTGATGCTTTCTCTTATTCATTTGCATTTAAAGATTTTCGTAAATTAGTTTTGATTTTAACTCTACCTTGTCAGTCTTACAGACACCCCATAAAATACCTGGCCAGTAAAAGTTTATAATAGAAAAACTGTCCAACAAGAATTCGAGTAGATAACATCCATCAAGACTAGTATCACATATTCAAGCAATCAAAAAATTAGTTTTATTAAAAATTACTGCATTTAAACCGGTATTTTATTAACTAATGAAAAGAAGTGAAAAACTCCAGCGACAAATCTATCATGATCCTTCAGCCGAATTTTCCTTCAAAATCTTAACTCCTTCGAAACGGAGTCCAAACAAGTAGAACAACATAACATCAGTGTTTGAATTTTTCGGGAAAAAACGGTTCAGGGCAGAGCTAAACTGAATCTAAGAGTATCGAAGAGGGTTTCGAAAACAGTAGCGTTTAATTTGGATCCGATTCTTTCGAACAGCCTCAAAATCTACACTGTAGAACGTCCCCAATCAGTAAGACTGTTTCTTTATCACATTTGTCTTACTCATATTTCTTACATCTGATATTTGTGTCAAAACAATGGTTGATTTAACAGCATTAATTCTTAAACGCATTGTCTTGAAAGCGCAAATAACTCGAGTCTCTAACTCTCTAGTCCAAGAAACGGAACATGTTTGAAGATAAATATAGGCATTTTGTAGAATCCTGTTGACGACTCTCAAAGTATGTGGTGTCATATTTAATTATTACAAGGCACGTTACTAAAAGGCATAACATATTGTATACTACCGTTTAAATATTGAACCCTTTAGGTTCATTAAGTCCCATAATTGTAGTTGTAAAATTAATTATACAGTGTCTCTGGTCTGAAATGAATCTATATCACAAGAATTATATTACAAATGGATAAAATTTATTGATCAATTATTAATCCTAACTAATGTATTATGCCCAAATGCCGGCGAAATTCAGTGTCACTGGTTTGCTGTTGCTTCCGAAAAAGGATAGCGCTTGTATTTACATACGCATCGTAGATAAAGAAGTAAACTTCGCAACAACTTTACTATGTTTTAAATCACGAGTTATCGGACTTAATTGCAAAAATTAAAAATGTATCATAAAGTTTGATGGATATTTGTATTGGTCTGACTCAGAAATGATCCTTAGTTGGACCAAATCAGCTCCTGCTTGGTGGCAAACTTTCGTAAGTAATCGTGTTGCGGCTATTCAGTTTTACAGGCCGTCAAATGATTGGTTTCACATAAGATTCGCCGATAATACAGCTGATTTATATTCTCTCTATAGAAACATAATCCTGTGTGGCTTTCGCAGGAAGAATGCGATATAGAGCATACACTATTAGAAAGCGATCTTACGATGTAGGGCTTTTTGGTTTATTTAAGGGGTTTATCGCTGGACGCGGAAAACCAAATGTGATATGTTCTACTAATACCACTAATTTTGTTGGAGCTAAAAATGAGCTTGAAGAATAAATAACTTTTTGAAAAATTTTATTACATCTTACACTATAAATGATTCATTAATCCAAAAAGGTATTACATGGGGTTTTATCAGCGACGGTTACCACTTTGGTGGCTTATGGGCAGCAAGTATTAAATTCAGATGCATTTAAAGCGGGTTATTGGTAACGTTTCCTTGCGTTTCGAGGATTTCTACCCTATTTCGACACAAATAGAACACTCTCAGGATCCGAATTACCTAAACTTTCTCATACACGGACAATTCTTGATTGGAAAGATCGTTACTTCTTTTCTTGAACCAAGTGTTAAAGATACTAGAAAATTGGTTATCACACTACCAACACATACTAACTTAACCTTTCTGGAAACGTTAGAGTATGGATACATTTTTGAACTGTAAACTAGAAGCAAGTGGAAACACGGGGTCTAAAATATAATGTAGGTGGCCAGTCTAGTTCTTCTTCTAGATGATAATTAACCGCCTCTATCAGAGAGTTACTACAGGGCATAACGCCAACTACAACTATAAAACGAGCAGTGTAACAAGTGTGCGTTTTGCCAGAATATGAAAAACCATTTAAGTTTGAAAGGTATTTCACCTTCCAAGAAGACCAACGAACAGGCTGCAGTGTGCAAGATTTCGAAAGCCGATACTTTCGAGAGCTGCAAATCTTGACTATATATATACATATAACGGGTGTTTTTTTTAGAGGTATAGAACTTTGAAATGGAATAAAACAAATATGATTTTTTTTAATTGACATGAAATTTACTTTATTCGAAAGATAATCTTCTGGCATTATAATTTAAATATGACTTCTGGCATATGACCGCCACGGCTGGCTCGAACATAGTCTAATCTGGAGGGCCAATTTTCGATGACTTTTTCCAACATTTGTCGCCGTATATCGGCAATAACGCGGCGAATGTTGTCTTCCAAGTGGTCAATCGTTTCGGGCTTATCGGCGTAGACTAGCGACTTAACACATCCCCACAGAAAATAGTCAAGCGGCGTTAAATCGCACGATCTTGGAGGCCAAATCACGGGTCCGAAACGTGAAACTATGCGGTTACCAAACGTTTCCTTCAATAAATCAATTGTGGCACGAGCTGTGTGACATGTTGCGCCGTCTTGTTGAAACCACAACTCCTGCACATCATGATTGTTCAATTGAAGAACGAAAAAGTCAGTAATCATGGCTCTATAGCGGTCACCATTGACTGTAACGTTCTGGCCAGCTTCGTTTTTAAAGAAGTACGGACCAATTATTCCACCAGCCCATAAAGCACACCAAACAGTCAGTTTTTCTGGATATAACGGTGTCTCAACATACACTTGAGGATTATCATCACTCCAAATACGGCAGTTTTGTTTATTGACGTATCCATTCAACCAAAAGTGAGCTTCATCGCTAAACAAAATTCGAGTATGAAAATCTGGATAAACGGCAATCTTGTTTTGGGCCCATTCACCAAATCTACGCCTTGCTAGGTGATCGTGTGGCTTCAATTCTTGCACGAGTTGGATTTTGTAAGCACGCAAACCTAGATCTTTCCGCAAAATCTTCCATAAAGTGGATGGACACATATCCAATTCCTGTGCACGATGGCCGATAGACTGATTCGGGTCTTCCTCTACGCTACGCTCTACAGCAGCAATGACTTCTTCTGTACGCACTGTACGACGTCTCTCTGGATACGTGTTATCATTTAGAGTATACGTGGTGCGAAAACGTTCCATAGTTAATCGAATTAATTGCTCTGATGGACGATTATGTTGACCGTAATATTGACGTAGTGCGCGATACGTATTTCGAACAGAACCATGACTTTCAAAATAAATTTGCACAATTTGCAAGCGTTGTTCAGGCGTCAGTCTATTCATGTTGAAATGACAAACCAAACTAAATATAAATCACTTAACAGCTGACAAAATGGCCGCCAGTTAAAAAAGTGTTGCCAACTTAAAGTTCTATACCTCTAAAAAAAACACCCGTTACAATAGTTAAAACAACTACATCTGTAAAACCAGAATAATTCATATATTATATTATTATTATAATTTTCGATTTCAACAAGGGTCTCAATTGGTTTTAAATATTGGAAATTACTGTAGTTTTATTGTTTAGTAGCCATTTGTAGTTTGTAAGTACTATGGGAAACAATATTTCTTCATTAGGAATAAACACCTACTTTCTTCACGAAAACAAACATGTCTATGATTTCTAGATGAAGACCAAGGTATATTAATCAAATATTTTAACAAATGAAAAGTGAAATCGCATATCACAGGAGTAGAAAATTGTGTGGAATTCTAAAAAAATATTATTTTATTTTTTAGAATTTTAAATTTCCATAAACATTAATATATTTTAATTATGATATTTCATATTAACATAAACAGCGTGTAAATTTTTAATCCATCTCAATTCAATTTAATCGACCAAGTTCACAAAACTTAACAAATTGTTTCTGTGTTCCCTGGCATCCAATTTGATTTTCCCAATTAGCATAGGCACTTAAAAGAAACTTCACATACTTTCTTTCAATGCTATGTAAACTAAACGACTTTAAGGGATGTCTTTTCCTTCGTCTATTTTATTTGATGAATGCATCTCGAATGGCTATGACAAGTAATATAATAATAGAGGTTTTCGTTTTATATTATTTTTTTGTTTATTATGAAATTATATAATATAATAGCAATCAGAATTACTATCGACAATAATTCTATTGACTAATGACTTGACTTATGAGTTACATTGCTCTTTAACGACATGAACGAGCATTCTTCCAATGACGGGTTCTCCTTATGTCTCTAAAAAGTTTGATAGGCATATTCTTTTTAGCCTTCCAAAGTTTTATGGTTCTTATAGAGAATGCAGTAGGTTATTATGATAACTTTTAAGCTTGTAATGTTGCTTCATATTGTTTGCTTTGTATTATATCTTTGACATAGACGTGATAAAGAAAACGAGATTAAAACTGGTGAGAAGGCATCGATTGTTTAGTAAGAATTGGTATTTATTCTGTACAGTAGAAGTCAAATAAATAGCTTCAAAATAACGGATAGTCAACGATAGAATAAAACTTTCGTTGTTACATTATTTTAGCTTTAGACAATAAATAAGTAGAAATACTATTCTTTTTCATAGGGTAATTTTGTCAATTTCTGGAGCTTTTTTAAGATTTATTTTAATTTAAATGGAAATGTAGAGAAAAAGAAGATAAAATACTTTCTCATTACTTTCATTTATTCTATTCCGTCCACGTCTTTAGCGTAACTATTAAAGAATCATGATTCTTGAAAGACCTTTCGCGATTTAAATTTTTATTACAAATTTTCTTTACTGTATAATCTCTATAGAGATTTTCAATTAAGGTTTTATATTTTTTTCGACAAGATCTAAGCTGTTTTCAAGTAAAAGTTAGCATGTCTAATATTCTGATATTAAAGACGTCCCACTTGCGCCTTTTATTCTATTAATCTTCCCTTTTCATGAATACAACTTCAATATCATTCTGTGAAAAAATATTCCGGTCTCTCTTTGTTACCAACCATTGCAACTTTATACGCCTCTGCCCTACCTACATAGATGTTATTTATCTATTAATATTTGTCATTCCGGTGGCGCCGTACAACATTATATCCGAAGAAACTTTTCAATATTAATTTTAAGCGGTTCTTTTCGTGTTCTACAAGGTACGAAATAAATCGACTATGTAATTTTACATGATAATCTGCATATAGTGTTAGGATTACAAAATGTGAAATATACATAAAACATGATGTATAAATTTTCACCACAATTTCTTGCTTTGTGTATATTATAAAGCGGAACCATACACGGACGATTTCTGAGAGCGATTTTATCAAATATTCTAGAAAAATTCCACGTTGTTAAAGCTACCGTCACTATGACTCATACTTTCCCAACTGCGTCGGTTTCAGTTGAAAAAAGCGTATAAAATGAAATATATTTCTCCACTCTCCGAAACCGTATTATTGTAGATCGAAGCCCTTTTTTCCAACACACCTTAAGACTGCATTTCGCAAGAGGATTTTCTATCTACTATATAAAACATGTCATCGTCATATATGCTGTTAGTAATGGTTATTTTTCCTTGGTTGAACAATATTCACCTTACTGGAACCTCTCTTTTGTATTTTACTTGAAAACAACTTTCAAATAGGAATATTATATTATATAATATATTGATTTTATACATAGAAAACTCGATGTTATATCTTGTAAAATCGATTTTATTTTACTAGATATAAGAAAACAAATATGTAATAATGTATGTATGTATGTTTTCAAACTGTAAAAATAACTTACTTCAAAAGTGCACTCGATGATTATTCATTAGCAAAAGCCAATATCAATAGGCATGCTCGCGTCTTGTTCATATACAAAAATGTATATATGTTATATACCAATTATTAACACTTACCTGATAAATGTAATAATTTTTCAAACAAGTTCGCACTGTACATCTTTTGATATACTCAATGACATTAGAATTGTTACACCTAGAAGGAACAATTTCCTGGAATTGTGCTTTTGACAACAGAATGACTATATTGACAGCTTGTTATGATAACAATTGTATCGTTTTATGTTTGGCAGTTTTTGCAAAAAAAAAGTTTTTTCTTTTATTGAGTTGTTAAGAAAACGATTTATCAGAGCTGATAAGTACAAGTTTTTTTTTTTCAGTTATTGTGTCTTCGCCTACTTCTGTTAAGCGTAACAAAATGCCTCCAATTCAAAGGCGTCAACAATACCACCATCTTAGTGATTTTGACAGGGGTAGAATTGTTGCTTTTAGAGAAGTCGGTTTGGCCTACCGCGAAATTGCCAGCCGTGTTGGTTCCACTGCAATGACGGTAATGCGTGTGTGTAGGGTGTGGACAGAAGAAGGTAGAGGAACACGATACAGACCAACAGGTCAACCGAGGCGTACCGCAGAGCGTCAAGACAGGCACTTCAGACTACTAGCTCTGCGAGACCGTTTTGCTACTACGCGCCAACTCTGTGACCAATGGTTTGGTGTAGAAGGTCGCATTGTCAGTATGCGAACATTATATCGCCGCATTCGAGCTTTTGGACTTGCTTCATACTGTTCACGATTAGTCCTTCCTTTGACTGCAGAACATCGTCGTCAACGTTTGGACTGGTGCAGAGAACGGCAGCATTGGGAAGCAGAATGGCATAATGTCGCATTCAGCGACGAAACGCGATTCTGCCTAGGCATGCATGATGGCCGTCAGAGGGTAAGACGCCGTCGTGGAGAGCGACGTGATATTGGATTTGCTGTTGAGAGGCATGTGCACAGGACTGTTGGAGTAATGGTTTGGGGGGCTATTGCATATGGAAGCCGATCACCTCTTCTGTTTATTCGGGGCAGTATGACAGCTGCGCGTTATGTTGATGACGTCCTACAAACCACTTTATTGCCTTATTTAGATGGCCGTCCACACGTCCTTTTTCAGCAAGACAACGCACGTCCACATATTGCTCATCGTACTATGGACTTTCTACGAGAAGCTGGCGTTAATGTTTTGCCGTGGCCACACCGTTCACCGGATTTAAATCCCATCGAACATGTGTGGGACATAATGGGGAGAAGACTGACCAATTTGAACCATCCTCCACAAACTCTGGCACAGTTAATCCACCAAGTTCAAGTTGCTTGGAACGAGGTGCCACAAGCAGACATCGACCATCTTATTTTGTCGATGCCTAGACGTGTGCAGGAGTGTCTACAGCTACGGGGTCGCCAAACACATTATTGATTTTTTTTCAAATTAATGTTAATAAAATTTCTTGGAAGTCTGATCGTTTCATTCTTGACTTAAGCTTATCACATTACCAAAAAATCACATCCAGGAAACTATTCCTTCTAGGTGTAACACTTCTAATGTCATTGAGTATATATGTATATATCTTATTTATACTGTGTAGTTCAAAAAAGGATTGAAAATACAATAAACTTATATACAACTTTTTTTTATATTAATTAACTAAATACCAAACACATTTTTTTAAATCCATCTTTTGTTTCAATAAGGACCTTCAGGGTGACAATATTGTGGCGTATTATTAGAACTTTTTAATAGAACCCCCCCCCCCCATTCTCCAACTTTATTTATTGAGTTTAGCACTCTGGAGGTTAAGCGAAAGAATCGTTTTTTATGTAAGAATACGGGCGTTTATTTATTGTCCTATTAAGAACAGAACGGTGCGTTTCAAATCATAAAGGACTTGTTTACTTTTGTACAAGTACCTGTGAATATTTTTTCGATACCGTAAGTGACAATTCATTTTAATCTATTATCTTTTGATTAAGTTAATTTTTCGAGAGGGCAGTGCATGCCTAAAATATCTGGCGAATGATATTTTTGAGAAATAAAATGAGATAATCTAATGAATTACTAGAACATCTTCGTAGATCGACAGGAGCTATGCCATAACTCAAAGAAGCACTAAACAGAAAAGTTGGAATGTGCACGAATTTATTTCCATTAGACATTGAATGAGTGCCGACGCGTACTTTTGGTCAGATGAGGCAAAATTTAAAATATTCGCTTCACAAAGGAAATAGTATGTTCGCAAAAGGATTGGAGAAGCGTATAATTCATCATATATGCAATCAACAATAAAACATGGAGAGTGATACTGACTGTACCATTTAAATAATTTTAAATATAATTTTACTTTTTAAAAATTATTTCATGAGAATTCTAGATGAGAAATGTATCTCCTATTACAGTCTGTGTGAATCTAATTATATTTTTCTCTGCCATTTTACTTAAGATGTGTTATATTATAATTTCGAAAAGCACTCTTTATTTATGCTTACTTGTTTTTATACACTTGTTTACTTGTAAGCATGTGACTTTTCTGTTGGGTGGAAAGTAAAAGTCACTTATATCATATCATTGACGTTTTGGATACTGTGCTGCATTATCTTTCTTTAAACCGATACGATTCTACAACAATTAAACAATTTTTAAGAGATATGACAAACGAATGAATATCCGTTCTTTTATACGTAAATACATATTCACCTATACACACACATGAAATATTTCCAAATTTCTAATAAAATTCCAAACTCTCGAAGTCCCTCTTCGACTTTGAATAAGTGCGTTTCGGAGAACTAAGTGGAATAAATTTAGCTCACTCTCAGGCGCCGTCCCTTAATTGTCAGGAAATTGAGTGGTAGCCTGAGCGCGGACTTCCTCGGAAGACGTACTTTAATGGGTAATAACCTTGCAGGAAACTGAGTACTCTAGCGTTGCGGCAACAACCGTGTCCGGTGTAAACTAGTCACTCGTAATTCTCGAGGTATTTTCTTGTTTCACATTATCCCAGCCAGATAAAATCCTGGGATCGAAAGAGAATTACGATTTAATGTGTAACTCTCAGCCAGAATGCCAGTTACGTGATTTCCTGTTTACGATTAATAAAACTTAGAAAGATTAAGTTCGTAACTCTCATTGAGCTCTACGGAACATATTTAAGTAAGTACAAAAGAAACTGTAATAATATTATATAATATACGTTAACGTAAATATAAATACATAGTGACAATTGTCGTTACTTGTTGGTATAGTCAGGTCCTCATAATCTGTTTTTTTTAGTGTAGAACAGTATTTACTAAAGATTATAAAATATTACTGAAAAATTATGTTGTTGAAGTAGACAAAAGTTTCCGCCTAAATATAACAGAATCGCTCGAAAAGTCTTTGTAAGATACTTAATGTCACATATAGTAGCTTAAACATGCACATTTTAGTACCGAACTTACGCACTTATCAATAAGAGTTTAAAGGTAATTTTGATGAAGTCTGTGAATGATTAACATAATCACTTAAGGTTGATATATAACCCCTTTCTACATTAATTTTCGTATTCTGTATACGAAAGCCAAAACGCAGGCTGTGAATAGTGTGCGTTTTGGTTTTCGACGGTATAGATCGCCTAAGGAATTTGTTTCGTGCGGGTTTTTGCCGTAGTTTGAAGGTGTGACACTCTTTAATTATCTGCTGATGATGACACTTAGTTATCGAAATACGTTTACAAAATACGAAAATTAATGTAGAAATAAGTTGTATATCAACCAAAATTGATTACGGGTTTTAAGACTTTTCGCCTTTTATGAAGTATTTTTTAATTTACAGTAACGTATGTTCTGAAATTTCTCTTCTAGTCATTGTTACGAAAATTCTTGACATAATTCCCAACAAGATTTTCGATGTTGATGAAGTTTTTATCTTTGGCATTAGATGTGTGTTGATGTTGCCTATATATTTGCTGTTGAGGACCTCTATGAATTTCATAAATTTCACGATTGCTAGAATATTCTTTTTCAATGTATTTGCTGCTCTCAATAGGTTTCCGTCTGTCTCTCTTGACCTCACATTGTGTACTTCGATTTACGTTTGAATGTGCATCGTAGAATGCTTATCTGAGTTGTGACCAAGCTCATTGACCGTTTTGTTCAGATTCTCAATTATTCGTATTTTCTAATAATCGCACCTATTTTTATTATATTACTTTTTCCGGTTTTTCTATTTTGCCTTTCAACTCTAGAATGCGATAATTAACGGTCGCTATTTTATTTTTTAGTCTGGATAGTATTACCATTTCAGAATTTTCCTCTTTCTTGTCATTGCTTATTATCGAATTGTAACTATGATAGAATTACTGCTTATTGCATCTTTCTGTTTCTCTCACTTTGCGTCCCTTTTTATTTCTTTCTGGCGGTGTAGGTATATCACTAGCCATGATAGAACGATAACTAAATTATATTTAAAGTTGCAGTAACTTACTTTAACAGAGGAGAAAAGCTACACTAACTACTATTAAAAGTTTATTTCAATTATTCGAAAATTTCAATTTTGTGATTTTTTGTTATACTTGTCTTTATAAATGTTTTCTTCTAAAACTTCTTGTACAAACGATAAAAAAGCGTATAGGTTCAGAAATATACAAAGAGCATAAGGCTATAAAGAAACAAGAGCAAATCGTTTGGCTGGAAATGTAGGAACTATAATTTATAGGAATGCGCATTATATAGTGTTACAGTTCCATCCATTCCTTTCATTGTAAACCATGTATTGCTTAGTTTTTCCCTTACTTGCTTTATTTAAAATTCTAACTTCCGTCGTGCTCCTTTTTCTGGCTATTCAGGTGTTTTTTTTTCTGGGGGCGCAAATCACATACATAAAGAGGACCGTCGCATTGAGAAACATCCTCCGACTCAATGTTACAATATTCTCAATTTCGGTTGAAATGATAAGAGAGGAAAAATGAAAGAATGCGAATACAATAGGCAAAATGCTAAAATAAGGTTAGTATCTAGTAATTTATTAATGTAAGAAAAGATATATGATAAATATTTATATTTGATGAGCACTCAGTACCTGCTAATATAATATGTTTCAATAGGTAGCCACTCCGAATAAGTATTGAGCTCACAATAGTAATAACTAATATGGTACATTAAATAAATGTCATTCATATTTATATATACAAAACTATCTGATAAATTGTTCGATGATATTCAAATCAAGATATAAAATCTAGATACTAAATTGATCAACAATGTGTAACTAAGACAACACTATATAATAAGTTGATCATGATTTTTAAATTAAAATAAAGCTATATAATGAAGTGAACAATAATCAACGACACGCAAATTAATACAAATATATAAAATGTACATAAATTGATCAACGATAGGCAAATTAATATATGAAACGATATGATAAATGAATACTTAAATTAATTATCTTTCTTGGTGCAGTATTACTTGCCCAAATTTATTTTTTTAAATAAAAGGACATACGTTGCATTATATTATACTAATAGACTTAAGGATGATGTACAAAAGATTTAGTCCCGTTCATTTTAGGGTAACTACTGGAAAAGTTGCAGGATTAATTCACTGGTTTATACAATGGTTACCAGGCTTTAAGGATTTAAGTTCAACCAATGTGGATGATCGACTTCACGCTTCTGCAATTCTTTATCATAGATCGGTAAATTTTAAATTAATATTTACTGTTTCACCCTATGTTGTAAGAAAAACCCATTTCTTCATGACAAAAATGTTAAACACATCACAAATAGATGGGAAAAGAAAATAGTAACAAATTACGGGATCATTATTAGAATTAATTATATAATGTATCGACATAACTGGGAAACCAAATACGAAACAGATGAAAGATTAAAAAATAATTAAATACTGTAAGTAAAAGAAGATATAGTCTTTCATAAAATAATAACTAAGATGAAACGAAGAATGATAGAAGACATTATAATACCCTAACAGAATATTAATAATAAAATGATTTTAAAAATAAGTCCAAAACAGTTTATAATGCAAAAGAAAACTATAAGTTCATTAAAATTATGCGTTTTACAATCGATCAAAATCTAACCGACAAATAAGCAAATAAAACATTAGACTACTATCAAAATGATAACTAAAAATTAAATTAGTAGATTATATAAGAATAATCACATAGACCAAGAAAATATATATAGAGCCGTAAAGAAAGTACAAGTGAGAAAATAAGAAATTAAAGTGAAAAATACTTAATGTGAAAATATCTAATTATAATATTCACAACAATTTTAATACTGGAATGGTGTACACAAAATATGAACGAAATAATAAACTTTAAGGAAAATTATACTGTCAAGTGCACAAAATGAACGAAAGATGAAATCAATTAGTAACAATTCCTTTTGATCATTGTTGAATTAATTAGGCAAGTTTTTGCTTTATCGCGTGTTTTTTTTTTATACAGATATCTGGCTCTAATAAAAGTTGTTTTCCATCATTGGAGTATCGTAAAAACTCCTATCCTGTATTTTGTCATTTTATTTTTCCGTATTGGACATTTTTCAGCCCAACAGCTACTTTTAACATTACTAAATAATGTTCTACAGTCAGCAAATTTAGTATTGATAATTTACTAGTACATAGTCAGTAATATTAGCGTTAAGAATTTAATATTATATCATATATTATCCATAAATGTTATGAACTGTTATTACGACCACAATCAATTATTGTGAATTTCATATACTTATATTTGGGGGAAAAGATCTATGTTGTTAGATCTGTATTGGAGTATAAGTTATATCATTGGATTCTTTTTTTTTCGTGTATCTGTTAGTCGACGATTAATTCACTTAATTATTAGCGTATTATTATCATTACTCTATATTTAAGTTGTTTACTTCCTCATTTTGTCTCTTGTAATATCACTTTGTTATTTACGCAATTATACAATCTTGCATATGAATGCTTTTTCTTTGTTATTTTTTCCCCTTGTCTTTTATTTATATTTTTATTTTAGCCTGTACTCTACTTTGCCACCTGTAAATTGAACATTTGATCACCCGTCTTCAGTAGAGATGGCATTTGGAGATTATGTTATACTGTGGCGTTCCTATAACATCTTTGCGGCGACAGGTACGTTCGTAAGAAGAATCAACTCTTTCTTGGTCGTATTTTCACTATTCTTTTTTTTCTGTTTGACGTAATTTATGCACCATTCGCTCGTGCCCCATTAGACATTTTCGAATGCTATCGTTGTTTCGGGAGGTCTGTCTTTTTTTTTGGAGTTATGGTTCAAGTAAACAAACAAACGATATCTAGTCGCAAGTTTAAAAGTAAAGTTTGTATTATGTAGTTTAATGTGCGAGGTTTAAAATGACATTAATTAGTAGTAAAATGAACGTTATTTGGATGTTAGATAGAATTATTTAAATCGATTTTTATTACCCGTATTTATACTGTGATAAATTGTGATTATGTAATGTCATATTTAACGTTTCTAGAGGAATTTCAGTTTTAATGTAAGCGCCTATTTAAGAGAATCGATTTTAGCTTTTTTTCGTCAATCGCTTTGTGACTATTTAATTTTTCGTTTATCGCTTTGTGACTACTTAATTTTTGTCTATGATTTAAGTTTTAAAATTACCGATTTCGATCATTGATTATTGATTTAGTTTACCGTCGTCCTTAGTGTTTCAGTTTTCTCGATTCCGTCTTCCAGGTGAGGCTTTAGAATCTTCCTGGAGATTTGACCCATTGAGATAAGAGTTCTCTAACTCGTCTTAATCTCTCTTCTGCACATTTTCGTTTATTTAAATATAACACATGTCATACTGTTGACTTGGAAAGTAAATATTTTTAACTTGGATGTTCTCGAATTTAGCTTCCTCGATTTTGACGGTTCGCAGGTAGGCCGACTCATATTTCCACCGGCGTTGTGTCCAAAACGTGAGACGCGTCTTAAAATTAACCAATTTCCTCATTCACTTTATGTAGGTGTGCTATGCCTAGTTTTTTGTAAGATCTTTGGATCCTTTACTTATGCGCTTTGTCACCTCTTGACGTTCTCGCGTGTCGTAGACTGATGGGCGAATAAATCCTATACCGATTTTGTTTTTTTCTTTAATTTTTTGACAACCGATTTTGCGTTTTCGATTTCGTTTTCGTTTGCGATTTTATTGTTAGGAGTTTCCAACTGCGACTTTCGATTATTTCGGATTTGGATTTAGTAGTAATTGGTGTTGGAAATTCATCGATTGCTATTTGATTAATGACATTTGTCGTTACAATTGCGACGCTTTAATTATCTCGGGTTTGAGATTATCTCGGGTTTTCGATTTCATTTATGCCTCAGGTTTTTGTTGTTAGGAATTTCCGATTATGACTTTCGATTATTTCGGATTTGTTTTTTTTTGATTTTCGTTATTCCTGGTTTTGACCTTGCCTTTATGTTATTTTTGAATTTGGACAGAACTAATTTTGTTTTGAATTATAATATCTATCGTTATATTCCCAATTGCAACCTTCGATTGTTTAGGATTAGGGTTTTGTAGTTATTTTTGGGAATTTATCGATTATGCTTTAATTTACGATATTTGACGTTTTTACCTACCTTTGTGACTTAATTTTCTCCTGGATTTGTTTTATAATCTGTAGAGGAGACGTAAGAATACTCCTACAGAATAATTCCCGTGTTGTAATAGGCGACTAACAAGACTCGGCTACCTTCACTTTTAACGTCTTATCTTTGATCCTGTGAGCAACTAGCAACCTTCTTTTGGTCATCTTTCATTATTCTTTCTTTTGTTCTGTTTGATGTACCACTGTATTATATTCAATCTATTTCTTCGCACTTCTAAAAGATTAGTAAGATCGATTCCGTGCAGAAGAAAGGGAATAAAAGTGACATTTTCAACTACCGATTATTAATACTTTATCGTTGTGTTCCGAGGTATTTGAACACCTTTTCTATAACAGGTTGTACAATTGTATTATTTTCATATCTATAAATAACATGACTTCATGAAAGGGAGGTTGACCTTAACAAGTTTGACTGAAATCGCCCAATCATCACGTCTCACACTAATTTCGCCAAAGCATTTATTACTATTGATCAAGCTAAATTGCTTTCCAAATTAAACTATATTGGCTTCTCTGCTTCTATTACTAGACTTATGACATCATATCCTGAAAATCGAACAAGTTATGCTCACTATAGTAAACCCTATTCTCCTACCTTTATGGTCGATTCGAGAGTCCCACAAGGATCCAACTTAGGGCCTTTACTATTTAATGTTTATATTAGTGACCTTTTATTGAATTGCAGGGTCCTGGCTTACGCGGATGACCTTAGAATCTTCTCGATAATCACCGATATGTCTGACTGCCGTGCGTTGCAAAGGTGCCTATATACTGTTCATAACTGGTGTAATGAAAACAGTTATACTGAGTATTAATAAATATGCAGTGGTAACCTACGCAATAATCAGAAATCTAGTCTTTTATTATTACTAGATGTAATGCCTATACCGAGATATACTAACTTTAAAGATTTGAGACTTGTATTTGATTTGCATCTTCAGTTTATCCATTATACCAATGCAGTCTGTGCTTCTGAATTGTGCTCATTTAGCTTTCTCATAAGACCTCGTAAAGGGTTTACCGATGTGATAACGTTCAGGAATTTCTTTTTTAATATATTATATATAGCCCAAGACTAGAATACGGATCTATCATTTTGTATCCACGCTATATTTACAAACAGCCTTCAATGAAGAGACTGCGGAAGAGATCCTTGAAGTACTTGAAGTACTAGAACCAATGGTATTTATCTGCTCTATGAGACGGACTATGAATCGCTGATAAACTTCCACAATTTTCATTTAATGGAAATTTAATTTTTCTAATGATTTTTATAAAATAATTTAGTCCGCTCTGCCCTTCATTCAAAGTAAATAAACATTGTTCATTTTTTTAATTTAATTTAATAGTAGATTTTCATCTTATTGTAGCGTTCTTTGGATAGGGTCACAGACATTACTAAAGGACAAATAATATATAATTTGGTAATAAAACTGAATCTGTATGGGATGCTATAAAACGAGTATAGTTAGAACATATAAAATATACAATGAATTCCATAAAGATAAAGCAGAGTAAAAGGAAAACTGCTTTCGCAGATTTCTCACTTGTACGTGTATGCATTAAAGACAAGTGCTGAATTTATATTTGCGTATTTTTTCTTTGGACTAGAACGCATGAATGGCTGTGCATATGGCGTTCTATCTAATGTCTTTTAGGAATTCATTACGTGATTGCTTTTGTAACTCATTGGTATTCATTATTTACTAAAGTAAATGTTATGGAATGAATCTTGTTTCAAAATAAGAGCAGTTGAAAATATAAATTAAATATGATGAAAAAGATGAGTAAATAATTAATTATCAAGATTTCCATTTTATTGTTATTGTTTTATTAAAGTGCAAATTTTGCATTATTTATTATTGCATTCCTTAATATTACCTCATAAACCAAGTTATTTTTTGAATCGGAGGAATTCTTCCAGTACATAAAATATCTTGAACTTCGAACGTACATATGTTAGGTTTCGTTTGCTTTTTAGTAAGATTTTATTATATTTTTTCTTGACTTAAGCGATAGGTTGAACAGCTGTATTTTCCGAAATTTTCTTCATTCGTTTGTTGCATCTTTTGAGCGCTGATGTATTTGGTTATAAGTTGTCTTTCCATTTATTTGTGGTTATGTTTTTGTGCATTTCATCGTGCAGGTGTGACTTGCGAATTTCGAGATTTTTAAGTGTTAAAGGCGTTTTTGATTTAAGTCTTCCAAACAGCGCACCCATTTGATTGTGCTATATTAGTGTAGGTCATTAGCGATAATGTTGCCCCGAATATTTAGTAATTTGAGTTTATTGGAAACTTTCGCATTTAACAGTATTTACATATATCATGGCGATACCATTTATTGGAAAATTCAGAAGTCTTGTTTTTCTGTTCTCCGAGGAGTGTATGTATTCGTCACAATTTCAGTTAAAAGTACCATTTCGTCATAGTTCTTTTTGTAATTTAATATCCTTGGAGGTATTTACATAACCTTATATAAATCATGGAGGTTGTAAAGCTCAGAGTTCGCCTCCAGATCAGAAAGACCGAAAAAATACACCTGAGTATCCCCTGCAGTTATTTACATATGTAGAACTCGATTGTCGCAAAAACGTTTTCCTACTTCTTAATTTATTAGATAGTCAGGAAGTTTTTTTTATATATTTATATATAAATTCTCAAAAATTTTCGATCTTTAATTAATTTTAACAAATAATCAAGATTTTTTCACGCTTAGACTTTTTCGAAGTTAATTAAGGTATAATTTTGTGTTTCATTTCTTTTTCTAGTCTGAAACATAATTAAAATTAGATGTGATAGGATAGAGTGGTCTAGCGTTTTAGAGGCTTCTGGAAGGTTGTCTTATTTAATGTAAATATTTTTTTCTTGGAGTCAGGCATTTTAATTTACGTCAAATCTTAACTGTTGACTAGATCGCTTATTTTTTATTGTATTTAAAATAACAATAATTTTATAATTTACATTTTCGTTAATGATGTATTTCCTGAAAGCCATTTATGTGTTTGGTATTTTTCTATTAATTAAAAGTGAAATTTCGTATACGGTTCTTTTTTATTGTTCTGTCAACGGGTCCTGCCATGTACAAGGTGTCTGATAACCAGGAAGGATACGGGATTCCTTGTTACCTGACCTCACCTACTTATGTACAGGGTGACATGATCGTCTGGGCAAACTGGCATCTGTATCCTGGGAAGATAACTCGGGTTGTGCATCTCCTGGTAGGTTCTTTTTTCTGCAGCCTATAAATTAATAAACTTTTTTCTTCCCTGTTTTGAACCTTTAAAGCAGGTATGGGCGGCCTTTGACATTTTGTGGGCCAAACATTAATGTGCAAATACCATCGCGGGCCGCCTTTAAAAGTAGTGCATTTCAAAGAAGTATTCATAATTTTTAGCGATAGATATCAGACATGAAATAATACGACAATGTTTCGCGGGCCGGATCAAATCTTACAACGTTGTTGCCCACATATGCTTTAAAGCATGTCAATTCTCACATATTCGCTAAACAATGGTATTGCTAAAAAGCGTCGAATTTCATTGGGATTAATATCAGTTACATGCTCATAAGACGCGGCATAGATATCTGTATATCAATATTAACTGACACATCGGTGTTCACAGACGGCCACAGTCAGTGTTACTTCGGTAACTGTCTACAGAAGATTTACAAGACTTGTATTAGCAAGTCATGCTAATTTTTGCTTTAACTTTGTCCACAGCTTCAAATACCCAAGAAGACGACAAAGTTGATAACCAGGTTCAGCTCCATTATAACAATTGAAACAGAAGAAGATTCGCAGACAATTTTACAAAATCATATAATTTGCAACTTATGCAAATATATATTGCTTACTCATACCTTTAACTTAAGTCAGGATTGATTCTACTTGATAATAGGTATGTATACCTTTGTTTAGATATCAAAATGTATTTGAACATGAACATCTAGTAGAAGAAAGTGACGACTTAAGACCGATCTGCGAAGGGCTGCATAAACTCACGACCCCGGAATATTCTTAGATGTCTTAGGTTTCTATTATACGCTATGGTGTCTTGCCTTGTATTATTTATTGCTCCAGCTGAAGGTACCCTAAATATGGGCAACTATTCGTTACCGAGCATTGTGTAGATATAATGCAACGTGATGAGTGATTGAATGTAAAACTTCACATTCGTCAGACACGTTCTCGACGGACACACTAATGGTAACGTTGTAAACGTCACTGCATTAAGCAGACGCTAGGGATTGCTTGAAATATGTATATATTATGTTTTAGATATGTACAGTACAAGATATTATACGTATATATAGTACAATAGCTGAATTAAATAAATATAAGCACAGATACGCATATGAAAACAATAAACTCAATACAAATTGTAAATAATAGGAGAAAAAGAAATGCTTAAAGTCCTTAATAAAGCAATTACGGCAACTTCATTTGCAGTCTCTAATAAACTATAGAATCATAGGTAAAAAGGAGAAACCTGGAGTGGTTTTACTAAATAATTTATTTCTTTTCTAAGCACAAATTATTAATGTACGACGGTACTGTACCATGTGCAATTCTTGCGGGAGTTCTATATGTCTCGCAACAATACTCGTAACTACATATACACAGTTAGCAAACGCATAATCATTATTTTTCTATCCTCAATAGCGTAGGAAGCACACTCAATTTATATGTTGTAATTTAAATTTAAATGGACTAACACAGATGGTGAAATTCTTTCTAATTACAATAATTGTGTACCGATAGTTTCAAGGTATTTAACAATATATCATTAACTATACAGCAGAATCAAGAAAATTATGGTTAAACTTTTCACGCAGATCTAGAAGACTCGAATATATTAAGTATAATATCAATAATATTAAATATTGCTAATATTTCCGTCAAACATACTTTATGTGACTAAACCTCATCATGGCACTATTTGAGGTCTTATGAAAGTAAAAAAAAGCAAATATTTTAAATCCACGAGAACTATTTTGAAATTTAACTTTTTACATATTTTTCTAAATGAGATGTATAACTAAGACTTACGTTTAGAGATAATTCAAAATTTTTTCATTAATTTACTTCTAATTTCGCTACTCTCTTAAAATGAAGCTTATATTCTGTACTGTCAATGATTTCGCCTTTACTCTGCAACTTGAAAAGCATTACGTTTAGTTTTACTATTAACTACAACTCACTGTTGCTTTATTACACAGGGGATTTTGGGTTCGAGTTCGATGATCTGCTGTCCGGAAAGATTTGTCGAGGCTTTCTTTTCTCGTTTAAGCGAATGCTGACAGACAAAGATCTAAAGTCGCACTACGAGCGCGGGCATTTCAATAACTCATGTTAGCCAAATTGACGTTAAATTGTTGGGGCATGTGAAG
This sequence comes from Dermolepida albohirtum, assembly GCA_031893035.1. Taxonomy (NCBI): domain Eukaryota; kingdom Metazoa; phylum Arthropoda; class Insecta; order Coleoptera; family Scarabaeidae; genus Dermolepida; species Dermolepida albohirtum. The sequence continues at coordinate 378,521 of JAVIWB010006292.1, read as the reverse complement.
ATATGGATCTATTATTATTATTATAATAGGCAAGCAAAACCCCAACAAACAGAAGATGACTAGATAAAACTAAATTAGCAAGAAGTAAATATACGCACTTCACGTCACGATAAATGGCGCAGTCTAAGACTGTTTTCGTGATACGTCGGTAATTACGTTTATTAGTTAGGTTGTAACTACTGCTTTTAATTAATTAATTTTTTAATTAAAAGTGTCATTAAGTATTTCTTTTTGAAAGGCTTTTTAGCAGCAAATTTTTATAATGAAATGAGAAATGTTATGAAACACTCGTACAATTGTTAAAGATATTTCATAGTTGCCATGCGATATTTTCCACTGTATTAGAAAAATGATGTTAAAGGACTGTCGTTAGAAGATATCTGAGATAGTGAATGCTGACATCTTTATACATTGCACAGCATACATTTCAAACCAAGAGTTGGCTATGATGAAGCTGTCCTTCTCGATTTTATCAAAAATTGGTGCCAATGCAAATTTCTAGTGTCCATGTCTGTGGAAAATGTTTTTTTTTGGTAAAGGTAGGCCGCATAATAACAATTTGTTCTATATATCGTTGACTTCGTTCGTTTAGATTATTTTCTGTCGCCTAAGAGTTCCTCTCACTAGTTGACATAACGCACTTAGATTGGAATAGATATGTACAGGCATATTAAGATGAAGAGCGAAACATCGTCGTTTCTTCAAACCTCGTCTTGTTTTTTAGCCCATGGTGATCATAGACGAGTCCGAGGTCGAAGAGGAGAATGGTAGTTTTTGAATTTTTCCGCATAACATGAGACTACTCCTGCTAGAATTGATGTTGTGGGGTGTAGGGACTAAAATACTTTAATGCCTCATCTGCTTCTTCCAGCGTAGAAAACCGTCGACTACGAAGTTTATTCTTCACGTGTGGGAACAAAAAGAAATCACAGTTTGCTAGATCAGGGCTATACGGCGGATGGCTCATCAATTCAATGTTTTGCCAGGTAAAATATTCAATTGTTTGAATCGACCTGTGAAAGCTCGCATTGTGATGGTGGAGAATGATCTGATGTTCCGGTTTGTTTTCCTTATTTCTTCAAAAACTTTTGGCAAACAAATAGTTGTGTACCATTCGGAATTGACAGTTCTACAACTCTCCAAAGGCACGGTTGCAACGTGATTGGTTTTTCCGAAAAAGCAGGCGGCCATTTGTTTTAATGTGCTTCGAATGCGAACAACTTATTGACTTTGGCTCATTTTGGAATACCCACACAGTCGACTGCTATTTACTATCGGGCTCATACGTATAGATCCAAGATTCATCATCCGTGATGACTTTACAAATATTCTTTGCATCACCACCATTGCAGTTTTTGTGTTTTTCTTGGCACCAGTCGACGCGAGTCCTTTTTTGAGTGGTTGTCAAATTATGTGGTATTAAGCGTGAATGTAGCTTCTTAACGGCTAAATGTTCATGCAGGATCTTATGCATGCTGGTATTACCAATACCTAGAGATGCTTAGATTTCACAGTATGTCACATGACGGTCTTGCATTATCAATTCAAACATTGCATTAATGTTTTCCAACACAACAACATTTGTGGGATGACCTTCACGAGATTTATCGTCCAAAGAACGCCGTCCAAGTTTGAATTCACTATACCAACAATATACTGTAGTTTTTGATGGTGCTCCATCACCATATAAAGAATTTTGTTCCTCGATTCATTCTTGTTGGGATAATTTACGCCGAAAGTTATGAAAAATAATTGCACGAAAATGTTCGCGAGTTAATTCCATTTTTGCGCTTTTTCAAGTTCCTATCAACAATAGAAATAGTGACCAGATAATAAAACTATCATGGTAAATATATTATCAAAAATGACAAGCTTCACGATCCGATCATTAGATCGGAAGCAACACTAACGGTAAATTGTATTTTGTTAGTAGTGGTTCATTTTCTTTATATTTGATTATTATTTATTCCTATTTAATATATATATATATATATATATATATATATATATATATATATATATTATATTCCTCTAACTATTACTATTCTTTTTAGAATACAAAATACAATGTTATTTAATGTATTGTAATTTATAAAACACTAACCGGCAAACCGGTAAAGGTTTTCTTTCTGTTATAATTTATAATAAATTAGTTTAATTTATTTTATTCTGTTCATCACTAAGACTTATAAGCAACTACATTAAAGAATTATAGGATTTTATTATTATCCTCTCTACACTAGACGCTAGTTTTCGTATCACCAAAAGCCCGTATTCCTTACCTTAAAAAAACACAATCTTTTGTTACTCCTAGGGAAAGATCTATAATTACTAGCATATAATGAATGTATGAATAACAAATCTTGTAACCAAGATCTCAAAGCTATTAATATAATTACCAGTAGATAATAAATTTTTAAAGTAAAAATTCTGGTAATTAACGTCTGCAAGTTTTTAATATAATTATCAGCATTGTTTAAAGATCAATTTTAGTAAGTAGGATCTCAAAGTTATTAATATCAATTAATACAAGCAGATAATTAATGTTTTAAGAACAATACTGGTAGCTAATATCTCAAAGTTATTAATATAATTACCAGCATGTAATGAATTTTTAAAATAACAGTTTCGGTATATGAGATCGTAGAATTATGAATATATATTTTCTAGCATATAATTAGTGATGAAAATGGTAAATACTAGTGATTAGACCTTTATTGATATTAACTTATTTAGTATAAGATCCTCAAATAATATTTATTTAATCTCTATAAACAATTTCTCATGAGTTGGTCTGGATACGTATGCAGTTTACATGAACTTTACATTGGTATCTTTGACTTACGGGTTTTTCATTAACGTTAGATCTATTAGCTGAAGGCCTATTCCCTAAATATGATGGTTACTAAACGATCTACTTTTGATAATACCGATCAGCTGAATACTATGTCAATTATGGTTCGATTACACAGGCCAACACACATTTTGGTGCCTGCGACTTTTTAACTGTTCCTGGGTAATTTTTGGATGCAGAATGTAAAAAAGTTCTCAGATTTTTTTAAAAAATTGTGTATATATTTTACGTTATAACTGTTATAATATATAATATTACTATTGACAGTTAAAAAAACAAAGACACATGGATTTAAGTATTTATTGCAAAAACTTAATTTACATAATTACATTAGTCACTAATCATATAAAAATTTTCTTTTATACGACTTTCTAGAATGGAGTTTACTAGGGCAGTCTCGCTGAAGGCTCCAGCAGTAGTCCGCCATCACGTGGCTATTCCATCGTCCTTGATAACGATCTTCCATAGTTTTAATATCCTGATGGAATCTTTCCCCATGTTCTTCACTACAATTACCTAAGTTTTCTGGAAAACGATCTAGGTGGCTGTGGAGATAGTGAACTTTTATACTCATGTTACAGCCGAGAATATTAAAATTTGAAAGCATAGTTTCCACTAATTCTACGTAATTCTCTGGTTTATGATTGCCAAGAAAATTTTGTACTACTTGAACAAATGAACACCAAGCATTAGATTCAGTTTCGTTCATTGATGTGGTGAATTGTGGATCTTTAACAAGTTGCCTTATTTGAGGACCATCAAATATACCAGCTTTTAGTTTTTCCTTGCTAATGCCAGGAAATTTACGTGATAAATACCCAAAACAATTTCCACCTCGATTTAAAGCCTTCACAAATTGCTTCATTAAGCGTAGCTTGATATGCAAGGGCAGAAGTAAGATTTTTTCTCTTGCAACCAAAGGTTCGTTGATCACGTTTTGTTTTCCTTGAATCATGACATCTCTTGAAGGCCATTTTTTTTAACCCAGTGCTCATTTTTATCTCTGCTGTCCCAAAGGCGCAAAAAACAAGGATATTTTGTATAACCACTCTGCTGTCCAAGGAGGAAGTTAACCATTTTTAGATCGACACAAATTGCCCACTGATGTTCTTCGTATTTGATTTTTCTTAAAACTAATGCAATTGTTTCATATTCTTCCTTCATGGTAGTAGAATTACCAATAAGAATTGAGCCATATTTGTTACCGTTATGTAAAAGAACACATTTTAAACTACGTTTTGAACTGTCAATAAAAAGGCGCCAATCATTTGGAATGTATTCAGGCAAACCCATTTTTTCTAAGAGTCCTTTTATATTGTTACAGAATACCAAGTCATTATCCAGAGCGAAAAAAGGCAGCAGATCCTTATCTCTTTTACGATAAAACGTAATATTAGTACCTGGACAAAGTAGATTTTTTTCTTTTAATCTGGATGCAAGTAATTCAGCGGATTCCTTTGAGAGATTCAGGTCTCTTATAAGATCGTTTAGTTCTTCTTGATTGAAACACTGCGGAGTTGCTAAATCTGCTTCAAAATCGCTGTCATTTTCTGATTGAATTCTTTGAACTTCGTCAGACGTTGATGTTTCTGTATCATCTTCTGTCAGTTCGGGTAGACTGCTAAATGATGGAACGGGTATTTCTTCTGAATGCGCTACAGGCCTTCTTGCAGAATCTAGATCAGGATATGTCCATTTGTGTCTATTGTTTCTATTTATGCCTTTAATATTAACGAGACAAAAATAGCAGTCGTCATGATGGTTTCGCGATTCTCTCCAAACCATTGGTACACCAAACTTTAGGCACTTCCTCTTTCCAGTTGTCCACTGTCACAAATGTTCAACAAATGTTTTACATATGAAATGTGGGGCCCAAGATTTATCTTGATATCCTAAATGAACGCCAAAATAGGCAAGATAAGCTCTTTTCACAAAGTCAGAAATCGTTTTTCTGCTCTTTTTCAAAGTGTATTCACCACACACATAACAAAAAACATCGGGATGATTTACACAGGTACGTCTGCTTGTGGATGCCATTGTTTCAGTTTAGTGTCTTGATACTACAAAACTACCAAAATTTACAAAAAATGATAGCACAACTTTACCTGGGAAAACTCAGTAATATACTAAATCGAGTACAGCCAAGCAGGTATAGAAGGATCGGGTCATAGGCAATTCCAGGTATAAAAGTAATTAAGAGCAATGTATTGAGTAGTTCCTAATATAGGAACACTGGGTCAGGGACAATTCCAGGTCTCCATTTGGCTAATTACATTCTGGGAAATTTCTATTTTGACGATTAAGTACATATTTATCTCTTTATTTGTTGTCCTTTATCAGAAAAAAATATCAATTAACCTGTAACCTGTATCTCAAAAACTAGAGCTGATAGAAAAAATCTGGTGGCATTTTTGGAATCAGCACATTAAAAATATCTAAATTCAGATGTTAGATTTCCGGCACCAAACTTTTTTTTTATTTTGTTACCCTGTGTTATCTTTATTACTCTTAAACTACTAATTAAATAGTCTTGTGGTTACCTAATTTACAGACAAAAATAACTAAATATTCCTTTACTTTAAATATGCACAAAGATGTTATATCGAGATAATCCGGTTGTGTTCGAGTCACTATTAGCCTGTGACGATTACAGATGTGCAGGCATGTCTTGATAAAAGCAGGAGGATGTACAATAGATTTCGTGGTGTCACCATGAAAAAAAAAGATACTCAAATTAACAGCTGCTTAGTGTGGTGCTTTAATTATCTCCAAAATCACTCACTTGGTGAGGAATAAACAACCATCATAAAAGGTCACCAAAAGGAATTTCCTATAACGAGCATAGCATAAAATGGTGGCGATTTTTTCCACATGCTCATGAATTTTGTCGAATAGATACTCACTAAGAACTAATCCAAATTTGACGAAGTTACATTTAGGTATACCAGAATCTAACAATTAGTCGAGCGAAAAAGCGTTTCCCAGCAGTAAAGCTAAATTAACCCACCATGAATAAAACGACTACTAACACTTTCACACACTACGATAGCTCGTTATGAAGTGTTGATCTTGAATTTTCTTCTAGCCTAACGTGACAATCCGAAAAACACCATGTCAATGACGTATGTCCGACTACATGTATGTATAAAGCAACTAGTACAGGTTCATTCTTCCTTAAAGACCGCTAAATATAAAAACCCATACAGGACCGAAACGACACAAATTGAATGATGAAAATTAACGGGTTGAAATTTAACGAGTTTTTACATTCAGAAAAGGTTATTACATTGCTACATACAGCGATATACGCGTCATTTGTGCGGATGTTGAAAGGAGCATGTAACAATTTGGAATACGTTTGATGTTACTTAATAATAATCTCGTTATAGCGATTGTCTTGCTTAAATGTATCAATGAATTATATATACAAAAAAATGTAAACTATTAATTCTTCTAAACCATTGAATCTCAATCTATGGGACCTGTCCCCCTAGAGGGCGTGGTAATATTAAATGGAGGGGCTCGAGCGTATTGAAAATGTAAGAAAAAGTATTAATTTCTTTTCAAAAATTGTTTTATTTACTGAAAGAGAAGCAATAAAATGCATTCTGACATAAGTTACAAACAAGTTTCATAATTACCTGTGACTCCCTTGGGCCTCTCTTGCAAAGCAAAGTTTTTCGAAAGTAGGTGTCTAATATTTGAAATTGACAAAGTTCTTTTTCTATATTTAGCAGAGATCTATGTTTTGTCTTAAAATCAAACACCGCAGAAAATCTGGTTGTGTGAAGGTGGGATGTTAAAAATGGCAACAGTATATGAAATGTTTTCAGTGCAGAAAATTCACCATCCATTCCCGTTAGAAATTCAAATAGTGATGTATTATTAAATTGTCTTTTGATTTCTCCTACTGTGAAGTCTACGAAGATTTCTTCTTCGGCAGCCGTGAGACCTGAGAGGATATTATGAAATGGGTTCCTAACCCAGCCATAACTTGCTATGCAATTGTCATCGACAAAAGAGTACTTTTTAAAATTCTTTCCCAGCATGACTAAATGATTTCCAATAGTTACAAAGACAAATTTAATATATTGCTCTTCGGCCTTCTAAGTTTCAATAAATTCATTTTCAATTGCAAATATTTCAAGGTTTTCTTTGTTTTATATTTCTGCTCCACAATTTAAATTTTCTGGAAAAAGCATTAGCTTTATCATTCGTATCCAAAGCATGTGCGTTTGCTCCTGGGAAATGAAGAATCAATATATTTAATGTAGGAACTTTTTAGTTTGCGTTCTGTTTTATTCTTCTTGAAATGTGGAGATTAGTCTCTTAATTCATAAACACGTTCAAAACCTTCTCGTGCGACAGCTATCTTGCCTCGATATCAAATAGTAACGCTGAATGTACTGCACATACGTCTTCACAAAATGCATACAATATTCTTGATTTAACGGGTTTTAATTTGATATAATGTACTACGGTTACAACAGTCATAAGCACAATATTCAGACCAAGACTCATTTCTTTGGACGCCAGAGCTTCTCTGTGAATCATAGAGTTTCTTCAGAAAGGCGTTAAGATTTTCGTTTAACAAGTGCTTGCAAACTTAAGAATTTTCCAGACATTATACTACATTGGTGTATATTCCGACGCATTTTTTCTACTTCACGTTCACTTCGTATACGAAATTATTTAATATATTAAGTAGTGCAAGTGATGTTGCTGTGAGTTCTAGTACTGACATACATAGCTGGCAGAATTAATTATTCACCAGTGGTGTGACACTTTTCATATTTGTCTATTTTAGATAAGCTGTACAAGGAGCAAATACAGATTTTTCATTTACAGACAAAACTTTTTTGAAAAATGATTTTTACTTTTCACATGATTTTAATTTTAATTCAGAAATTTTCGAGATTTCACTATGAAGCGTTTCCAAATATCGTTTAATCGCTTTTATGCTACCTTCTGTCAAAGTATTTGAGCAAATTACACAGGCATACCTCGTCTTCATTTATTTCGACTCTCTTGAATTTTGGGTAAACCCAAAATTCAAGTATTTTGAAGAATACTTTCTTGATTTTATATAAATCTACTGTTACTCGAATAGCAATGGCAATTGCAGTCAACATGTAAATTACAACATACTCAATCGAGAATCTACTCGTCTGAGATTGGTTGTAGTTGAACGAGGTGCTGTGTTTATATACTATTTATACGCGTGCGTCCTGGTCTCAACAGATATCCTAGAATGTCCAAGACAAATTGGAACTTCTCGATAAACCGCGAGAGTTTCAGATATGGTGTACATTACAGAGGCGATGCAAGACACTGATTCTGACTTTATCAATGCAGCGGATTGCTGTTGCCAAATGTTAATAAAGTTTCTCTTTCTTGGTAATGTAATTGAGGTAGTGTAGTAGTATGGCCTGACGCGCGTGACGGGGCACGATAAGAACTGTGATTTCAGACTGGGTTGCAAATATTAAAATTGTTGAATAATGGTGTTTTTGGTTTGGTTTTTTAGGTTTGCCTCAATAATAGACAAAATTTCAACTATAAAATTGTTTTCTAATTGTAGGTTATTTTGATAAAGAATGAATAACAGAATATATAAACATATAGTAATAGCAAAAAACGGATTATTTAAGCAATAAGAATGGGAATTTTGTTATTTAAGATAACCGAAATGGTAAATAAATAACTGAAAATGGAAATTATATAATAATAAAATATAATAGTATATATAATATAATAATAAGATATAAGAAAATAAATGAATAAATGAATGGCAATTGTTACAAATTAGTAATTGATCAGTATAATGTGTGAAAAATAAAATCAATATGAATATGATATTATTGATAAAATGAGGCTTTGGTTGTTTTTCAAGTCAGTATTTTAATTTCATTTAACTAATAAATCAACATACAGGTGTTTAAATAACAATTATATAACTTTTTTCTTTCTTTAAATAAATTTCTTTTTAATAAATCATTGTTCAAAAATTGAATTTATAAACTTACAAATTTTTATTTTTAGGGAGAGTACTATCAATAGCAAGAAGTTAATATATGGTCCATATGTATCTGGTAAAGCAGATATATATCTGGTTTAACGACACTGTGCTGATGCGAGTTCCGAGGAGGAGGTAGTAAGAATAGAAATAAAGAATATGGTCAAATAATTCATGCAAACAAAACCAAATACATGGTAATGAAAAATAATGTTAAACAACGATCTGCTGATTTATTTACTAACTGTTAAGAAAATAGGGAGTGCAGGATATGGAGCAAAATAAATATTTCGTAGCGACATCCATATATAAAGAAAATGAAAGGAAAGAAACTGAGCAATTACTAACGAAAGAAAGCAAGGATTCACGGATACTTTTACGGTTACCTACGTGTGGGGGACATAGAAAATGGTAAAGAAGAGGAAAGTAAACTATAGATTTGGGAACGTAAAATATTAAGGAGAATATTTGGAGGGATTAAAGTTAAGAACTAATTTAGAGAAATAACAAGTAAAGAAACAGAGACCAAAAGTTGTTCAGGTGCCGAGAATGCAAAGAATTAAATGAATGGGATGGAGTGAAAAATGGCTGGAGAAAGTAATAAAAAATCTAAGGGAAGTAGGATCGAATAGAGGCTGTAAACATACAGACAAAATAGAAGCGAATCATGAAATCTGGAAGCTATGGATCAATTTAAATAAATTAAAGTTGGGGAAAATTTGTAAATACAAATCCAAAGTGAAATTTTAATTTGTATAGACTATATATGTACATGTTAGAATACATAAATTTCGAATACGGGTCTTATATTATTGGTACAATTTTTTGTACTATTTTATATACTGTGTATACACACTGCGTACATATGAATTAAATGGACATGATCCATCTTATAATATTTTCAGATAACTTATAAACTTGCAGATCGAGCCTGCAATTTGAATAAAATCCCAATATAGGCAGATACATATTCGTCCACTTCCTATTTTGAAAGTGTCGTGTCCCGAACGCAAAATACTGAAATAACATTACAGCAGACCGTCATATTTTATTTAAAGTGTTTCATCAAACAAATATATGCACATATCTCAGCAGTAGAATTTTGAAAAATCGTACCATATCTGCTGAAGTATATCCTTTCCAGAACGTTAGTACATTAGGAAAATCTAGTTTTATATATAAATGTTATAAAAGTACATATGTATACTGTGTTTCAAAAGGCACAAACTATAATTTCTGCTTTTTATTCGCTTTTTTACCAAATATAAGGCGATTATATACATATATATATAATCGGTTTATTTATTTATTTATATAACATTTATATATAAAGAAAAACTAGATTTTCCTAATGTACTAACGTTCTGGAAAGGATAACTTCAGCAGATATGGTACGATTTTTCAGTATATATATATATATATATATATATATATATATATATATATATATATATATATATATTGCTTTTTTGTTTTCTTCTTTCATTTTATCTTATTTATATTTAGCTATTTCTTTTATATTAGTTCCATTTATTTAATCCTTCCATTTCACTTGAGTCATCTTTCGGACATAAGACTGCGACCAATTACTCTTTTATAAGAGAATTTTGTTCTCTTCTTTTTATGTGTTCGAGCCAAAGCTATCTTTGTGACTTAGTGATTTTCACTGTTTCCCACATTCGGGCTTCCTGCAATTTCCAGGTCATCAGACTTTTGCATTCTTCTCTATTTTCTTAATTTGAGATGTCTTCTTAGTAACTTTATTTATAAATTTTCGCCGACCTCTTTTGTGTTTGCTTGTAAGAAATATTGTGCCCGCGGTTCATATTGTGGCCAGGCCTAATAATAATTTGGTATTTTTAATTTGGTTTCTGGTGTTGTCTGATGTTTCTCTCTTATCAATTTTTAGTTTTCTTGTTTATATTCTTTCTTTAATAATATTTACTATTTAGAGCGTACAGGAAGTTCATATCGATAGCAATACTGATCTGTTTCATTTTGATCCCTTCTAGAAAAAAGTTTTCTTTTCTTATTTCCTCATTTCTTTGATTACGATTTATTTGTATAAATTTTATATAAATAAATTTAAGTTTTTCTTTAGTTAATCTTTTGTTATATTGATTTGTATTAACTACTAATTTAACTTAATTTTCATTATTTTCACTTACCACGTAATTGGATTATATCAGTCTGTTTGGTGAATATATATAATAATAATAATAATAATCACTATTATTATTATAGCGTAGATTTAACGCCGGAAAATTTTCCAGGTAACTCAAGTATCTATGAGCTTGTGCTCGTACTGTACGCGGCTGATGTTGCGGTGTTATATTATATATCATAAAACAGTAAATTAATAGAAACTTTATGATACTTTGCACATATATGTGTAAGATTGAGCAGGTGTTTAAAATAAAATTTTTGATATTACAAGAAAACTCGAAGAAGATCTGCGCAAATGTAAAAATAAAGTTACTAGGTAGAATCCTAGAATTAAAAAGGTAGAGAAGAATATAGAAACATGATGACCAGGAAATCACAGTGACTCTGAATGTTGAAAACTGAAAATCATTAAGGCGCAATGGTAGTTTTAGCTCGAGCACATAAACAGAATAGAACACAATTCAATTATAAAGGAGTAATTGATTGGACCCTGTTGATAGAAATAACCGAGCGAAGACTCAAATTAAAATGAAGAGACGAAATACACCGAATTAATATAAAAGAAATAGTTAACTATAAATAAATAATTCTAACTATAGGTGTAAGTATATATATATATATATATACATATATACTTACAAAATATGAGGAAAATATAGTATGCAAACACTTACTAAAAAGGGTATTGATACGCGATGTATGTAAGTGTTTGCATACTATATTTTCCTCATATTTTCTTTTAATTGATTTTATTATTATCTAGTTTAATCTTACTACTACACAGCTTTAACTTTCACCAATAACTTCGTCGTTTGCTCTTCGCTCTTAAGGAGCAAAATTACATACTAACATATTAAAAATATTGCTCTAAGATTCTGATATTTTTTAAACATGTTGTATTTTGGAACTTTCTATGACACTATTCTTTTTCTCGTCAGTGAAGTTCTTGTATTTCTTTAATAATAATAATTGCGATAATAATAGTATTATATAGTACCATTTCCAGAAGAAAAATTAATGAGAAGTACTTATTATATTATGAGTTATGTTTTCAGTACGGCATTAAGTAAAATAATATGGTCCTCTGAATTGAATAAAATAAGATATTAAGTTCTGACAAGTACATACATACGGAGTAAGGTGTATCTAATGTAACTTATAAGTAAGACAATTAAATTTATCCAAATAATTATAATAAGAAAATAAACTATCCGCCTCGTCCACCATAAACGATATGTATCCTTCAGGTTGGACTTAAAATTAAATGGGGTAGACATAATTCTATTCGTTTGTAGAAACTGTTGAATTTAATACTAAAAAATTAAAATATATAAATAAAATGAAACCAACTGGTTATGTATATTTACATTGCCATTGACAATTTAGTAAAAAAATAAAACACTTTTTCAGATGTAGATATTTTTAAATTTGTTTGTTACTATAAATTTTTCATGTGGAAACTAGAATAGAAAATATTATCAACCCATAATATATTCCTTACTGTAGTCAATTATCATCAAAAAATTGCAGTGTTTGCTTGATTACTAATATTTGTACTTAAGAAGCATATGCATGTGTACATAAAAAGCGGAGCTGTTCGACGCTCTCTCTTCCTCTTTGTGTCGCAAAAAATATGTTTTTTTTTGCAAGAAATCGTGTTCATTTAAGAATACCTTTTCTAAGAATATCTATATACTATCTTATTGCCTTTGTTGGGCTCTTAAAAATAGTCCAAAATATGTAGAAATAATGTCATTCTCAAAGCATAGTGTGGAATCATAAATAATCCCATGAAGGGTCTACTGTCGCGATGGTAAACATTAATTTTAAGTAAGTTGCTAGTAATAGCAAGAACGGTATTAAGAAATAATAACACAATATAAGAAATAGGACTTGCTCAGTAAATTCACTTCTTAAGGTTTCGCAAGAATTTGAGAAAATTATAAGAAAACGGAAGCGAAAACTTTAATGCTAAAAAAATTTGAAAACTATTGGAAATGTTGTTTATCTGTGGAGTAAATTCTAAGAAGGCATCTGTGCTCCTAAAAAAAGAAAATGCGTTTTGAACTTAAAAAACAAAATTAGAGGATTTGCATCAATTTCGCTTTACATAAGTTAGAGGAAATGCAGAATAACGTTGAATGGCTAGACAAAATCTTTTGACGAGATGAAGCACATCTTGAATTAAAAGGAGGTGTTAATCCACAGAACTCCACAATATTGGCAAAATATAATCTAAGTATGATTGCAGACCAAGGATTACATGATGTCAGAGTTACTGCTAGGATCGACTTTTCGTCAACTTTTCTAATAGGACCTTATTTCTATAAAGAAATGTAGCATTGACAAATATTAACGATAAATGGGCAGCGATGTTTTTGAATGTTGCAACGTTTTGTACTACCAGCATTACATGATATTGACAACATACTACTCGTGGGAAACTGAAGCAATCGATATACATGATATACATTATATGTCGTTCATAATTTGGAAGAAATACTATTTTTAATTGAACACTACGATGGTGGTCATATTTAATATTTTTTTATTCCCCTTCTATAAAGTAAATCCGCCTCTTTACGAACAATTTGGTGCTTTCGTTTTTGTAGAATCTAAACGTTAGGCAATTTCGAATTGGAAACTTACTTTAGAAAACATACTAGATTTTAATGATCACGACGGCATTCGACTGAATTGCTCGTTTCTATCCGTTGGTGTTTCAATTAGTTAAGTAGCCTACACGAGTAACAAACACACAGCTCTCTTCTTGGATATTACTACTGTATCCGACACAGCCTCCATCTACGATTTAGGTGTAAATTGCTAAATGCCCTAAACCTAGCCTAAAACCTAGATTGTATACTTTCAGAAATTTCTCTTTTTTTGACTATAATGAGTTTAATAAGGATCTGTTCATTATATCCTTTAATTACATGTTTAACATGGAAATTGGTATATTATTATCATCTTTTAATCAAGTAGTTTTGTCTTTGTTTGATCGTCGCACTCCTATGAAAATAGTAAAAACAATTTAATCAAGGGCTCCTTGAAGAACATGTAATATGAAACTGTTACAAAAGCTGCGCACAAAACATAAATTTAAAAAAAACTGGATTGAATACGCGCTGCAATATTATAAGGAATTGTGGAATTTCACTATACTTATTATCTGTAATGAGCACAGGACTTATTTCCAGTGTTTTATCACAGAGAAATATTAAAAATTTGTGGAGCGAACTAAAAAAATTTCGTATTGGGTGTCAGGCGAGAAGAGAGCTACCATCATCTTTTTCGGATGCAAATTATATTACTTAATAGTATATTTATTGGTAGTGTCCCGCAAATTAAATTTAGTCTAGCCATAATTCATTTTTATACAAGTTCCAATCTGTTGAGCAAATAAAGTTTCTACTGTAATTATTACTATTATTATTATTATTACTATTATTATTATTATTACTATTTTTATTATTATTATTAATATAAGTTGCAAATGTTTTTGTTAAACTAATCTCAAATCAAGCCCTTTGTATTTAATTTTCCAAATATGTACTTTAAGCAGGAATTAAGGTGTACCCTAATAGTAGCTGGTAAAGCGAGGGGTGTTAAATTTTTACGATTCATTTCTAGAAATGCCTGACGGGAAATAAGCCTATTTGATAACAACAAGAGAAGAATACCTTATTGAAATTTTAATAAAGACGCTAACTACTACTCATTTACATTTATGGTTCTAAGAACAAAAACGTATTAGAAATTTGTCATATCTTATCGGTATTCGAAGGAATATTACTTCGTAGCGGGTAGATAATAGCCTTTTTCGTTTTGAAACTCCAAAGTTATTACATAACTAAATGATACGCCAGATGTTTGCAGCGACCCAAGCGTCCAATTATCAAAAAATGGAGTGTAACGCCTTTCGGTAAATCGTATCTCGTTTAAACTTTTTCAAATGCATGAGGCAACTTATCGGCTTGATGTGTTTCCAGTTTGAAAAACATCTGGGACATAATAAATTTATGATATCGTTTTTATTTCTTTTAAATGAGTGTCGTTTCATTTTGCTCTATTATTATGTTGTAATTGAAAATGTTTAACTAATAGTTCTAGTTAACCTCATCAGCACCGCCGTTAAATATCATAATTTATTTAATAAAGGTGTTACGCTATGCTGGTTTTACTAACTTGTACACTGATAAGCGCAGATGTTTAATTTTGTAACAATTCTTTAAGGATAAGCTTGTACTACTAAATAAAGTTCTTGTAACACATTTAATGCATTTATTAACTAAATAATAATAAAAATAGTGATATACAAAAACTTAAAATTTCTTCTAACACTTCAGAATAAGTAAACAATAAATATCATGTGTGTAATAGTGTTTGGAGCTCAGCATATGCATTTTTATTATAATATATTACATACGGATCCTCAAAAGCTTTGCCTATGTTTTCTTATACGGTTATTACCGCTATCTGCTTACCTCGGTGCAATATTAATCGGCTCTAGTGCACTTTTATACAGTATATAGATATATTTACTTAGAAACGTATTTGTTCCGCTGCAGTTTCCTATTTCGAAAGTAAAAATGTATATATAGCCGCAGGTAAAAAAGACTTTTCTGAGTTTGTTCGAACAGGTATTTCAAGACGAAATATGAGTGCTGTGTTTAGGGGACTGCAGCAAAATGAAACTGATCACAACTGCAAATATTGCGATATAACTTATAGCTTTTCGGCCTTCTAGATCCGTGCTATATTCGTTATATACCTTGTCTTGTGTATCGCTCCACACAACAAACCATTTTATGTGCAACTGTTTAATATCGCGTATCGTTCGCATAAAAAGTGCCGAGTGGGAAGTATGTAAATTATCAATGGTCTGAAGGTTTTTACGCTTATACTGACGTATGATTGTTCTGTAATAGTCCTGAATCAGTAACTTATGAATGACGCAAATACGTATATAACGACACAAATTATAACATTATGCAAACTCTACAAACTCACTTGAAAGTGTAATATTAAATATGTACGTAAAATGTAAATATTGCTAATATAAGATAATAATGTTATTAATTTTCACATAAATAGCTACAGAGTATAAATAACAAGTTTATATTAAAGAAAGTCTTTAGCAAATTTTTGGTCGAGTAGCAAATACAATATAATATTATATACAATATTACAATTTGTATAAGCAAATATCTTAATTATAAGGAATACGTAGGAAGTCAATACAATTTTATAATGATATTAAAACTATTTATTAACTTTTAGATAAAAGCAAGGAATGCGGTAAAACAGAATTTCTCAATTTCACATCGTAAAAGTATACAATACAATTTATTGTGTGTTTGTAGACTGAGTGAGTTAGAGTGTCGCGTGCTCGGTAACCATGAAATCGAGAGTTCAAGTTCACTAGTTAGCAGTACATTTTTTCAAATACTACTGGATTAGGATGCAAGGCACTGTAAAAATTAGAATTTTTCAATACATTTCCTCCTCACTGATAATTAAATAAAATTAAAGCATATACTGTTACTAATGGCTGTAATACAACTATGTACTATATGAAGATGGTTTTCTGGTATTTATTTAGAATCTATAGGGATAACTTTTAACTTAACTATGTCTTGAAAAATAAGAGAAAACCTCTAATAAACGTTCTAAATAAAATCTTGAAACAATAAAAAAAAAATAATTTTGTATATTTGTATTTTTGTATTTGATTGAATTTATATCTTAGTAACTGAAAAACAGATTTTCCGAAACGCTACGATAGTTAAAATATAGTATAATTCAAAAAGATGGACACAATTTCTATTGGATGCACTTCCCGCATTATAGATAAATTGCCACGCTATATTTTAATTCTGTCAAATACATTTAAAAGTGAATGCTGTAACTATCAAATACTAGCATTAGAGTACTATAATGCCGCAGAGCAGCATTAATTGCAAGTAAGATGGCTGTTACGTAACACCATTTTTTGCATTCATTAGTTTAGTAATAGTCTGCGACTGCGGCGCAGTTTGCATTTTATCGAGAGATTACTTTGAAGCTCCGACAAGAAGGAACATTTATCGTTGGAATAAAGTTTCTTTTTTGATGTACACGCTATTAGGAGAGTAACGTATCTTAGAATACTGTAAAACTGACTTGTTCTTCAAATGAATGAAGATTCAGAAGATTACACTTTCCAGCAAGACGAAGGTATGCCCCATTGATAATTGAATATTCAACATTTTGTGAATGAATCTTAACTTCACTGATGGATAGGTCGCATTGATAATGAATATCTAGCACTTCAATTCTGGCTACGGAGGTCTCCTCATTTTATATCTTGTAATTTTTTCCTACAGTAATTAGTGAAAGATACAGTTTACGTACCATCTATTCCCACAAATTTGAATAACCTAAGAAACTATATCCTCAGCTGCGGTCTATTCAGTGACGTAACACATTGTTCATGAATGAATATATAATCAAATGTAATTTACAGGATTCAAATATAACACATTGTTCAGAAAACGTAGCCCATTGAAACCTTGTATAGGAAAAATCTTTTTATCCAGTAATGAATCATCACTTACTATAATAATGTGGTGGGTGATATCACTCACTACTAAAACACTTCGGACTTGAATGCATCATTCTTAATCCGATTACAATAGAGAATATAGAGTATGTCAAAGGTTTATTTTGTATATTTTGTTAGATTACAGTTTACAGTTCACATTATCTTTAGTTATAGAGTAATGAAGTCCCTGACAAGGCGGGTGCCCTAGTGAAGGGAGTGCCGCATATGAATTTCATTTAGGATACGATATACAAAAATACTTAAAATTTTTGCATCGCACTGAAATTACAGAATATTCACTTTTTCTACCAACAAATAAATTAAGAAGAACGACGAAGGCAGTTTCACCTATACGAAACCACACACAAATATTTTGGCAAGAAATAATAGAGAAAATATTATAAAAAAATTATTTTGTGGTTCAATATGTATGAACTAACATTAACAAAATTCAAATGTGGACCAGGAAACTGAGAGTAAAGGCAAGTTAATTTAAATCAGTATAGATAACTTTACAATATCATTTGAAGAGTAAGTAGGTGTGTAACCTAGTTCGTAAATTAATTTTATTTATTATTATGTGATATCTAGTTTTTCGCTTATTCATTTATTATATAATTAGTAGTGTCGCTATCATGGCACTTGCGTGTGCGGATATCAGCAGGTACGATGATTATATAATATATGTTGCAAAAATTACTGCAATAAAAATTTTCACATGAAATATAGTAGTCTCTCGGTGTTAGAACAATAACTTAAAACTATGGATTTGTAATTCGTGTGATAGGAGCAAAGAGATAATTGTCACATCAGAAGGTTCCAACAACATCAATGATATTGTAGGAAGTTCATCAAATGATGACATTACAACGGCTTCAGTGAGTAAAGAAATCAAATTGGTTTCGGATGCAGTTATATTATTATAAGATAAAATTAGTAATCTTGAATTCCAAAATAATATTTTAATGGAAGAAATACAGAAAATCAAATCACTATATAAAATACTTATGCAATTGAGAAAGAAAGTCGTTCATATTCTTAAACGTGGGTGTTGAATTTAAAAAAAACAAGGATAGAAAACACTAACTATAAAAACAAATCACCTTAGATGTATACAATGCAATCTTTCACACACACTACTAATGCGTATAGCTCAAATAAAAGAGCTACTAATTCAAAAACCTTCTTTCTTTTCACTGTGACTAGTACTGAAGCAATTAACTATGTTAAGTGTTTTAAAAGTAAATATTCACCTGTCTTGATGAAGACACTTTAAACAATTTAGAAATAGTTGTGGTTAAGCTCTTACTCAGGAAGGGCAATCCCAATCAATTGGATAATTATAGATCAATATAAAAATATTATATATATTATAAAAATATTCGAATACCTTCTTTTCATTCGTTTAAATAACTTTCTTATAAAATGTAACATTTTTAACGAATTCCAACACGGCTTCATCAAGAGTAAGTCTATCGAAAACTTTTTCTTTATACAGTAAATTACCTTGTAAATTAGCTTGTGATATTTTTCTAGATCCAGAAAAAGTTTTCGATAATGTCGACTATAAAATACTATTAACGAAACTTGTCGCCATATTTGTCAAAAAGACAACAACTAGTTAACATTTCTTGTAACGGCGGGCCGGCTTTTTCGTGTTTCCATTTTCTTGATAGGGGAATACTTCAAAGAAGTGTACTTGGACCATTACTTTTTACATTTACGTAAATTATATCCAATTCAGAATGAGTAGCACTTGCTAGTAAACTATATCGATGATACTAATCTCCTCGTACGAGAAAGCAATTTACCTCATTTATCGATTGAATGTCAAAACTACATACCTCAGTGATATGAATAATTCATTCGATGCAAATAAATTATTACTAAATGAGACAAAATTACAAAATTATTCAGTATTAAAAGCTGAAGCGCTCAGCTTTTATAGCAGCATCATTTTTTCCTATTTCCTAAGGCGACTAACAATATATTAATTTAACAAATTAATGTTTTTTATTTATGGATGAAGAGTATATTAAAACATTACTTTTGTAGTTATATATTTTATTATATTGGAAGTGTTTTTGAAAAAAATTATTTATTATGTATACATATATATATATATATATATATATATATATATATATATATATGTATATATATTATGATTTCATAGTTTTGAAAGGAATTATTCGTTAATAAAAGTTCGAGCACTCAATGCATTCTCTTTTATGCATAATATTTTCATTGTGCGACAGCGATACCAGCGGTTTCGCCTCTAGCAACGTTGTTTTTTCACATACTTTGATTTACGGAAGATATTACTAGATTTATAGGAACAAAAATTTTGTATTTTACTATAGAAAAACTGATTTGATTATAAAATTATTTTATAATAACAATTCTATAGCCTGCTACAAAAACGTTCGACATCACAAACTTCCTTTTTTTATGTAATCAGTTTTGAAATACGCGTATATTTTAAATATATGTACGCAAATACAACAACCCCTTTGATAAAATAATATGAAAGAAATTATGCTGTAAAACTTTTACAAGGTAACGATTTTATGTTTAATTAATTTAGCATTTGTTATAAATATTATTGGAAAATGATCCAATCATCGTCTGCGCGCAGTAAATTTTAGGCAAGTAGGTATTACATAAAACTTCATGGTAACCGCTATTTCATTTGGTCGGGGTGTAGTAAATGTTATTGGCATTTTATCCTAGACACAGTTATATCAACCACATTTAAAAAGTATAAAAGTTTGTGACTGTATAAAGTATGTATGGTGCTCGGTTTATAAAGAAAACTAATAAACCTCGTTTTATTCTTCCCGTTTTATTTATCATACAATGGGGAATATGGATAGAAGCAAGGATTGCTTATTCTAAACTAAGAATGGCTTACAAAAGTATTGGAGTTTTAAATGTCAACATGTACGTTCATCTTCATCAGACATACAAGATACTAACTACACTGTTAGGGTTTTTAAACAAGAAAATCTATACATGTATGTGCTTTAATATGTTTATGCATGCCTTAAAGCAATTGTCACTGAGTGTATAAAAACACGTTGTAACACGTTACTCGGGCAGTATCCAAAAGTCCACCTTTGCGATTAGTAGTGAAGCCAAATTTCAGTATCGTTCGAAATGGAAACACATGACGACTTATTAAAAATAGAAGCTTGAATAGATTAATTCTGTTTCGAAACGATATTTTAATCCATAGAACTCTAAAGAAAAACTCCACAATAGTTGTAGTCAAATCTAATAAAAGCCATTGTTGTCCTAGATAGCTAAGATTACGACTATAAAATATAGATCTTTCTTCAGAATGGTTCCTATAAACTTCATAAGTGTGATCCTACGTCATGAATTGAATATTCTATTTTAACTTCCATAAAAACTTTTTCTATTAAATCGACCTTGTTACCGAGCAATGCCAGGATTCCGAAACTATACGACCTGCTCAAAATTCACAAACTATACCCTTCTACGTCCAATATTTAGTACCATAGATAGTTCTACCTATAAAGTATCTATGTATATATCTTTCCAGTATTCTTATACACCGACAACATAATATGAAATATATAACCTTATTCAAAACATCAAATATTTTTTTCAAAAACTGAATGATCTGACGGTAGATCAACAGGATCTGTTGGTTAGTTTTTACGTTGAATCCTTATTTGCCATATAAAAAAGGTTCCTTTATTTGACACCATACAAATAATCTGATGAATCCTATCCGTCGACAAATAGTCTGATGATTTATCCAACATGGTAAAAGCTTGCCTGATCTCTATATATTTGCAGTTCCGTGGTAGTTACTATGAACAAGTATCGTGAGTAGTCATGGGGTTTCTTCATTCTCCTGTTGTTGCAAATATATTCATGAAGACATACGAATAATAATGATTGGAATTCCTTGAATAGCTTCCTACTTTTCCCATATATCTGGTTTAATTAAGTTTCACTATGCAAGTTGAATTTGAAGCTTCTCTCCCTTTCTTTGAAATTTTGGTGAATCGTAGTCCTGATGGTTCGCTAAACATTCACTTTGCAGCATATCTACTCATTTATTATCATTTATATGAACGTTCCTTTCGGTTCCTCTCAAAGACGGAGTCATCAAATATTTTGTTCAAAAAAATTTCCGCATATCTGGCGGTATTCTCTACCTGAGGAATTAAGTTGTCTCCAACACCCTAATAAACAACAATTTGATCAAACATAGTATTCAACAAACCATAGGGCGACATCTTAACCCTAAACCTCCACAACTAAAACTCGGCATACTTCATTCTCTCTTTCTAAAGCTCATTTATTCTTTACATAAAGCATCACTGACCGTTGTCGGTGGAATACTTTTAAAATAACATTAAAGCCATCATTATACCCTATTCGAAGCGTTCAGGACTCTTTTTAGTAAAAGACCGTGATTCTCTAGAAGCATCTGTTGTGTACATGATTTAATGCTCGTGTGATAGTATACATATTGGCGAAATATGAGTGAAGTATTAAGCTATTGCGTATAGCTGCTCCAGCACTTACTGAGCTTCGGCTTGAAACACCTATCCATTTTAATACCTAAAGACTGTTCAGAACTAGTCATTACTCTAACCGAAATAAATCGATATAAATTTTAAAACATATCAATAACCATAACTATGAGGATGGATATCCCTACACAATATTTAGTAATCTCTTTTCTACAATCGATTCCACCGTATTAGCAATGCTCCTTAACCTGTGACAAACAACTTAATATAAACTCGACCCGAACAGACTTTCACCGCCCTGAAGATGAAGCCAAGAAGAAGTAACTTTTTTCTTTATAATAGATCACATGTTCACATAAGGTTCAAATACGGACTTTGTGACAGCTATTCTAAAAGCTCTGGTGAGTTTTCCTGAAACCATGCTTTCTAAAGTTTCTATGGTATGTTACGTTGTCTTGTTGGCACATGATTTCATTTTATTCATATCAAATAATATTTTGTTGAAGGGCATAGAACTTATTCTAGTATTGTGTTAATAATGCTAAGAGTTCATCCTACCAGTGCAAATGAACATTTCTCCAATACCTACTAACGATATATACCCGCATATCTTAACACTAGAACATAGAACTTAGAACATAGAGTTAGTATGAACTTTCTACCGATTCTTTAACTACTTTGATGTACTATTTGCATAATTTTTAACACAATGTGATAGTAAAGCTTATCTCAATATTACCTTTATCTGATCATATTACGTTATCCTAATAGGTTTCTGTATAGGATTGGCATTTTTTTGGACCACTTTAGTCACCTTTTTCGTTAGCCTTAAATAGCGACGAATTTTTTCCGGGTTTTCGTGTTGATAGACTAATCTTCTCAAACTGTCTTGAATGCAACTGACACGTCGATTTTACGATTAAGCTCAGAAGACAAATCTTTTGCTGTACGATGACGATTAATCAATTACTGGCGCTGTAACCAATGATCTTTTCTAGTGGTTGTTTTGCGTTTCGGATATCTTCCAAACCTTGTCCCTTGTTTTACGGTAGCATTTTGTTGTTGTTTGTAGAGCACATCAAGAACACTACTTTTTTCTATTGCCACTAACGAAATTTTTTTATGTACAATGTAACAATTTGTTTGCGTTCAAATTCAGAAAGTTTTCTAGTTTGCGGCATGTTACTACATACAAGTACTGTTGAATATTCGAGTAAATAATAACGAACAATTTGGAGATAGTAATTTTAAAAATATTTTTAATACAGATCCCTACAAATGAGTACTAAATATAAAATAGAAATATTTCAAGATATTACTTGAAACAAGTTTATTTAGGAAATTTTCCTGATCACCCTTTTTACAATCCTTTCAGTACTTCTAGGAATTATCAGGTAAAAACCATTGTATTAATATTGAGAATTTGTTGCCGTGCTTGTTGTTTCACCGGTTCTACATATATATGCGGTAGGTCTTTAGAAATTATGTACTTCTATATTTCTATCGTGCTATATTAAAAAGGAGTCATCGTAAAATATCCACCGCCTCACATAAAATATGCGTCGTTCTTCATTTTATATCGCGAACTGAATAAAATAACAATGCGGGTAGAAAAGAGGAAAGGAACTTTAAACAAATAAATAGGAAACTCAGAAATTCAATTACTAAGACTCGTCTAAAATAATTCATCTTCTTCCGGC
This sequence comes from Dermolepida albohirtum, assembly GCA_031893035.1. Classification (NCBI taxonomy): domain Eukaryota; kingdom Metazoa; phylum Arthropoda; class Insecta; order Coleoptera; family Scarabaeidae; genus Dermolepida; species Dermolepida albohirtum. The sequence continues at coordinate 354,685 of JAVIWB010006292.1, read as the reverse complement.
CTGCAAGCTATTTATCTTACTTAACGACGACTTGTTGCAGACGACGTTAAATTATCACACTGGCGTATTTAAAATTATATTTCTGCTCCTTTTGTTTATGAAACTGTAAAAATATGATGAAGCATTTCCTTTGCCGGAACAACATCTCTTCCCTTGTAAAAGTACCCCGAAGTTATTAGTTCACTAATGAAATCCTTAATTTCCACAATAAATCATTTCGAGTAGTAGCCGCGAATTTTACATACTTTTATATTTTCGGTACGTGTATTTATTTTAGGTATTTTAAGTGAATTAAACTTTAGAAAGTATAAATATTTACAAATATCTTATAGGGTTCAACCCATGCAAATAGAATATAAAAGATAATTGTTTGGCAAAGCTTTAGACATGTTCTTTGGCGAACGTCTTACTTTTTTTAAAAAACTCTTTTTGTTGATTTTGTTCCGTTACATGTATTTCTCTCTTCTTTCTTTCAGATTTTCTCAATTCAATGTACATTGATCAATAAGGTTAATATATAACCCCTTTCCACAATTAACTATTTGTAAATTCTGTATACGTATTTCGACAACCAAGTTGTCATCATCAGCAGATAAAAGCAGAGTGCACATCTTGGTTTTCAACGATGCGGATCGCGTACGGAGTATATTTTTCGTACAATTTTTTCGCCGTGTTTTACCAGGTGCGACACTTTGATTTTATCTGCTGATGATGACAACTTGGTTGTCGAAATACGTATACAGAATTTACAAATAGTTAATTGTGGAAAGGGGTTATATATTAACCTTATTGATCAAGTCAATAAACCACAGGCTCCATCAAATTCAACTTCAATGTACATTATGATGGCATATATAATAAGTAACATTGCAATTCTTTTAATTTTGAGGAAAAAAAAATTATTAATCAAAATAATTTATACCTGTGCTAACATATTTCTGCTAATGCTTAACGAGAACATAATAATAATGGAATTTATATTTGTATATACACTTAAAAAATTAGAATTTTATAATAAATAATTGTTTCTGCAATAGGTTCTTAGTGAATCATTATAAATATTCAAATAAATTTATTAGAAAACATCATTCAGTAAGACAGCTTACTAATATCAAAAGGACGAGATAACTAAATGAATTTGAATATAAGAGACTATATATATATATATATATATATATATATAGAGAGAGAGAGAGAGAGAAAGAGAGCGAGAGAGAGATGATCACTCATTAGAATATTTCATATACTACTTCGATTTTGAATTTTGAAAATTTGGGCAATAGTGTTTTCGATCAAGACCTCAAATAAGATAATGGCACTGATTCACAGTTCCGGTTATACCGACAGTTGGCGCCATCTTCCTTAGTTTAAATAGACCACCTTGTATATTATTAAAATTTTGGGAACTTAACTTAAAGGCGTCGGAGTTTTCTCGATATGATCACGAAGAGACGACAAATAAAAAAAGGTGCCTACCTTGCTAAGATAAATACTAAATTAGCTGCCTTTAGGTTCGCTTACGGAATTACTGCTCTCGATGCAGACTCTCCACGCCAATGTTTGTCCAGATAGATCCACCAAATGGTGCGTGAAGACAAGTACGTAAAACGTAGGAGAAATCTCCCCAAAATCTTGCCTACAATATTCGGTAATTTTCGAATCGAATCCAACTTACTGTTGTAGAATAACTATTCAACCTTTAAATGCTTCGAATAATTACTTCCGGAATACTTTTACAACGAATGTGAGTGCGACAGCAAATGTGTGTACTCTTTCGCTTGACACCTGTTGCTCTTCTCTGTTCTATCTCATAAAAATATCTCTCTCCCTCCCAGATTCTGGAGTAAGGGTAACCTATTCTCAGGGTCAGCAGCTATTGATACCAATGATTTGAAGATGACTCAACTTGACGTTTTCAAAACAAATTACCGCACAATTTATGCATGTAACAAAGTTTAGTTAACTTAAACCATTGTAGCTTGAGTTTTTCCAAATAGAACACCTTCTACATTCTGATACAGAATTTTATTTTCTTTGGAATGGATTATAGTTCCCTTTACTTATCTCTTCCAGTTTATAAATTATGTACTGTTTCTGTACAATCGATTAAAATTATTTAATTTGACGGGAGGATAGCAGCGAAATTCTTAGTATAATTTCAAAAAAACAACTAATCTGTCTGTCATCAGTTATTTGCTGTCAATTTAACACCCACAGTGAAGGTTTAATTATCCATTATTTATTTAAAAAATGAAAAATGAAAACAAAACACGTATTCCAATGTTGATATTCTAAATTTACTATTTATTCATGGAGAATGTAAACAGATCATTGTACGAGTATACAGTGTTTAACGAGAGATACCTTCATTTGTTACCAGGACAAGACATCCGGATTATCACAGCCATTTATATGTTTACCTGTTCACTCATTTTTAAATAGGATTTTTAAAAAAGACGAATTTTCAGCTATATTTGGCTATAAAATCTCTATTAAATCTCTCTTAGGAAATGCGATATATAAAGTGCAGTTAAATCAGAAATTAGGAATTTGCTAAGCAAAATGCAGAGATTGTAATAAATAATACATCGGTTAAACTAAACGTACGATAACAACCCGGTATAAAGAATATAGCGCGCACATGATGTTTAATCGACCTGAGAAATTAGGTTTAGCGAAATTCGTGCTAGAAAATAATAATAGTGTAGCCGTAGATTGTCTACATTTAATCAGAAACATAAACAATTACCGTGACATTTATTGTGAAAAGAAAAACCATGTGTTAAACATACTCAAAACTACGACATCTTGTTCTGGCCTCTCTGAGTTTCTGGAAGATATGATCGTTAAAAAAGGTCTCTAAATAGGAGCGGGGATGTACTTTAGTCTAAGTGTAAGTTTTAAGATAAGAAAATATTACGTGTATTTGAAATAATCAGTGTGCACTTGGTTAGCGGGGAAATCTGTTGCGATGATAACAACTTAGCTTTCGGAATATGTGTATAGAATACGAACATTGATGTGGTAAGTGGTTTTATTTACCTTTTTTGATTAATTCCTATTCTGCATACGTGTTTCAACAACTAAGTTGTCATCATCAGCATAAATTAATACAGTGTCGCACACATATTGTAACAGTGGGTATTTAGTACGACAGTTGCGACATTGTGATTAATTTTTGCTGACTATTGCAAATTAGTTGTCTAAATACGTATGCAGAATGCAAAGATTGACGTAGTGTTTTTTTACCTCATTTTTTTGATTAAATTATATTTTATTGTTCTTGCATAATAAATATAAATTTATTATTTAAAAGCAATATTAATTAACATAATCCTGCAACAGAATCGTATATGCATAAGCAAGAACAGAGTAAGTACTTCAATTTAAATTTCGATAACAAAAGTATAGAAATTGTTTGTTAAGGATACTAAGAAAGTAGTTATTGTAAATGAAATGAGTACTTTAATTCTGCAAATCTTCATATCTTTTATTGTTTCTAATATTTATTAAGAAAATCAAGACCAATTACTCCAACAGATTTCATATTCTATGTGAAGAAGTACGTATGAATTTAAAAAAAAATATTGTAAGGAAAAATAAAATATACGCAAGTTCTAAAAAGATAATATAACAAATATGAAGAAAATTTTTAACGTACAAAGTACTAATTTTACCTGTATATGTATTGGCTACATTCTTCTTCTCGCTTGTGGCTTTTTTAAGTTTTACTATAGATCTTCAAATAATATTAATTTTTTTTCTTTTACTTACATTATGTCACAGCTTACGATCATTTAGATCGAAAATATAGTTATTATCTATGCAGTACTCTGCGAAACCTGTATTCTTTGTACTTAGTAAATTACTATCTTATGCCCTTTTTTGTTTAATAATACATTAAACTTGTATATTTTTGGACCAGATATGTTAGCGATTTTTTGACATATGGTTAGGAACCTAAAGACGACATTAATTTTTAACACATTTCAATAAACAGTATACAAACACTAAATTAGTGTTTACTGTATGAATATAACAAAATAAAATATTAAATTTCTTATATTTAACCGCAGAAAGAGAAAAGGAAAAACGGACATTCAGTATATATAGGGAACCCATCTACACAGGAAATGTCATTTATGTACAATCAAATCGCAGTTGGAAAATAAGAAAATAAAGTGCTTAAACAAAGATAATTTCAATCAAATGTTGTCCAGTTTCATAAATAAACACATGAAAGTTGTATTATCTTAAAATAAAGGGAAATAATCTACTAATATAAAGGGTACTAGGAAAGTTTTGCAATATGACGCAACAATGAATCGTAAGAAGCTGCTTGTTTCTGCATGTTGAGACATGTTCATAGGTATATAGTAGCCGCCGCACCATGTCGATGGGCTCAGTTATTCATTAGCAGTGAGAGTGTAAAGTGCATGCGATGGCATCGTGGTCACGAAATGAGATAAGGGCAGTTTTGCGTTATAACTTCGTGCGTGGTTTAAACATAGATCCGTGCTTCAAAGAATTGACTCTTGCACTAGATGATGTTTGACCACATCGCACAACGATATTCAGGTGGTATAGAGAATTCCATAGAGGAAATTTAACTGTGGAGGATGCTGAGAGGCCGGGAAGGCCACAAACGTCGTTTACGTAGGGAAACGTTACTACTGTGAGGAAAATGTTTGCGAAGACAGGCGAGTGACCTACCAATAGATAGAAGGTACTTCATGCCTAAATGCACCAGCAATTCGTTCGATTCTGCATGATCATTTGCACGTGAAGAAACTTTGTTCTCTCTGGGTGCCGCATCGACTGACTTGAAGAGCAGATGACACGACGTGTGACTTAATGCCGGGAGATGTTAAAAAAGTTTAATAAGGGACAATCTCGGTATGTGAACAACATCGTGACAGGTGACGAGACTTGGCTATACTATTACGATGTGCCGACCAAAGCTCAAAACGAAATTTGGGTCTTTGATGATGACGACACACCCGTAGTTCTCAGACAATCCCGATGATAGCCGTATTCTTCAAATCGAGTGGAATTGTGGAGCGTGTCGTTTTGGACACACAGAAGACAGTCACAGCTAAGTGGTATACTGATTAATTAATTAACAATAATTATCCTAGAATCCGGAGCTCCGCCTGTGGCACTACACCGGATGTAACCTAACCTTAATCTTTAGTTACTACAAAGCTAACTATCTATATCTAAACTAGTCTTATCTAGAGCTCAGAGAACCCGGTAGCTTCTCCACTCAATACGTTCATTCGGACATTCATTCCGTAGATCTACAAATACTCACCTTGTATACGTCGCGCAATTGAGCGTGTTAGTGTGTCGCTCGTATTCGTGTGTGTGCCGTGTGTATCCGTATTGTTGATGTGTGTGCGCGCTCGTGTGTGTGTGTGTGCGTATGTGGGCATCTCTCTCATTCATTCGTGCTCACCCAAAAATAAAAAAGAATTATACTTAACTTATCCCACTTTGGCCATTGTTGGTCATCGTGGTCGTCCTCATGACTTGCGTGCCTATGAGTGTTGGTGTGATTGCAAGCACGCCTTTCTGTGTATAGTGTGTGCTGGCGTGCTCATGCTGTGGGATCTCGCCGTCATCGCGCTTCCAGTTAGAATGCCGAATCCTCTATGCAACTTCCGCCGTGGTCGTCGTTCTAATCCTTCCAGCAATTGTGGCTTTGTATCGATACGAGCAAGCGTGTAGGTGTGTATTGTTTGCATGTCCGTGTTTTAGTGTAAGTGCGGGCGCGCCTCTGTGTGTATTATGTGCTGGTGCGCTCGTGATGTGTATTCATGTACGAACGTTTCGATTCTTACTTCCGGAGAACCACCTGTGACGCCTTACAAGATAAGTTCGTTCGCCCACCCCGCGTTCGCGAACTCACTATCATTTTTTTCTTCTAACAGTGGTCATGATTAAGCTGCTGAAGTTTTTCCGCCGCAATGCTGAAAAATCGCCACCATTCTTCGTGTTCCTCGTCTTTTATGTCTTCGGAACGAAGCGGCCACCTGTGACCGACCACAGTAGCGGCCCTCGCTGTGATTTCGGGCCAGTCTTCGGTGTCTGGGCACTCGAAGAGAACGTGTTCCGCCGTATCGATCGCACCACAATGACAATTTGGGTCGTCTCTCTTTCCGATCTTATGCAGGTACACTTTGAAATTCCCGTGCCTGGTTATCAGCTGCACTGTTTGGTACGACAAGGCAACCTTCATTTCTTTAAACTTCTCAACGCTGCCTATAAATCTCTTGGTCCAGCGTCCGTTCTCTGCGTCCTCCGATCTTCGCTGCCATTTGTTTTCGCATTTCCGCGCTATCGCGTTCTTTATCGTCTTTTCCGATGCGAGTCTGTATGAAATGTCCGCATTCTGCGTTGTAGCTGCCTCTTTAGCGATTTCGTCTGCCCTTTCGTTCCCTGCGGTTCCTACGTGCGCGCGTGTCCACTTGAGCTGCACGTTCCCATCTCGTATCATCTTCCATGTTTCTAATAACAATTCCGTGGGTTTCCGCATACTTTTTAACGCTTGCAGAGCAGACAGGCTGTCCGTAAACAATGTTGCCTGCCCTATTTTCATTTCCTTGCAATATTTAATTGCTGCGTTTATGGCTACCAGTTCCGCTTGGTATTTGTCGCAAATATCGGCTAGCTTGATTTTTTTATTCTGAATCTCTTCGTCGCCTGCATATACAACGAACCCGTGCCTTCTTCGCTCCTTGATCCATCGGTATAGATATTTATTCTCGTCTTCTCCCGCACAACCTCGTCCCGCGAGAAATCGACCGTGCCCATTTCCGCAGGATGTATCTCCGTTGTTATTCGTTTGCTGCTATCAACATCCTCTGGGTCAATGTTCAATCCTGTACATTGCTCAAATTTCTGCCTGTCCAGTCTTACCGCGTCTCTTCTTCTGGCGAGTTCTCTGCTCGTATATCCGCGGGCAACAATCCCGCGATTTTTGCCGCGGCCTCCGCCGACGTGGTCGCGTACGCCCTTGCAGCCCTGACTGCAGAAATCCTTTGCGCTCCTATTATTTTCTTCGTCTCCTTGACTTTTAAAGAATCAGCCCATATCAGCGCTGCATACAGCATTGCTGGTTCTATCGCGCCCTTATAAATTGTTGCTGCCGCGTTTCCGCTGAGGCCCCAGGTCATTTTTGCGGCAGCGCCTATCTTGTTGGTCATTTCTCTCGCTTTACTTGTTGCATACTGGACGTGCTTCTTGAAATTTAATTTTTCATCCACTATTACACCTAGATATTTAACATTTTCTTTAGAATAAATTGTCGCGCTCCCCAATTTAAACGTCGGCCACCGTTGACCCGGTTTTCCGAAAAATAAACCCTCCGATTTGGTCGCGTTAAACGTCAGTTTATTGATCCTGCTCCATTCTAAAATTCGCGCTAGTGCCCCGTTCGCGTTGCTTATAAGTTTTAAGTACTGTCGCGCCCTAACTAACAAAGTCGTGTCGTCAGCGAAAGCTATGATCTGATATTCCTCTGGTAACGCTAGCCCGAATATACTATCATAAAGAATGTTCCAGTATCCCGGGTGGGATCGCGATCCTTGAGGATATCCTCGCGTAACTTCCCTTGTTGCTCTTAATCCCGGTTCTACTATAAAAGCTTCTCTATTCGAAAAATACGCCGCCGCCATCCGCATTAAATTTCGTGGACGATTTCAATTGACTCGCGATTTGTGGTCACCACGCGTGGTCGAAAGCCCCGATAATATCCAACATTATAGCCGCGCTATAATGTCCATCCGTTTTCGCGTTCCGCATGAAATTAATTAACCTTTCTATCGCGTCCACCGTCGACGTGCCCTTTTTAAACCCGAACTGGTTTTCGTTCATAAGTCCGTTCCCGTAAATGTGGTATTCAATTCGATTTATCAAGAGGCTGTCCAACGCCTTTCCTACAACCGGTAACAGGCTTATCGGTCGGTAATTTTTAACATCACTCATGTCCGACTTGCCTGTCTCCGGTATAACCTTTACGAATTGTTTCTTCCAGTACTCCGGAAGAACTCCTAGCTCCAGACATTTGTTGAACAGAATTTGAAAAACCTCTGGATTCGCCTCATACGCCTTCCTCGCGATGTCTGCCGTGATCCCGTCCGCCCCAGGCGCCTTTTTTTGCGCTCATTGAATTTAACGCCGCGTATATTTCGCGCCTCGCGAAGGGCACATCGTCTCGAGTCTCCACGTCCGCTGTGGCTAAATTCCTTTTTCCCGTGTGGATTTCCTCGTCGGTATTTACGTCGTCTTCTGGAAAGAAAGTTTCCAGAAGAAATTCCGCGGTCTCCTTTGCGTTTTGAGTAAAACTCCCGTTCCCTCGTTTTAACGTCATGCCTGTGCCGGCGCTTGCTTTTTTCATCCTAACTGCACGATACGCGAGTCCTCAGGGGGTCTTTTCCTCCCGATTTCGTGCACAACTCCCGTCATTTCCCGATCCGGGTTGTCCTAATTAATTCTTTATAATCCGCGCACTTCGTCCTAGACACAATTTCGCGATCACGACGTTCGTTCGCGTCCCTACACCTCTGGAGTCGGCGCCGCAGATGATTAACTTCTTTCCTTGCAGTCGTAAGCTGCGGGGTCCACCAAGGCACCAAACCCCTAAATTCGCGTTGTTGCGGTATGGACTCCGCGCTCGCACCAATTATCGCTTCGTTAACTTTACTCTTGATCACCTCTACCTTTTCGCGGTTAGCGGTGTTTACTAAATCCGGTATAACGTTTCCCGTTTCCCTATTAAACGCGTCTTTGAAAACATCCCAATCAGCTTTTTTAGCGCAGAAACCCCTTTTAACTACTTGCTCGCGCCTAACCCTTTCATTATTTGTTAAAAAACTAATCAATTTGTGATCTGTCAACATTTCCTCGTTAGAAAGCTGCCAGTCACTCACGATCCTGTACGCGCTATGTTCGTGCGTTTCTTCTCCTCCTCCAGGAGACGCTTCAAAGACGCACAGCTCCTGGAATAGGCCTCGTGCTTAGTATCGAGACCCGGAATTTGCGTGCGTTCGCACACCTCGCATTTGGTAATTTCCGAAGCGCACTTACACCTATCGTGACCACCGCCGCTTTCTTACACGTCAACTGCCCTTTGCAGTCCTTCGCTTTGTGCCCCGACTTTAGGCACTTATAGCAATAATATACATTGCTATAATGTCGCACGTTACAAACCCGCCACATGATTTTTATTTTCTTGTAAACGACAAGCTGCCTAAATTTGCCGCTCACAACACAAATCGCCTTCCTAACACCGCGCTCCGTATCTCTCTTACCGTAGTTTGCTTCTATCGCCTCGTTTTGCTGACGCAAACAGTCCAGTACCTCGGCGTCTTTTAGGCCCTCGTCAATTCCTAAGATACAAATCGCGGGGTCGTTTTTCTTCAGATCTTTGGCTTTCGCCGACGTTATTTTTTCCGCGACCGAAACTTTCAGCTTTTCCGCGTCCTTTTTCGTGCTGCATTCCACAAAAACCGCGCCCTCTTTTCCCTTACGTACGCCGCGCACCCCTATTTTGTTACTGACGACGTCCACCTTCTGTACCAGCTCCTTCTTCGTCTGTCAGCCTTTAATTTGTCAGCGTATGACATGTACTCCGGTTTCCCGGCTGCACCCATCACTACGATGTTCTCCCGCTCCCTTTTTTCCGCGGCTTTCGCGGCGCTATCGCGGGTCTCCTTCAAGATCCCATGCTGCTCCTCAACTATTTGTAGCATTTTTGTTACCATGTCGTGCACTTCTTTTCGATCCTCGACCTTCAGCGTTTCCGCCTCGGTCGGCACTATTTCATAAATAGATACTATTAAATGCCGCGCCCTTTTAATCAGCCTGTCCTCCACGGATACTTTATCTTCGTTGACGACGGCGCTCTGAAGACTCTCTCTTCGCGAATCTACTGCTCCCCTCCGATTGGTCGACGCTTTCGACGCACCGGCGTCAGCCATATTTATTCGCGAAATTAAATATACGATTTCCCAATTAAAAAGAATAAAACAATCGAAGTAAAACGGAAACAGTATTATTCTAACAGCGTTACTGAATTAAATCTAAATAACGCAGCCGAACAAGCAAAATGTAAATTTTGTCAAATTAGAAAAAATAAAATTATTATTAACCAATCGACTAATTAATTAAATCAAGCTGAAATTCCATAAAATCGTCGAAATTAAAAGAGCTTTAACTTTTTACCTAGTTGCCCCTCTCTTAATTGCAGTCGCTATGCTGTTACCGGGCGGGCCACACAACTGTCGTTGCTATGACGTTGCCGTACACGTCACGCTTCTAATTTAGAAAGTTTAGCTTTCTAAATTGAACGTCAACGGGATTTAAATGTTTTAATCAAATTAAAAACTCACTCCCGATACTTATCACTTGAAATAGGTATTAACTCTTCTTCAGTGAATTACATTCACTACTTCGACAGAATTAACTGTTGAAACAGTTTCACGGAAATGTTTTTAAACGCCAAACTTTCACTTTATTTAACACAAAATTAACACGCACGTTTCCACTAGTAAAATCACTGAAAGTAATTCGGTCAACACGAGTTCGCCTATTACTCGCAATATTTCGCACACTAAACTCTAAGGTCGTAATTATTGCGAAAGCAATCGCTGCAATAGCACGTGCACTCGCTTCAACGTCTCGAGCAAGACTGATTATACTGAACAGTGTCTGCTTAAAATTATTGGATCTATGAAGAACCTGCGGCCAAAGTCAACAACTGGTTCCTCCATCACGATAATGCTCCAGCTCATCCTGCTAAAGCCTGCACCGAATATTTGACTACGACAGGATTGAAACTTCTCGAGCACCCTCCTTACAGTCAAGATCTTGCTCCCTGCGACTTTGCACTGTTCCCGCATGTGAAAATGAAGCTAAAAGGGAGGCGGTTTTCCAGTGATGAGGATCTTCTGCGGACTTGGGAAAACGAGTTTGCTTTACCCCCTAGTGAAACAGCAGAACTGGTTTAAAGATTGCTTTCGGAGGATGGAGGTATACTGAGTGTAGAGGAAATTACTTTGAAAAAATTAAATAAACAAAGCTGTGTTGCAAAACTTTTCTAGTACCCTTTGTATGTGGCATTATATTAACGATTTTGAACCTTTCATATAAAGTTAATACAATTCTCTCTCCTCTTGGTATTGTATTTATCAACATCGAAGAAAAAAACTGAAAAGCTTGATAAATCAGGTGTCAACTGTACAAATTGCACAACTATTTGTATCGAATTAGTGGTCAGAAGCAATTTTTATACAGTATAAGGTTTCGCAGAACATTGCATGGAAAATCACGTTTTTGATAGCAATGACTGTACACTATGGAAAAATGTAAGTAAAAATAAAAGATTTATTTAAAAATCTAGAAGCGAAAAGAGACAAAAGCAAATGAGATATGTAGCAAATACATATATAAAATATACACATATACAAATATAAATACACCTACAATAAATAAGTACATTCAGAGAATTACAACATAATCACAGTGAGCCGTGTTTGATATAGTAACTTAATCATAAAATTGTAATACTAATATTGTGTGAACGAGTTCAGTGGAATCGATGTACTCAAGTTATTTGATCAGTAGTTTATTACTGTTACTAGGGTAGATTGCTGAATAAATGGAGTTAAAAAAGGTTATAAAACAAAAACACTTATCAATGCTTCATGTAACTTGTGTTACTCATGTTTTTATTGAATTTGTGAATATATTAGCTATAAATTTAAAAATCTACACGAATTAATTGATACTTTTAAAATGGTTTTTCAAAAACTTCTTCTGAAACAGCTGGAAATATACTCTAACCTTACTATGGCCCTGCATATATTGTATATTGACAATGAGGAAATGATATTGATTGGACCTGTTGTATTTCATTGCAAAAACTTTGATAATTTGTAGAAGGTAGTAAATTGTTTTCCAGACGTTGCATAATATGTTCTTCAACAATAGGGAACCCTATTAATATGGCGAATGGTTTTGCTGATTATTTTAGCAGTATTTTTACACCCTACAAACTAACAACTTTTAGTATCGATTTATGAATACTCCCTTAATCAGTTTGATACCTATATCCGAAGGTGAAATTTCTAATGCCATCAAGAGTTTAGAAATTGTATGACTGAAACTGATGAAATTCCAAGCTTACTGGTACGTGAGTGCGATCCTGGCTAGTTCTTTGGCAAACATTTACAATTTGGCAATACATACTTTTGCCTTCCTTTTGAATATATCGATGGTGTATCCTATTGAAAAAAGCGGTAAGTTGGTTACTTGCTCATTTCATCTTTTTTTATATTTTGTAAACCTCGCTGTATTTTATATTTTGCACCACGCATGTCATCGAAATTAATTTAATTATTTGGTATTACTATGTTATACACGTTACTCTAGGTACTAGGTAGGTTGAACAGTAGTTCAACTGGTGGGTAAGCCAGTTGAATTCGTTCAGACAATTTTACATATTTAATTGTTGACATCTTTAATTAAAATTATTCCAAATAATTTGTAATTAATTGTTGTAATAACTAGCCTGTAATTTTCGTTTTCCTCTGTCTTCTAAAGAAACTCTCTCTGATTCACGTGCTCTCTTTTCCGTTTCTACCTTCAGAGAAATAGTCTTCGTGCATAAGATTAAGAAACAAACGTATCTTATCTATTGTTGGAATAATATTATGGCGATCGTTTAATATATCGATTTGGGATTTATTTGATTTTGATTACATTAGATCAAGTCGGATACATTACTACTATGTTGGTTCAAAATTTCCGCCTTGACTTTTTTATGTCTTATTAGAACGACGAAAAATCTTGTTAATACCCTTGACGCTAACTCGAGGTAAGACAATTTCAGTTATTGCACTACGCAATAGTCTAATTTTGTTTCTTCCCTTCTCTTTTCTACGTTGACGTTAGGGTTTTTATTTATGGTCTAAAATTGTGATCTTAGTGATGAGTACATTACCATCTGACTGGAAGAGAAGTGTTATTTTCACCATATTGCAGCTACCGTATCAAAGGACTACTTAGGCATAGCACTTCCATCTTCGAGAACTGCCATTGACAGTGTATGAAGCAGTTTCGAGTCTATTACTTCATTCTGTGGTAAAAGGAAGTGAGATCTACACACAAATTTTGTACCGTTCGTACTTGAGTTTATTAGACCACGGCTAATTAGTAAATCTGTACACGTGTTTAATTAATTTAAATAATTGATTATTTACAGAACGTTATATAGATTCAATAGCTTTGGAGTTAATTGTTAGATAGTGGATGATTATTACACCTCACATAATTTGAATTATTGAATTTGTACATACATATGTCTAATTGATCATCATCAAAGCATAGCTTTGATTCACTTGCTAATTCATAAATCATTGTAAATTATAAAATCATTATATACACGTAGTAAATTCAAGAGCAGGCAATTATAAAGTCTTTGTATTAATTTAATAGATTCAACTGTTGATAATTATAAAAATTTTGCATACATATTTTCCATTGATTTATTTAATTACGGTAGATTACAGTAGATAAGCTGAATATTACATTATTTACTTGTACTATTTTACATATCCTTTTTTTTAAGTGCTTAATACGTGGCACTTATGTAAACGTTTGTCTATGTATGATTAGTGTGAATCAGTTTATACGTATGTATATATGAGAATAACTAGACTATAGTGTATGAAAAGTATTTAATGGACACAATAAACCTATAGTATTTACTGTGAATTAAGAATTTCTTTTCTCTATGTAGACTAATGAGGAACTTTAGTTTTACGAGTTCTTTTATCTAACAAAAAAAATCCTATTATGACAATTAAATATCGAATGTATTTTGTGAATTCCTTTTGCTTGAGTATTGATGAACGTCTTTTAGAGATAGGATACTGTGATGCCTATTTTTCTTAAACTCTATACTCGCCGGAAACTCCCCCTACTCTCCAGCTCTTTTTGAGCTTGTTTAGCACCTTGAAGGTCAAGTAAAGGATCGTTTAAGGTAAGAATACGGATCTTTTTTTGTATTTTTATTGTACCGTCCATCACAGTGAACTGGGCGTTACAAGTTTTTGAATGCTAATGTGTGGGCAAATTTATCCTCATATAAAATATTAGCTATCGACAATTTGCCGTGGTTTTATGGATCTCGCCGTTTTGGATTGATGTAATATAAACCAATATCTCGAAGCTGTTGACTGTGTTGGCGATGGCATATTTATTAGAAAGTTGGACTGTTCAACTTTCGCACTTTTTTTATACATATTCGAACGAAGAAAATTTTTTAGGTATCCATTTTACATGTACGAGAGAATGTACCTCTAGAGAAACAGATTATGATCTGCTTCTGAGGAGACTTGAAGTTTCTGGACGCTAGACGACAAATGGACAGCTTGATTCCTATACAATTTGGTTCATCATAACAATAGCTGCGAATGTTTATTTGCCCTATTTCACATTTTGTCTCCTCGTTCTTTTTGTAGAGGCGGGTTTGTCTTTCTAGCGCCTTTCACCAAAAATTAATATAGCTTTAAATTCGCCGATATCTCTTATGTCCCGAATCTTTAGTGTTATAGTGTCTTACTGCGCGACCTAAACTTCTACTATTTTGTTATTTTAGATTTGGCTGGGACATATTTGTTCTAAATGTTTACTGTTACCCATTTCGTTCTTCCCGTTTTCTGTTTTGCTTATAGTTTAGAGGTATTATATTTATTTTAGTGTTTATTTTAGGCATTAGATTGGTTTGGTTTTGACTAATTTACTCTAATTATTGTTTTTGAAATTGTTACTAATTTAGTCTGTTTTATTTTTCTTTTTATACTAGTATTATTGTCTTGGTCTTGGTCTATACTAGTATTATTGTCTTGGTCTTGAACTTCCTAGCGAAAAAAGAGCATTGTTTATAAAGCCTCCGTGGACTTAATGTTGTTCAGCTCTGTAATCTATACAGTGATATTAACATAATGGAATTCTAACTTTTCCAATTAAAAATATTTAGGAACATTGGCAACACACATTAGTTTGGTATAAACGATGTTATCAGTAGATATCTACAGTCAAGGGTAAATCGCCTTACTGGTATCTGTTATTAGGCATATCTCAGTACTCGAGTTTTTGAGGTTTCGTCTACCTTTTCCAAGAAAAGACTTGTGTTTGTGCCGTTAAAGTGAATAGTGAAAAATAAACTCTAATTCTATTCGACGTACAATTTATAAATTATCGACTTGTAGTTATTTATTGGGAAGACTTCCGATTAGGTCAATTTCATCCCATTACTTTGGCACTCTTACTTTAGAGAGGTAGTATAGTATCGAAGATGTCATGAAATGTTATATTGAACGATCCTGATACTAACACTTTTATTTTGAAGCCGATATTCGGCCGCATGTATTTGATTTTTTCTAAGAAAATTAAATATTGCTTCTTACACATTTACATCAATGGCGATAGAATATAATACTTCTTCGACAGTTTTTGCTCAAATATTATTTTATAATTTATTATAGTAATTAGACCAAATCCACACGCTATTAATATGCCTTAAATTGTAGATTTAGGGGCAGAATATCACTAGATAAATTGCCGCGGCTTTGCCCAGAGGACAGTATTTCAACTACAGATGAGACGAGAGGCGAAGGAACTAATGTTAGGGCGAGTCGAAAGGAAATTTGAACGCAAGAGATGGTTTAAGATACGATTATGTAATTCATTTCATTACACGATATCCTAACTGAATATATTACGCACAGATAGAGATAATGACGTTTAATTAAGTTTCTAATAAACAAGACGTTTGCGATAAGTCTTCTTGTGTTTCCCCGGTTCTCGCAAAACTGCAAACAAGTTAATTTAATAGATTAGTTACGAAGCAAACAAGCAGTTGGAACTGATTACAGCGTCATTATTTTGTTTTCTTACAGTGAAATAAAATAGAATCTATATAACAATTTAATGAATAAATATTTTTTCTTTGTGATTAATATTTGGTAATTAACTTAGTTTGAGTTACCTTAATAGAAAATAATATAAATTTATTATATGTGTTGTATTATAATAATCGGTGACCTATGTAATGACACTTACAGTATAATAGATCGGTGACCTCATGTACAATGATAAGCATGCACAGCATGATATAGGTGTATCCATGGCTATTAAATTAATAATTATTATAATTAATACTCACTTTGCTATAGGGATAAGCAATATGAAATATAGTTATTTGGGTAAAGGGGACTCGATCCTCTTGGTCAGATAAAGTATGGGCCTCATAAATCCACAGAATTCCAAGCTAGATAATATCCATTTATATTTGTGCCATCTTGGAATTAGGCTTTCATCGAGTAATTAGCCATTAACTAAATTTCACGTAAGTAACAAAAGCTGCATATACTATACTTATTTTACTATATCATACAATATTTAGATATGCTGTCTGAGATCAAGGCACAATGTTTTGGTAAATAACTGTTTTAATGAAAGAGTGTTACTGTACATGATATTAAGGATTCACGGCGTCCCTTATTAAATTTTCTTATAGGCGTTTATGTATCAAAGACAGAATACAATACCAGCATAGTAACATTAATATTAATTGATATTTTACTCAACGATATATCTCACTTGTTCCTTAAGTCTAGCTTGAATAACTTGTGCGTAGATAGGGTTAGATATTTAATTTCATAGACATAATACTTCCGAAGAAAGTACAGTATTATTTGCTATGTAAAGGGCTCTTTGGATTTCTAAATAAAGACCTCGTAAGCTTTTAATACATACATATGTTAAAATAAAAGGAAAATGTATACGTATAAAAATAAACTTAGAAATTGTTCGATACGCTGTGTATATTGAATTAGGCATTGATATGAATATAAACATACATAACCCTAAGACGTTTCACAGTAGCCGCTGCTCCATGTGGCTGAGCTCAGTTATTCATTAGCAATGAGAGTGTACAATGTTAGCGATGGCATCGTGGGCACGAAATGAGATAAGGGTAGTTTTGCGTTATAATTTCGTGCGTGGTTTAAACATAGACTAGTGCTTCGAAGAAATGACTCTTGCACTAGGTGATGTTTGTCCATCCAACGATATTCATGTGGTATAGAAAATTCCAAAGGGGAAATTTAACTGTGGAAGATGCTGAGAAGCCGGGAAGGCCACGAACGTTAGTTACGGAGGAAAACGTTATTACTGTGAGGGAAATGCTTAGCAAGGAAAGGCGAGTGACCTACCAACAAATAGAGGGTACTTCAGGCCTAAATGCACCAGCAATTCGTTCGATTCTGCATGATCATTTTCACGTGAAGGAACTTTGTTCGCTCTGGGTGCCGCATCGACTGACTGAAGAGCAGACGACACGACGTGTGACTTGGTACCGGAAGATGCTAAAAATGTTTAATAAAGGACAACCTCGGTATGTGAACAACATCGTGACAGGTGACGAGACTTGGCTTTACTATTACGATGTGTCAACCAAAGCTCAAACAAAGTTTGGGTCTCTGATGATGAGGACACACCCGTAGTTGTCAGAAAATCCCGATCTGTATAGAAGAAAATAATGGTTTTATTTTTCAAATCGAGTGGAATTGTGAAACGCGCCGTTTTGGACACGCAGAAGACAGTCACAGCTAAGTGGTATACTGAACAGTGCCTGTCTAAAGTCACTGGATCTATGAAGACCTGCGGCCAAAGTCAACAATAGACACCTGGTTCCTCCATCACGATAATATTCCAGCTCGCCGCGCCAAAGCCTGCACCGAATATTTGGCCACGACAGGATTGAAACTTCTCGAGCACCCTCCTTACAGTCCAGATCTTGCTCCCTGCGACTTTGCACTGTTCCCGCATGTGAAAATGAAGATGAAAGGGTGGTGGTCTTTCAGTGATAAGGACCTTCTGCGGGCTTGGAACAACGAGTGTGCTTTACTCCCTAGGGGGGTGTACTAAACAACAGGCGTATTTAAAGTAGTTTATTTTGTTAGGTTATGTCAGAAAAAAATTAAACATTTTTTTATTCAAGCAAGGATCTCTTTCAACTTTCCAACTGTAATCCAAAAACTTTGTTTTAAAGTTTTTCGAAAACTGAGGTTATTCGAATTTACAATAGCTAAAGTTAATTCAATATTTCATAGTACATCTTACAGGAATATGTTCGTCACTAAAGGACTTCTATTCTGCTCGTTTGTTGTTGTTCGTGTGTTTGTCACCAGTGGACGTTTACGTCGACGTACGCACTTTGTATAAAATTTCAGCCATCATCAGGAAGCAGTTCTCCTCGTGAAGAGCTTTCAATTTTAGCAGACAGAGCAACATTACAAAATCATGTGTGCGCGATAAAGTTGAAAATAGTATTATATTCGATTTAAATAATGAACAGCCGTGGTTATGTGTGGGATGAGATTACAAATTGTAATTGAGTGAATGTTAATGATTGATAGTATAGCAACCATTTTAAGTATGAGTTGCTTTCTTAAAAATAAGTGCATTAACTTGATATATGCAACGTGTAAACTTCGTACTTTACATCTTGTAGTAGAAACTATTAGAAATTGTTATCTAGGGGCAAATGATTTAATTGCTCAAACAAAAGTCGATTTTTATAAATCTCTTGAATGAATTTAGAAATTTCATAGACTGTTTCACAGTGTCTCGACATTCCTCAGCTACCACTGTAAATGCTTACGCATGGTTATCCGGGCAACGTTTAATTATTATAAACGTTTTCAACAAATAGTTTAATTTTACAATTTAATCCCAGAAAGCTAGTTATTAAAGAAAAAATATTAAAAGATTCACAATTAGAAAGGAATGCGTAAGGCAATAGGCAAATTAGAAATTGCTTTATTGTCGGTAGTAGAATCGTTGAAAATACTGGACGATGTACGCTCACAGTTCAAGGCTTCAACTCACGAAAGAAGTGATTTAATTATAGAAAAAGTTAAATTGTGTTTTAAACAAAGTTTTAGATTTTATCAGATTAAGACAAATTTGTAATAATAGTGCTTCTCCAGATCCCTTGCATAACTTAAAATTTACTTTAGCCATATAAATGTTACATCACTAGGTGTGAAACAATCGTTATATAGGAACATTTTTTTAGCGCAACACTTGGTGAAATGCTATTGGAAACATGAGATGGTACAGATGTATATCCGAGTTCTTTCAGATTGATAATATTTCACGTAGCAGTAAGCGTTTCACAATTTTTTATATATTTTTATAATTTACAATGAGGCTTGATATGTTTTTGTTCGGTAAATAACAAGAATTTACTCAACATGACATTCTAATGCATATATATTTCACGAGATTTAAACCAAAGTTCCAATTATTACGTAAAGAATTTTCCAATAAGGACTTGACAAATTTTTCAAAATAAAATGCAGACCATTTGAGATATTTCAAAAACTTTATTATCGGGTTGAAGTACAATCAAAACATTTATGAATGGAACTCGACTTCGTTTATATGGCCACCGCGGGCACGTTTGCAGCGGTCGATTCGTTGGACCCAATTTTCGATGACTCGGCCACACAATTCGTCCGAAACGGCTGCTATTTCGCGTTCAATGTTGGCTCTGAGCTCTTCCAACGTTGTCGGCTTGTTGGCATAAACCAATGACTTGACGTAGCCTCAAAGAAAAAAGTCTAGAGGGGTTAAATCGTACGAACGAGGCGGCCAATCGACTGGTCCATTTCTTGAGATAACACGCTCATCAAACTTACTCCTCAATAAATCGATTGTAACGTGTGCTGCGTGGCTTATGGCACCGTCCTTCTGAAACCACATGTTGTCCAAGTCCATATCTTCCAATTTGGGCCAAAAATAATAGGTAATCATGGCGCGATAACGATTACCATTCACAGTAACGTGACAATCATTATCGTCGACGAAAAAATATGGCCCTATGACGCCGCCGGCATGCAAACCGCACCAAACAGCTATTTTTTGTGGATAAAGTGGTGTTTCATGAAGCACATGTGGATTTTCACACGACCAATAACGCATATTTTGCTTATTGACGAACCCATTGAGCCAAAAATGAGCTTCGTCACTGAAAATGATTTTGCGATGAAATTGATTATCTTGGCGCATCTTTTCCAGAGTCCAATCGGAGAACGTACGTCGCTTCAAATGGTCCATCAGCTTCAATTCTTGAGTCAGCTTGATCTTATATGGGTGTAAACCAAGATCCTTACGCAAAATTCGCCATAAAGTGGTCTGGCGATGCCCAACTCGTGAGAACGCTGTGGAATTGACTGATTTGGATCATTTGCTACGGACGTTTCAACGGCAGCGATATTTTCGACACTTCGACCAACCCGTTGCCTCACTGGCACGGCAACATCACACAACGAATATGTAGACTCAAATTTTTGCACTAAACTTGTTACTGCCTGTCTAGTAGGGCGAGAATTGCGACCGAAAATCGGAGTTAACGCTCTTAAAGTAGCGGTCACCGACTCCGAATTTCTGTAGTAAATTTTTATAATTTGCAGACGTTGTTCGTTCGTGTACTTTACCATGATGAAAATGTTAAGTTTACTGAATAAATTGAGAGTGACAGTTCGATGATTAGTGAAAGGGTGCGTTCACAAATTGAATTAAAAGTTGTCAAGTCCCTATTGAAAAACCCTTTATAACTTGTTACCTATTATTTATTACGACGTGGACGACTATGACTCGTCACTCACTTTGGTAGCTCTAATTATGTGGCTCAGAAAATGTTATCGAAGAAAACCGGTAAATTATAATTAATTGTCCTTTTCTTAATGTTAATAAATATCATAAGAAAAACAGAACAAATGCATCGTCTTTTCCCACAACCCAATAAAATACTAAAATTATACATTTATATGTAAATATACGCTCGCTACTGTTGTACTTAACATATAAAACTTTGCAACTTTTTTAAAATCCATTAGTGGAAAAGTCCCTTTAAAATTTTAATTATAATTTTAATTTTATAACTTTTTTCATACAATATCTTCAATTTCAACTTGCAAAACTAATTACTGTTTACGTATGAACGTACTAATATATAAGCAAAATACTGTACAAAGTATTATTACGTAGCAGCCTTTGGGACAGTCTCCTGTCATAATTATAAACAGATTACATGTCACATTGTAGTTTTAGATTAAATTTAGATATAGTTCAAACATAAACAAAGTAATTTGAAAATTCAAAACAATAATTTCGAAATATGGAAAACCTAACAAATGCATTTGAATAAGTGGTAGTATGCAAAATGTGCGGGGATAGACACATACTATATTAGTTTCTCTTAGATCTGATATTTGATTATTTCTGCTTATATTAAAAAGAAGTAAGGACACCTATTTAAACAATTGTGTTTTGATTTTATTTTATGTATTTTTGCTGTAGTAATAAAAGTAATATTTAATTTTTTTAAATAAATTATATTAATTAGTTAATTAGTTAATGTGAATTGTTTATATAAAATATTAAATAAAATGTAAAATGTATTATTAAGAATGTAAAACATAAAACTATTATTGACAATTATAGGTTTCTAAAAGAAAATCATTCATTTACAAATTGATCTTTCTATAAATAGAAAATTAAAAATTATATTATTTGATATAACGGGCCATTTAAAAGTTTAAAATTAAAAATGCAAGAAAACAAAAACGGTTTGAAATTTTGCCAAATTAATTTTTTTCTTGTGACGTTCGGGTTACAGATCTAAACTTCTTTCAATCATGTATCGTAAAATATTTTAAATTTACTACCACTCATCGGGTTTCTATTACGATTTTGATTTTTTTGTAGCAGTATTACATTGCATTGTTATATTTTCTTCGATTGTTAGTATTTGTCTTCTTTTAGACGTATTCAAAGAAAAGAATTAATAAACTATTGTTACATTTGCTAGATTAAATAGTTGCACGTAATTTTATGTAAATTTGATAAGCGATTATTTGGAAAATTCGTCTCTGTCAGTTGTCTTTTACTATGATTCTCTTTAAGATACTGCATTTACAGCTTATTAAGCGACCGTAAATCGTACCGTTGCCTTAAACTGGGAAATGGTATAGATATTTGCAATGAATTATAAAATCGATACATTTATTTTTTTTTGTACTTCTTACCGTACAGAAAGTAATTTTCCAATTTACTTACTTAGTGCCCTAATGTTATGTTACAGCTTTTGCATTAATTATATATCCTCCAAAATCTGAGTTTATCACAGTTTTGAATATTGTTACTAATTTTGTTATAGTGCTGTTGTATAATAAAATTTCTAGATAATAATGTGATTACAATACACACAAGATCTACCAAATAAAATTGTTCAGAATGTAAACGATTATTCATCTGAATTCTTTTACATATGAAGAAAATTACCTTTGGATTAGTGTGAATGTTTCGGTAATTCTGTTCAAAATTCCTTGTTAAATAAATTTTAGAAATTACCCTTGTACTTATTTCGTTTCTCTCTGATATTCAGAACCAGTTTTAATAAAAAAATGTGTAGTAAGTGGGTATTTCATTTATAAACGTTTTATTTTGTCATTTCAGCTATGGAACAATTTTAAAGTCAGTTTAATCATAAACTTAATTAATAAATAATGATCAACGAAGAAAACAATTTAACGGAGGGGCTTATACTTATGAAATTAGTAAAGCATGTGCTTTTACAACACTCTTGGGAGTTTATAATTAAATTTTGGATGAGCAACAAGTCATTCTTAAATTAAATTAAATTCATTCTTAAATGAAGCAGTGAATATTCAGATATTTAAATTTTGGTAAAAGGTTATGATAACCCTATTTTTTGCCTTATTTTCTTTAGTCAATATTAAAAAGCGTATTTTACAGATGTTTGTTTCCCAATAATTTATGTAGAAAATTCATATCATAATTTAAATTTTTAATATTTCTAACAGCTTTAATAACATTTACATAATACATTGTTTAAAGTTTGTACTTAATGATAGGACTTAAACGTTTTGCTTTCTAGTTTTCGGGAAGGCGATCGATAGGGTAAAACAAAACATAAACTGCTGATAGTTTTGAAAGAAATAAAGAAACGTTCGATGCATAGAAAACTTATATTTAACTTAAACAACCCAAATCGAGACCGAGGGAGAAAGAATAAGTACTATTGAAATATTCGCAGTCCGACAAAGATAAGTTCTTTCTCCTCTGCTATTCAACATTTATTTTGAAAGTATTTCCAGGAAATTCTTGAAGATATTGCAAAAGATATCACAAAGTCAACATGGTGTGGATCGATATGCTATGTTGACGGTATTGTTTTAATTGCTGATAACATCGAAGGTTCTCAATATCTTGTCATCATAGGAAGAAAAAGCCTTTATTTAGCGAAAAGCTGAGTTAGTAAGTTCGAAATTAAATTCTATACCAAAAATTGGTGAAAAAAATGTACTAAGATGGCTGCTCAAAAAGATGCTCATCCGGCAACTTAATATAAAATGTTAAATCCATAGAACGTGACTTATATTTAGAGGATTTGCGAAATATGTGTGCTTTCAAAATCAAAAACAATGATTAACGAAAATAACGACAACTAACAACAATGAATATGAATGTACACGATGAAAACTTGACACTGACAAGACAATCTCTCAATTTAACAACAGTACCAGCAACATGTGCTTGTAAAACGAAAAATTGCTATGCTTAACAACAAGCAACTAGAGAAGGGTATAATCAATTTAAATATGCATTATAGATCGATAAACTAACATAACTTAGAGAAATTTAAGAAATTGTGACAGTTATGATGTATGTAAACAAGACAAACGAGTAAGAAAGCTATAGATTATAATGCATCTATGGCTGAAATTTGACTTAAGAAATATATTGGAAGATGGAAAAGCCTCTTCTATACCGATATGATGAAGCGGGTGTGGGTTCTCATTGGTAAATATTAAATTCTAGGTTGAATGATATAAATAGTTGATATACTCAGAAGAGCAAGAGAAAACTTGAGAAGAAGTAACACGGTTGTCAAGGTAGATATAAGGATAATACAAGCAACGAAAGTGTTATGCAAGCACAAGTAAGTGGAAAAGTCCAATGACTAAATCATGTCTGCAAAAATGTATCAATTTAACATTATAAAATTATCAGTATCTTAATCAAAACTAAACATCTTTTCTGGATTTAACACAATTATAGGGGGGTTAATTTGATCTGCTTTTCGCCATTGCGAGTGCAGCGTTGTATGTGTAAAGTGAAAGTATTATTGCAGATATAGAATTTGTGAAATATTATAATTAGATTTAAAATTTTTCATTTTAGTTTCTTTATTCCTTTGTGTGCTGTGGGGGATTTTTGAACAATGGGGAATTGCAAAGATATTACCAATGCAAAAAGAAGTTTCTCGTCAAGCAATGGATAGGGCAGAGAAAGTGAATTGTAAAAAATCTGCCATCCACTGTGAGCGGCTGCACTCATTGTACAGAAAAGAGAAAGACGGCGGATTGTGGAGACGCTTAATTGTGAAAAGATTCTTAGAGAATCGACAGCGACCTATTAGAAAAGTAATACGTATCTTAGAAGCAGATATATCAATATATCGAAATCTCGATTATACCAGGAGAAAATTTATAGTCGTCGGTTAACGATAAAACAAGATTGGCCGAGAGGATAAAGAAAATGAGATTACCATGGGCGAAACAGCATAAAAACCTCACGATATGCATCATTATTTTGGGAAAAGGTATGCATTATTATTTTATTTATGTTCATAAAATTTTACACTGTTTTAGTAAACTTAGTATATTTTTAGTTAAACTTAAAAGATCACGCAAGCAATTCCAAGAACCTGTAGTGATGAGAACAGTTAAGTATCTGCCAGCTATTAACGATTTGGTACTGTTTATCAGAAAAGGAGCTAGAACCTATGTATTATCTCACGGGTACAATGAACCAAATAAAGTAATGGAATCAGTACTAATCCCATACTTTGGTTCTTTAAGTTTTGGAGATGTTTCTGATAAATTTATGCAAGATGTTGCACCATAACACAGAGCAAAATCAATCAAAAAAAGATTTGCTTTCTGACAGAAACTTGCAGGTCTTGTCATGGCCAGGCAATTCTACAAAGTAAACCCAATCGAAAATATATGGAATACTTTAAAAGGATTGTTTAGTCAACTTTATATCCAACCCTAGCTAAAACAAAATATTGAAGGTATTTGACGCAATAATCAGGATTCAAAGAAAGCTGCATCATGTTTCAGAAGCATGCCGGGAAGAATTGCCACTATTATCAAAGCAAAAGGTAGCTTAACGATATATTAATTCATAGTATTCAAAATATATATTAATCTTTATATTATAATATTAATAAACAGTTGTCAAGTTGTTATTTTGTCTTATTTCTTATCAAAATAAAATTATAAAGTAGAATATATATGTAGTTGTTTTAATTTATTGCGCAGTACCGTATTACTTTTTCTATTTATTTCATTTTTGACTAATCTATAGTTGATAGCATTACTCATGTTATTTCTTTTCATATCTTCACATATTTTTTTGGATAAGAATGGCTACTTTTTTGATTTGTTTTCTATACACATTAACTATATATATAATTTCACCTATTGTGTTTATTTTAAATATTATTACATTCACATTGTAACGTTTACACCTTAATTTTAAAAACATACTCAATATCTTGTCAATGTATACTGACGAGAATTTATCATTTAATATATTTGTAGCATTAGTGTATGGCAAATAAGGAATTTTCAGATGTATTCTCTCAATGTTTTTGTTAGTCCTTTTTTTGCCAAATAAAACAATATAATAGATATAGATATTTCAAATCGTAACAATGATTAAGCATTAAAACTACTTCGTTCTAAGTAGCTTTGTGATCAAATGATTCAAATATGATACTTTCTAAATACTGATAGTATGAATAGCCAGTGTTCTTTCATTTGTGGTTATTAATATTCGCATGATGGAGTGCGGATTTGCACTGAGAAGAATTTGCCAGTACAGTTCAGGAACAACGACACGATCTATAAAAGCGTGAAAGACACAAAATGCTGCTTCTTCAATTGTGTCAATTACTGCAGACTAGTTTCTTCTAATATTAATCAGTTTATTTATTTATGAGAGTAACATTTATTTTAGATAAATTAGGTATGGAAAATAAAATTACTGTCATTAGTTGTGATTTTAATATCCCTTTTAACATTAGCAATTCTTACAATTTTGATTTCTATGTTTTACATTTATTATATAATTTTCATATTATCATTAAATTTCCAACTAGTGACCGCATATCAGTATTCATTTGTTTCTCATTTAGAAATCAATGTATTAATTATTGATATAATTCATAGTTGGTATTCAACTGCTATAAAGGTAGATCGGAAAATCTCTAGAACGAGACCTTTCTGAGGAATATCGTATTTATTTTTTACTGTCTCCTTTCAGTTATAGTTACGTACTTAATCCAATGCTTTCAACTCTTCAGAAATAATGAAACTACCTAAACCATCGAAATATCCATTTTTATTCGGTGAGAATTTTTTCAGACAACCATTTTTTCAAGTTTCAGAATAGGACGAAATCCGACAGAGCCCCGCCTAGTGAATACGGTGTATGTTTAATTAACTGGAATTGTCTTGGTGTTCAGAGTTAAACTATATATATATATATATATATATATATATATATATATATATAAGTTAAAGTGGCAGCTAATTAAAAAAAACAAATTTCATTAATTATGTGAAAATATACTGTTACTGAATAATTTTACCAGCGACTTGTCCTGGACTCCGTACTGATTTTTATCAGTATTTTTTACTATGTTACATTAATTACTATTTTCAGAAAATGTTTTAATATATATCTAGTGTATGCAAATACGCTGTTAAAAATAAGTAACTAATATTTCATAAATATGATAATAAATGAAAAAAAAATTGATTTAAGATAATTTTTCGTTTTAGCATATACTTGAACAACTTATCTTATTTGGACAAGTTTTAACGTGATATTATTGGTAGATACAAAATTTTACATTTTTAGTGAAATTGAAGAAATTGAAAATTACAGAATTGGTATTTAAAAAAATAGAAATAATAACGTGTATGATTTCTATGAACATCTAAAAATGCTTGACGTGTTGATATGAATCGGATCAGTTTGTCGAACATTTCTAGGTTAATCATATCCTATTTCTCCCAGGTAACAACTCATAATGCTATAGTGGCATATTTATTGCAGTAACACGTTTTCCCACAAGATTTATAAGTGGAAAGTCAACTGGTTATTCCATTTTATTTCATCAATCCGATTATTCACCACGTCTGCTTGATGGGGACAAGCAATACTGTCCAGGAAAATGAATTCTTCTCCCATTGCTGCTCCATAGGGAAAAGTGATGTATTGCAGAATCTCATCCAGACATTTCTTAGCAGAAAGAGCTCCATTTGCTATGAAATAAATGCACTTATCCCATCCCATACCGTTATACCACCATTCCCATATTGAAACCTTTCACGGACATGTTGTGGATTGTTGCCTGTGTGTATCCCTTAACTTTTACACGTATATTCAGAGCGGCTTTAATACTTGATTGTATAAAGGTAGCTGGTTATGCACTGATAAAATAAAGCGTCTTCGTAAGAGCCAATGCGTTTTTCGATTTCTATTATTTAACTCATGTTTTTTTTCTTTTCTCTGTTGGCATATGGTGTTATTCATAATTACAGGAATATATTCGGTCCGTTTGTTGGTGATATCAATATAGACTATCGGTTTGAGTGCGTTTTATTTTCGACTGTTTCGTTGAGCTTTGAAATTTATATATAGATGCTTGCAATCTTTTTACTGTCACTGTGTGTACCAACAACTATGATGGCGGTATCTAAGCGGGGGTAGGTATCGTATTTTGTTCTTATTCTGAGTGGCCACATAAAGCAAATAGAGAATCGGAGCCAAAACACTACATTGCGATACTCCAGATTTAATTCCTCTAAGATAGGAATAAGTGTTTAGTTTTTGGTGTAGCTCCTCGTGCCACACTTTATGGAATACTTGTGCTATATCATGAAAAATTGTAGAACTTTTCTATCCTCCGAAACTCTTTCAGTAATGTCAGTTATTCTGTGAAACTGGTCTAATGCAGAGTGTTTTCTCTCTAAATCCAAATAGGTTGTTTGGGATCAATTTTTTGTCTTCGGCGATGAGTTACATCCTATTTAGAAGTAATTTCTGGAAGAGTTTCCCCGCAGCGGATAAAAATAAGAGCAGTCTATAGGACGTGATCTCGTACGTGGAATAACTTGATTTCCGTATTATATTTATTTTCGTTACTTTACACAATTTAGACACATATAGTAGTTTAAATGCAGCATTAATTAAATTCGCCAGTTTTATCATTGCTTTTCTCAGAAGCTCTTGAACTAACTTCTCCTATTGTTAATTCAAGACCAGTTTTCCTCGGATCGATTTGTTTAATTTCATTCAATATATCTGCAGGAGAAGCTTATATAATTGTTTTTTTCTTGTGAAATATCGTCGAGTATTTGCTCACTCTAAATAAGATATGGTTGAAAAACGATTTCTAAGTGCTCAAGAAAGCATTTCGCTTTTATTGACTCCTTCTTGTCCAGGTTCTATTTTGCTTCTGATTGGTGGCATCTAAGTAATAGACTTTTTATTCTTCTGTGTGCATATAATGAAAATAAATCCAACCTCAAGCTTCGAATTTCATTTTCTAATTAAGATTAGTTTCATTGGTGATATTATTAGAAGAAAATATATTGTTACCAACTTTTGATAATACAATAAACTTATTTGAGAATTTTTCTAAATTTTATTTAATAAATTGTTGGGAAGTAAACAGTTTGTCAAGGTGGCGTATATAATTTAATATATTTAATGAGGGAATATGTTTGGTGTTATGCAGATACAAATAGAAGCAAATGTATAGCAAGTGTGTTAAATGTTTGCCTTGTCTCAGTAAATGTAATTTAACAGTTTTCGTACTTTATACAAAGTAATAAACTAGCAAACCCTGAAATGAGAATCTAACATTGTTTAATATATTACTCTAAACTACCTTACGAAGGCTTCCAAACCATTTTACGTCTTTTAGACTTGGATGTAATGAACAACGCGACGACAATCAGACGCAGACGTGCTTCTTGCTATTAACATGTACATATGTATATACATACATATATGTATGTACACTAAGTATATTACAAATATAAAATCTAATTTTTCATTTATGTTTATACATATTATTGTTACGAGCAATATTTAGAAATGAAGAAATATAAATTATTATTTATATATTATTAAAAATATTATATATATATATATATATATATATATATATATATATATATATACCAAGTCTAATGCTTTCTACGATTCAAGGTTATTTATCAATTAGTTACTGTTAGAGCTATATGTATAAATGCGAAAATAAGAAAAGTTATTTTTGTAGAATAACTGCATTTTTTCCTACTTATTTTAAAGTTAATAGCAATTTTACTCAAAGTAATTGATATTATTAATTTTTACATAGAAATTTTTGACTAGTCTTGTAATATACGAGGGAGCGTTTTTATATTCGCGGAATGGGGGACAAGGGGTGGAAATAAAAAAACCAAATTATTTTTCTTTTTCAATATATTCACCTGCAAGACGGATACATTTTTCACATCTTTCAATTAATTTATTTATACTCTCATAAAAAAATGATTTCGCTTTATCTGCAAAATACGCCGAAACTGCCTCCTTGACTTCATCATCGGCAGTAAATTTTTTACCCCGCAGCTCTTTCTTCATTTTCGGAAACAGGTAATAATCACTCGGCGCCAGGTCTGGGCTGTAGAGTGGGTGATTCACAATTTCGAAGCACACCTTATGCAGGGCAGCTAACGCAACGCGGCTCTTGTGGACGGGCGCGTTGTCGTGCAAAAGCAGAACACCTTTTGTCAATTTTCCCCGTCTTTTCTCTTTAATGGCTTCTTTTAGTTGCTCTAATATTGAAGCGTAATATTCTCCGGTTATAGAAACACCTTTGTCTTTATAATCAATCAACAATATTCCTTCCGAGTCCCAAAATACCGTTGCCATGAGTTTCCCAGCTGATTGTGACACTTTAAATTTCTTGGGAGTTGCTGTGCCCTTTTTATGCCACTGCATGGAGTCTTGTTTGGACTCAGGTTCATAATGATGAACCCAAGTTTCGTCTCCAGTAACAATTCCACTCAATACACCATCCTTGTCTTCATTACAGAGGTCCAAAAATGCACGCGAACACTCTACGCGTTGTCGTTTTTGCGGCGGCGTGAGCATTCTCGGCACCCATCTTGCGCTGACCTTAGACATGCCGAGATGATCGTGTAGGATTTTAAAAATTGTTGTATCGGATACTCCAACCATTTCTGCGAGTTGTTTCTTCTTTAGTCTAGCATCTTCGAGTACAATTTGTTCAACTTTTTGGATAAGTGCTGGCGTGGTCACTTCAATGCTCCTGCCCGGCCTCGGGTCGTCTTCAAGGGATTCCCTTCCTTGTTTAAATAAACTATGCCACTTGTACACCATGGTTTTTCCTGGACAAGAGTCGCCGTAAACCAATGACATCTCATTCATTATGGTCGTGACTGATTTACCTTGCCTGGTAAGAAACTTTATAACGGCACGATATTCGATTTTTTCCATATTTCACTTTTCACTCCTGATTATGTTACTTGGTTGACGATAGGTCAAAGACTAACTGCCTAATAACAATGAAACTTCGTATTTATACTAATCATGAGTCGCTGCACAGGCCACGCCCCCAATGCGCCTACTCACCCCTCTACAACCCGCTCATTCCGCGAATATAAAAACGCTCCCTCGTACGTAGATATGCATAAAATAATCTAATAGATTTTTGATTGAGTACATGCCGCATTTATATACAAAAAGTTTTCGGGATACGAAAATATTTTTAATAATATATAAATAATAATTTATATTTCTTCATTTCTAAATATTGCTCGTAACAATAATATAAACATAAATGAAAAATTAGATTTTATATTTGTAATATACTTAGTGTACATACGAGTATATATATGTATATACATACGTACATGTTAATAGCAAGAAGCACGTCTGCGTCTGATTGTCGTCGCGTTGTTCATTACATCCAAGTCTAAAAGACGTAAAATGGTTTGGATATATATATATATATATATATATATATATATATAAGATGGTCAGAAATTCATAGATAATCGTCAGGTGGGACGATTCTTTGATTGATTCTGGGAGTGCAGGAATTTAAATAAAATTCTAAGGACAACTTTGTAATTTTTCTTTTTATTAATAACCTCTTTTAGACTTCCACATCTTCTGAACTTTTGATACTCATCAAGAATTAATTTTTTAGTTTGTAACTAATCTGGAACTTGTAACGCCCTGTTCACTGTGATTGCTATGATTGAACAATAGATAAACGCCTATATTCTTACCTTAAACGATCCTTTGTTTGACCTTCACGATGCTAAAACTAGCTCGAAAAAACTCGGAGAGTAGAGCCCGCCCCTCCCCCCATCTACTCTCCGAATTTTTTCCTGTGAGTACAGATTCTAAGAAAAATAGGGGCTACAGTGTTGTAACTCTGAAAACCATTTGCCAAGTAAAATAAAAAACTTGTAAAACTATAGTTACTAATTAGTGTGCCGAGAGACAAAAAATTCTTAATTTGCAGTAAATACTATAGGTTTATTGTATCTATTAATAACTTTTGGCATACTTTATCAGACACAGATAATCGTTTACCTGAGTGCCGCTTAATAAATATTTCATAAAAAAGAAAATATGGAAAGCACAAGTAGACAATTAATTAAGTCAATTTATTGAGTGTACATATGTAAAATTTGTATAAAGGTTTTATAATTGTTCTTTATTGAAGCTACTTGGAGTATATAATGATTTTATAAATAACGACGGCTTATGAATTAGCAAGCAATTAAAGCTATTGAATATGAATGAATTATCAGCGGTCGAAGCTAAGTACGGAGTAATAATTATCCACTGTTTATAAACTAGCAATCATATTAAAGCTATCGACTATATGCAACGTTCTGATAATGATCAATGATTAAAATTAACTAGACGTATGTACAGATTCAAGAACTATCAGCCCTCAAAACTATATACGTTATAATATTCACCCGTTGTTGATACTTTAGCTTAAATCAAGGCTATTGAATCCATGTAACGTTCTGGTAATCATGTTGCTGTCTAGTGAATTCAATAGCTCCGTTAAATCATTAATTGTATATAAGCTCAATATAAATTATGCAGTCTAATGAACAAAAATATATATACTGTAAAATATAAGAAGATATAAATACGAACAGTACAGAATCCGTGTATACATCTTACTTCTTTTACCTGAGAACGAAATAGCAACACTGAAACTACTTCATACACTCCTGATGGCAGTTTTCGAAAATGGAAATAATATACCTAAGTGGTCCTTTGGCAAGGTGACTGCAATACAGTGAACATAACATTTTCTCTGTTTGCCGGTAATGCGTTCTTCACTAAGGTCACTATTTTAGACCAATATTAAAACCAAAATGTCAACGTAGAAAAGAGAGAGAAAAAGAAAATTATGCTGTTTTGTAATGCATTGATTAAAATTGTCTTATATCGAGTTAGTCCTAAAGGTATTAACTAGATTTGTCGTCCTTCAAGTAAGTCTTAAAATAAAGTCAAGATGGCAATTTGATCCGATGTATTTGCAATGCTCGATTTATTCTGATTCAACCCAAAACAAATAAATCCCAAGTCAATATATTAATCGATCGGCATAGTATTATTCCAATATGATGTGAGGTACGTTCCTTTCTTAATTGCATACAATTCAACTCTACTGTATGACAGACGATTTATTTCTCTGAAGGTAGAAACGGAACAGAGCGAGTGCATCCGAGACAGTGCATTTATGCCTAACATGACGTTTGATAATAGAAAAGACCGAGAAAATTATGCTGTTTTGTAATGCATTGATTAAAATTGTCTTATCTCGAGTTAGTCCTAAAGGTATTAACTAGATTTGTCGTCCTTCAAGTAAGTCTTAAAATAAAGTCAAGATGGCAATTTGATCCTATGTATTTGCAATGCTCGATTTATTCTGATTCAACCCAAAACAAATAAATCCCAAGTCAATATATTAATCGATCGGCATAATATTATTCCAATATGATGTGAGGTACGTTCCTTTCTTAATTGCATACAATATTCAACTCTACTGTATAACAGATGATTTATATCTCTGAAGGTAGAAACGGAACAGAGCGAGTGCATCCGAGACAGTGCATTTATGCCTAACATGACGTTTGATGATAGAAAAGACCGAGAAAAATCCAAATTTCAGGCTCCCTATTACAACAGTTATCTACAAATTACATGGAATAATTCCAATTAATTATGTCGATAATTAAACATGTAAAGTAGTAGTACATATATCGGAATAATTAACTGACTTACCCACGAAATGAACCATACATTCGTAGAGTAACATAACAACCCTTCACTAAGGCATTTCAAATGGAGTAGTAATACTAAAATATTTAAATTAGTTTCTGACGTAAGAATTACGAAATACAATATACAATCGGGTTCACAAAATATGAAAAGAAGATGAACTGATCACGTAAAAAACTCAATCAATCTCACTTATTTTGACACCTTACAGTCAAGAATAATTTGACTCCTAATTTTTTTAAATACCACAGCCATTACCAATAATTCGACGCACCGATTTGTAAGTTCTTCCCCCATTATAGCATTAAATATTTATATATATATATATATATATATATATATATATATATATATATAATATAATAAAAACAAAATTAGTGAAGAAGCTTTTTAAAATAAAGATATTAGAAACAGTATGGACGTAAGATATTTTATGTAATCTAGCTGGATGTGAAAAAAGACAAACACGAATAAAAAAATCTATATATGCTTTTTCAACATCTATAAATTTAACCTAACCTTTCTGAAATAATAGGATTTCCTTAAAAAAATGGGTAACTTTCGGATCACCATCAGAAGAAAGACCCTACTCTCGATACCATTTCTTGTATTCGTGAAAACAATAGTAACCGCTTAGTGTTAGATTCGAGTTAGAGGAGTCAGCTACTGAAAAGCATGTTCTTTGATAACTCATGGAACTTTTTGATTCTTAGCAACTTTAAAAATTTGTATGGTCTTTTTATAAACATCACTAGTGATAAGAGAGCTCTTCTTCATGTACTAAATTAACAAAGTCTTTTCACAGTTTCAGAAAACCGTCGATGTGAATTTTTCCGTAGAGAGAGATATTTTATACACTCTTTGTATTAACCCCTACTTCGCTCTAGGATCGTTGTTATGTACGCAGATTTATTCACCAGTAATACTTCTCGAAAAGAAGTCGCAGCCCTTTTTAACGCATCCAAATATTTTTGACAAATTTCCCGTTAGAGAAGTTTTTCAATTTTTTTCTTTTGTATGAGAGAATGCTAATAAAGTCCGGACTCCGTTAATATTTACTCATACAACGATTCTGGTGTCGGAATATTTTTGGATGAATGATATTTATTGTTATTATCTGTTTCCTTCAAGAATGATTAATTAATGCACATACTAGTGGCGAGTCAATAAAAGTGTTGATATTAAGGGTATGGAAATGTTTTTATTTTTAACAATTTTCAATTTTCTACTTTGAGAGTATTTAAAGTATACTTTATAATCATAAAAAATTGAGAAGATAATTAATCGAGTAATTATAGAAGAGAAAAAATTTAGCACTGGTATATGTGCGTTCGCAAAAAAAAATAAATGAATTTATTCAGAATGTGTCAATTGAATTTTAAGTGAGAGTTAAAAATATATAGGAATTCCATTAAGAATCGTATTTTCGTTGTTTTCTTATAATAGTTAAGATTGAACATGTAGAAGTGGTATTTCGCCTGTACATACATAAACGCTTCACTATTATTTTATTTATTTTTATATGGGCACAGTGAAAAAGAAAAAAGGAAAATATTTATCTAAACTGGAAATGAGTTTATTCAAGCAAGTAATATAAAAAGTACGGCATTTTCAGAAAGAACGTTCGTTAGTAATAAATTTCAAAAGTCAGGCAGTACTTCGCACGAATTTTAAAAATAAATATTTGTGTCAGGATTAATGTAGATAGTTATTAAAAGAATATTTACGCGTGACTCTGCTTACACATTTACCCTAAAGAGAAGCAATTAGATTTTTAATTTATATACGTTTTGGTACAAACAAATATATGAAAGAGAATATTAAAAAACGCTTTGAAGAGCGTACCCATTACATACGCATGCTTTGGGCTACACGTTTTAAAAAAATATTAGGAAGGCAAATAAATAAAAATAATTGTAACGAAAACTTTTTCTTTCAATTTTTTTTGGAAACTTATTTTTTTAAAGATAGTGTTCATTAAATATATTTTTTGCATAGCATTTGGACATATTTTTACCATTCCAAAACTTTTTTCATAAAATAAAATATAGTTTCAAAGATATATCTATTAATATAGTAATTATACTAAAGTTTACAGTTACACAAAGCAATTCTAGAAACTTCACGTAAAAATTACAGAACTAAAAATCTTAACGTGGGATCGTATACGACCCCTATTACTTATGCAATCTTAAGGCGATAAATTACATTAATTTTTTAATGTAGATAAGTATCTTAGATTGTTAGAATGATTACAGTTTAGTAAGTCGTTCGCTTAATAGAAGACAGCAGTGCTAATAAAAAATTTTTAGTGCCGATTAGTGACTAAGTTCTTATTTCTAAAGGATAAAACAATCGATGAAATTGAAGTTCTACCGGAATCTGTTTACGGGAACCAATTCGTATCTATTGCACCCATAAAATGATAGACGTTTGGCGTCACTAGATCAATATATTTTATGTACAACGCAGTGGACACCAAAAAGAAGTGTCCAGACATTATTTAAGAAAGTGTATGATATGGTGTTAGATGACCTTCGACTAGAATTACGAGAAACAGCCGGTACGATATTTGTCGAGTCAGAATTTTTGGAAGAACGCAACGTCATTTTCTTGGAATAAACTGCACTCGAAATTCAAGGATACCACTGACAGCGTGGCGTTTGCCATAGCAACTTGCAGTTAGTCTTCGCGTACGGGTTCGCAGTCGATGTACATACGTTGCGTGTCTCTTTGTGAGTGTATTTTTAGTTTAATTTCGTATTAAAGGAAATCAACGGAGGCGATAAACAAACGAAAGGAAATTAATTCCTAGTCAAATGATGTTATGTTTATCACGCCGTGTTATAGGTGCTATGGGGTTCTCTCTAGTTACTATAAAGAGAATTTTTGTGATATGAAGGTGTCGATTTACGAGCTAAAAGGAATGGGGATAGTGAAGTAAAATTTGATTCTTTTAAACAATGCAAAAGAATATGCACAAAAATCACAAAAACTGTTGTTGTCGAGTTACTCCGATCCACAAGAAAAATTTAGTGAGGAATACGACTTTTCGGGAAAATTTACCTCCCTACATATAATTTTGAAATCTGTAATCAAATCCGGAGATTACCACGATGAAACGAACTCATAAAATTATGAAAATGGCTTATAGATATAATTTTTAAATCTGGAACCAAATCCGGAGATTACCACGATTAAATGAACTCATAAAATTATGAGAAATGGCCTACAGAGGAATTGATTCCAAATCTCTTGTCGTAAACATAAAATTCAACTTGTATACTTATATTATTGGAATAAGTATATTTTTACTGTCCTTCGGTACTCTTAACGCCCTCTCGTGTCTGTCCGCCGAGTGAATAATCAATACTGCTATAGTATATACATAGATTGTAGATCTCATCTAAATTTAAATTTTACTTTATTAATAGAATTTAATTAACCAAATCATTTGCCCTTGCATTGATTGGAAATTATTCCCGGTGGTTTTGAAATTATTTGGTCATAATATCAGCATTCCTTTTGCATTCATGCCTAGTCATATAAAGGCAAGTGGCGGATTATTATCGTCCTTTTCCAACATTAACTTTCTAAGACAATACAAGTTTTTGCGCTTAAGCCATTTAGAAGTCCTGACTTAGAATTAATAATTAGACTTATTATATTGGTCATTGCTTGGTTTATTGCTTTCTATCTACTTCGTTGGATTTTCATAAAGCCGATTACGGGGTTTATCAACTTAATGGAAAGTAATAAGTTAGTAAAAAGAACATTGCAGTTGGAGTTCGAAAATTCAAGTAGAATTTATGTCGGGTTATTTTATCTACGGGACGATCTTAGATATAGTTAATTAACCCTCAAAAAAACACCCAGAGGTATGTAAACTAAGAACTTTGTATTTCATAGTGGTGTAATTTCTTCGTTTGCTTCTTTTTTCTCTAGTTTATCTTTAGGTTTTAAGTTTACTCAGCCTATTCCATTTTAGTCATTTATTAATTCTCGTACGGACGGAGTGAATGTGTATGTAAGGACTCCATCCTTATCTGATTAGGAAGACAAGGTTTGATCAGTACGCTCAATGGGAAACGTAGTAATTTGACCAGGTTCGTCAAGATAATTGGTGTACTAAATCTGGAACAAAACGTTCATACTATTATTTTATTTTACAACGGTTGCTACCATTCCATTCACTTACGAGACCATTTAAGACAGTTTAGGCCCTGTGTAGAGTTATCAAAGACCCAATGAAATGTTAAAACAAGGCGAACTAACAGAAGGTATGTAACCATTAATTTATATAATCGGTAGAATTAATAGTTGAAACTAGCCTTTGTTATAGAACAAGTACCTTCATTTATCTGTTAGTTTGACTTGGTCAATCAAGGGCCTGCAAAATACTGATAGTGTACTTAAACTATCAGTATTTTACAGAAAGATATGGCCCATTCTCATTTGTAATTTCTAACTTCATTAAGAGCTTGTGATACGGTTAGCATTAAATTATCCAATTTGCTCGTGAATAAGTAATTACTTTGCCGTGAACATAACTATTACAGTTTTCCTTTTAATTCGTTTAAACGTGTGCCTTTGAAACCACAATGAAATAATACCTCGTGTTATTATGTTCATTGTTTAAAGAAACTAAAATTCAGTTGAGAGCTGAACTTTATTAATCCATATAATTTGTTTACAATTATTTTGTTTGTATGCTCTGTTGTTATTAGAAAGTGTCCAATAGAGGACACATCTATTATTGTATAATTTTGTATGAATCAACTATACGCGTAAAAGGGGATTATTTTCTCATATTTTATTTAAGTTAACATAAGAATTTTCTTTTTTTTTTGTTGTTTTTAATACTTATTCGTACTCTTGCCTTTAGGGTTTTAGTTAACAGAATAACGAACATATATCTTTTGATCTATTGTTTCGATATTGGCATAGGGGCTTTCAAGGTAACAATATTGTGATGTCCTTTTACATCTTATTAACGGGGAACCTCCATTCGCCGAATTTAATTTGAGTTAGTTTAACATCTTGAAAGTTAAGCGAAGGGATCGCCAGAAAGGTAAGAAAACGGGCGTTGATCTAAAGTCATATTAAGCACAGGACTGGACGTTACACTCTTCCGAATTGTGTTATTGTAAGTGATAATGTACCCTGTTATAGTATACAAATACTGAAGTACTTACGAAGGTAGAATTTGCGGAAGTCACAGCTGTATGAAATTATTAAATATTATAAAAAGCAATGCATCTTTTATAAATTCCATAGCATGTTCCTAAAAAATGAGTATGTCATTTAAGGCTCCCACCCTACCATCCGGATTTAAGATCGATAGAAATTATATGGGTACAAGTAAAAAAGAACATTGGAAAGAAAAATGTTTATTATTAGATGTTGTGTAGACTGAGAAAAGAAGAATTTTTATCAGTTACTGTTCAAGAGTGAATGAAGCTTTGCGTGCTAGCATATTCTTCAAGCTGAAGACAATTACTTGCCAAACGAGATGAGTTGACGATCCAACGGAAAATTGGTTATCACAGCTTTTGACAGTAAAACTTAAACTAATGATACTTCGAAAATTTATAAGATTAAGGGCTGTAGTAGGTTATCCACATAAATGTTTGTTTATTCCTTTTTTTTTCAGCGTGTGTATTATACAATTGTGTAATAATATTCACTTATAATTATTACTATATTTACCTTACTTTAGAAGAAACAAAAAGGCATAACTTAAAAGATTACTTGTTTCACAAAAAGTAGTTTCTGAAACATTCATCAAAAAGGGAATATCGAGGAAAATTTTAAGGTACGCCACTGCTTGCAAAAATCTAGTCACTAAAGACCACCGAGTGCGGTTTACTCTAAGAAATTATGGAACGACAGTTTCGATGTTGCATAATAAATTGACTATAATAAATTATGTGTTAAATGGGTGCTTGAAGGCGAACCAAAACAGATTTTACTTTCAATTTAACTAAGCTAATAATTCAAGAGATGTTTGGTGCCGAAAAATAACGATTGATGAAATCTAAATACACCATCTTACATTCAAAATGAAGCAATAATTAAAACAATGGCCTGAGGCAGACACAAATGCTCTGGAGTAGGTAAAGACCATACACTTGACCGGAAAAGTGATGGCTACTTGCTTTTCCGACTGCAATAATATTTTTAGCCATTATTTAGAAAGGGAAACGATAAAAGGAGAATACTATAATTTTTATCAACTGCACGATATAGTACAACGACAAAATGCCCATTTAAAGAACGAACAAGTGATTTTTCCCAATCTGAAAACTTGGTTCAGTGTCTAGAAATTAGGATCTAATGGGGAAGTAATCATTGAAACTAATGCATATTTTCAACAGTTTTATATGACAAGGTTTACTTTAATGAAAGAATGAAAATACTTAGATATTGATGTACTAAATATAATGAGTTAGGATGTGAATATGTTGAAAATAAAAGCATTTTTACTAAGAAGTTGTTGTATTCTTGTCTAGGCTCATTTATTATTGAACCGCCTTTGTACAATCTAAATAAGTAACCATTGAATAATCGAATAAATATTAATAATAACTAATATGAGTCGGTATTGAAACAAACTAAAATTTAAAAAAGAACCCATACATTTCTATATACTTCATTCTATATACTTCACAAATATATTCACTATGTTCATCACATAAATTTCTCTCGCCAATAATACATCACGCTCTTTTCTATTCTTCTGTCTAGGACATACTGCGTTATATTTAACAACTTTGGCGAAGTATTTTGTAAGGTTCAACATATAATATTACTATAGTATATTTATTATCAAAATCTGCAATCAACTCTGTTCTTCATTTAAAGTGTGATAAACTACATTCCTAAGTTCTTACAACAATCATATTTTCAATTTAATTTTAGAACGATTCCTCTTAATTGTGTGACAAAATAAGGTAATTTCGGCAGTATTTACATGATCTAAATACGCAGTTAGTTTTCTAGAAATAGTTTTCGAATAGTGTAATTGGTCGTTAGGATCAACACCACCTTTGCTTGAATTTTAGAACGGTATTGTTTGTACTTCTTTGTAATTATATGTACACCATTGTGGTATAACAACAGTACAACTTTCCCTTTTTTTAGGAGGAAATGTCTTAATGTCATAGGAAGATGTTGTACTTCTCCTTGATGTTAAATTACGTAGATGGTATGTATAGCACTTTCCCTCAGGTTCGAGGAGAAAGATGCAAGACAACATCGACGCCTCTATTGACACCATGCCCAAGCGAATTCAAAAGTGGTCATTGAAGCTAAGGAGGTTTGACCAAATATTGAAACAAATATATTCTGTAGTTGTAAATACATACCTACATATGTGT
Organism: Dermolepida albohirtum; assembly: GCA_031893035.1. Taxonomy (NCBI): domain Eukaryota; kingdom Metazoa; phylum Arthropoda; class Insecta; order Coleoptera; family Scarabaeidae; genus Dermolepida; species Dermolepida albohirtum. The sequence continues at coordinate 313,730 of JAVIWB010006292.1, read as the reverse complement.
TCAGATCTACGAGATGTGGCTATTAAATAACGAGACTGACGCTGGTACAGAAGAAGTGCGCATGCGCTAAATGCCAACGACCGACAGCTATTTATGTCTCTCGCCTCTGTAAACAAATCAGTATAGCCGTAGCCTTCGTTCGCATTAGAGTTGTTTTTTTTTTTCGCCGGAAAAATGTTAAGTGTAATAATAGTGCAACGAATTGTGAAATTTCACATGGAACTTGGAAAAACCGCTACTGAAACTTATAATTTATTGAAAGAAGTATATCACAATAAATTTTTATCGCGTGAACGTGGTTTAAGCGTTTTAAGGTGGCCGAGAAGACGTTGAAGATGATTCACGCTCAGGTTGCCCTTCCACGTCAAAGATGGATGGCAATATCAAAAAAATCGGTAATCTGGTTCGATCTGACCGTCGGTTAAGTATTCGTGTGATTGCTGAAACTGTAGGAATCGATAAAAAACCCGTACGGTAACATAACAATTTTAACATGCAAAAAGTGCGTGCCAAAATGGTGCCTAAAATTCTCTCGTTTGAACAACAAGAAACTCGCAAAAACGTTTGTACTGACACTTTGAATGCAATTGAAAATTATCCAAACTTATTGGAAAGGATAATAGCATGTGACGAATCGTGGTTTTTTACTTATGATCCTGAAACGAAGCGTCAATCTACGCACCGGAAGAGCCCATCTTCACCGAGAGACAAAAAAGCTCGAATGAGCGAATCCAAATTCAAAGCAATGATGATTGTTTTTTTCGATATTCATCAGATTGTGTACCTTCACTGGGTTCCTTAAGGTCAAACTGTTAATCAACATTACTACCTTCACGTTCTTATTCAACTCTGTGAAAGAATAAGGAGAAAACGACCCGAATTATGGAAGGACAAGTCATGGGTTCTCCACCAAAACAATGCACCGGCTCATTCCACATTGTCAGTCAAGAGGTTTCTCGCCAAGTACAACGGCGCCGTGCGACTTCAATTTGTTTCCTAAGGTAAAATATGAATTAAAGGGAACAAAATTGGAAACCGTTGAAGCTGTGAAAGCGAAAACGGCACGCGTCCTGAAGGAGCTGACAGAAGAAGACTTCCAGTACTGTTTCGAACAATGGAAGATTCGCATGGAGCATTGTAGGTATAGAGGTAGGGTGTATATTGAAGGTGATAGTAAGTAAATATGTATGAAATCAAAATAAAATGTTTCAGAGCGTCAGTTTCGTTATTTAATAGCCACACCTCGTATACTAGAATGTGTAATGTAGAAATATATGTTTTAGAATTCATGTGTTAAACTTTTATTTCGTTAAGACTCTTAAATAAATTGTGCTAATTACTAGGTACTGTATACACGTTTTGAGCACTTTGTGATACATCAAAATTCTATAAAATATTGAAATCCATAAATTAGATTAATTAAATCTACAAGAAACTGGGCATTTCGAATTATTTTAATTACTCAGTGACAAGGAAATGCATAAATAATAATTGCTTCAGGATTTCCAAATATTAAACAAAGGGCTTTAAATGGGCACCGATCATTATTTTCTCGACTATATTAATTTGTTGTATAACCATAGAACGATGACGATCAAGTTTATTTACGGGTATTAAAAATATAAGTATTTATTCAGTATTAGCATCAGATCGGTACAAATAAATGTATATGCATTTCTAGAAATCATGTAACATAATATGTGTGTAATATCATTGATACTAAATACTATATTTAAATACGAATGTACGAGAAGTAATCGAACAATGAATACATTCAATGTACACTTCGATAATCTCTACTTATATTAGTGTTTCATTTGCACAACTACAAAAATGAAAGAAGTTATTACCTCATTTGTTTTGTTTTTAGGGGGACTAGAGAATTATTACTTCTTAATTAATTTAATAATAATAATAATTACAATATTTGCACAAGGTGGTCATAAATTTATTATGAGCACTACCGTATTAAACGAGTTCCTCTCTATCTCGACCGCTGTAAAAAAAATGCAAATAAGAAAAGAAGTTCAAGGAGTAAATAATTAACAATTGTTTGATTTACGATGAAGCATCAGATGCCCAAGATGTGTATCAAGCAGAAAGAAAGATTAGTAGCGGAAATAAAACAACAGGCTTGCCCTTAAAATATTAGTGTTTCATTTGCACAATTACAAAAATGAAAGAAGTTATTACCTCATTTGTTTTGTTTTTAGGGGGACTAGAGAATTATTACTTCTTTATTAATTTAATAATAATAATAATTACAATATTTGCACAAGGTGGTCATAAATTTATTATGAGCACTACCGTATTAAACGAGATCCTCTCTATCTCGACCGCTGTAAAAAAAAATGCAAATAAGAAAAGAAGTTCAAGGAGTAAATAATTAACAATTGTTTGATTTACGATGAAGCATCAGATGCCCAAGATGTGTATCAAGCAGAAAGAAAGATTAGTAGCGGAAATAAAACAACAGGCTTGCCCTTAAAATTTTATTTACTAATTTGAATAAAACGATTTCATAAAGTTTGAAAATATTAAATAAACATAATTAATAAAGGAGAGCTTATTAATTATATTAAGCAAAACATAAGCAACTGTAAATGTTGTAATAAAAGATAAATTAAATGTTACAAACATAATTTAATCCCTGTTTTTGGTATTCGGTTGAGTATATTTCTATTGTTCTTTGTTATTCTTAACGCCCTCTTATATCTGTCAGTGGAAGAATCATTACCATCGGTTATAGATCTCGTCGATACCTTAATTTTGTTTTAATTAATAGAATTTAATTAATTAAATCTTACGATTATTTTCTTTATATCGATTGGAAGTTATTCCTGGTGATTTTATGATTATTTGACGATAATAATGAGCGTTCGTTTGTTTTTTTGTAAATACGTCATATCCTTAGTGGATTAAAAAGCAAATGGCGATCAGCCTTCTTTAATCGATTTCATTGTGAGAGTTAAAAAGTATCTTCCCTTACGTCATTTGGAAGTTAAACTTTGAATTAGTAATCGTGCTTATTTTTATCGGATTGGTTAATTACAATTCTTGCAACTAGGTTGGAATATGGTGAGCCGATTGCTTGATTTATCGTCTTAATGGAAATAGTTAGATAAGCCGATAAAAAACTCGACACGTAGTCGAAGAATTCAGGTTGAATTAATCTTGGCAGTTTACTGAAGGGACGATATTAATACTGTTAATTAACTCCCCAAATCAACTAGAGGTATATAGTCTAAAAACTTTGTATTTCATAGTAGCCTCTTTGTTTTTTTCTTCTACATTCACTTTAGGATGTTTTCCTACCTACAATTGGTAATTTATTAATTGTCGAATGAATGGAGTGATCGTGTATATGACGATTCCACGTTCATCTGAATAAGAAGGCAGAGCTTAATCTGCAGAAGTAAGGTGCAACGAAGCCTGTGTTCTGACTCCTCGAGATATTCGAGTACTAAAATCTGCAATAAAAGTCGTTCATAATATTATTATTATTATTTATAATAGTTTATTGATAATATTATTTGATTCTGTCATATCAACGGTCGGGTGTACATGTTACCGAATTTACCAGTTTAGTTACGGAATCATTTAAGATTGTTTAGTTCCCACTGTTTAAATTTAAAAGCGAGGAACTTAACAGTAGGTATGTGTATAATTATGTATTCATATAATTCGTAAAATTAATAGCGTTAACCAAGTATTGACCGATAGCCAGCTTTAGTTATTAAAAAACATCTTCGTTAATCTACTAGCTTCAACTTTGTTAGTTAAGGACCTCGTTAACAGTACATAGTTAAGAATTTTTCAGTAAGATATTGCCTCTACTTATTTGTCACCCTGAATTCTAATAAGCGCTAAAATAAACAATTAATTAGTTTACCATCAGCTAATTACAATAGTTTTTTAAATTCACTTAATTTTTTTGCTTTTATTGTATACCGCAGTCAACTCTTTTGTCAATTATTTAAAGTAACTATTAATTCAGCTGTAAGGTGAACATCGTCATTCTTTGTAATTTATTGCTATTACTTTGTTTGTGTTCCTTGGTTGTTGTTGGAAAGTGTCCAATAAGTAGCATTTATACTATTGGATTTACATTTTGTACCACTAGTGTGAACCAACTATACGTATAAGAGGGGATTATTATTTTTTTATATTTTTTTAATTTTTATATTTTAACCAAAATGTACACTTTGGTTCTCAACGGTACGGATCGTACGGAGTTTGTTTTCATACGGGTGTTTTTCGCCGAGGTTTACCAGGTACGACACTTTATAATTATCTGCTGATGATGACAACTTAGTTGTCGACATACGTATACAGAATTCGAAAATTAATGTGGCAAGGGGTTATACTTCAATCTTCAGTGATTAAGTGAATCAACTACAGGCTCCATCAAAATTACCTTATACGACCTTGACTAAACTATTTATTATAAAGAATCACTTGTTCTTAACAATTGTGTTCGAGAAATATGCAAATGCATGTGTATGTAGCCATCCACGACTACGCAAAACATTCAAAACTATCAATTCACATTTGTACAGTAGTAACTTAACGGAATAATAAAGCAACAGCGTTTCCTTTTATATTATTTTCCAAAAGCCTAACATAGGAGTGTTAAAAATCATGTCGATTAGTTTCAAAATTGAATCTACGAATCTGATTCTTTTCATTTTAAATTTGCTCGACGTTTTTTAAGGTTTAACTTTGTTTGTGATTGGTTTCCGATAATTACAAATTTAGGGCGCATGTGCTAACAAAGATCAATGATACGCCAGTTTGAAATTTTAGCTTAACGAACGTGCCAGATTACTGTTATTTTATTATGTTTATACAAATAATTTAATTACGAAATGCCATACAATTATTTCACATTTTTGGTAGTTACTATAGAGAGTTTTTTAATAAATTACTAATTTCGACTACGAGTCAAACTGAAAATGTGGAAAAGAAGCGAGTGTAAGACACGAACAAAATGAAAAATTAATTATATTGTTTTGCAGAGGTAGAAGTAGTATAAGTATACTAACAATATAAGAAATTTTATAAGATGGGTGTTAATATTAGTAGATAGAATTAAATTACAATTATTAATTTTTCTTCGACAAACTATATTTTAAAATAATTCTAGAGTATTTCCCTTAGGAAAATAGACTTTTTTAATAAATACACTAGCTTCTACACAATATGACAATTGTATTAAAGTTGTTTTTCATTTCTTTCTTACTTTGAGTAAAGACTTTATTAAAACATCTTTCTAGAATGTACCCACCTTTTGTCAGTCGGTGAAATTAGATCAAAGTCATTTAAAAAATGTTTTACTACTCTATTTTTTTGTGCTTTCCTTCCATTTAAATAAATTTCTTACTTACGAAAACCATTAATCATTGGTAAATTGCACATTATTTACACAATTCGACTTAAAGGCTTGTTTACACACTTGGCACTTGTTTCGCTGCCACTAATTTCGACAGATACTTATTTTCATATAATTAGATAAAGGCTAGGGATAAATCGATGATGAAATTTTATTTTTTTGGGCCTCCATTCTTCGGTTTCTTTGGTATACCTTTCTACAAATGTGTCAGATTAGACAAGAGTTTGATTTTTTAATGTATTAATTAATTAACTCACTCTCCACACGAAATGGCGATAACAGCGTAAAAAATCAGTCTGGTACTAGATTCCCAAGAACGTTGGTCGTAAAAATGACCACATAATGAAACGCGGAAGAATATCACACTATTGCCATAACAAAATAAGAATAAATAACATTTTGATCGAAATATTTTGAAAATTGATTTTTTTCGCACGAAAGAGACAAATGGCGGATCGCAAATTATGTGGAGCATAAAAACGGAGTACGATCTATTCCAGTCATTTAAGATTTAAAATTAAAAGGTAGTTTTGCTCACCTATGAAAATTAAAATGAGCTTCACCACTAAACATGGATCTCTTGCAAAGAAAAGCATACATTTGTTTCTTTTCCAACGCGTAATTGACAACCGTACGATGTTGTAAACGGTCGGCTGCAACTTTCAATTAATGCGTCGATTGATTTTTGTATGCTGGCAGATGTAGGTTTTTTTAATTTGATATGTAGTGTCTCTTGAAATATTCAGTTGCTTGTGATGTCTGTGTTACGTTTGCTACGTTATATACACTTTTACTCAGTGCAGCAATATTTAAGTTTGAAGATTCACCTGTTGGATGTTACTTTATTTTTTAATTAAACTACGAAATGTCAGTTCTCTGATCGTTAGTGCCCTAACTTCGTACTATATATTTAATGATCTCTCATTTTTCTAATAAATTTGCGTTACAAACATGTTAAAGGGTAAAACGCTTCATGTTTACATCATATGGCTTGTAAATGGCAGCTGCAAAATATAGGAGTTCTCTCGCAAGTAGTATACAAACTATTGAAATATCTTTAAGCCCAACAGCACTGTACAGCATGTTTCAAAAAGAATATACGTATTACGAAGAATTATTTTGTCCAAACTATCGATCGCTGCTCCTCTGCTCGGCTGTTGGAGGAACGAATGCATAGTCTAGTTTATTTAATAGCTGCTAGATGTCAGTTGTCTTCTGTTTTTCTTGGTAACCGTCATATGTATAAAATGGCTACTCCACAGCAGAAATCATTTTGTGTTCTCGAGTTTGCGAAGTGCAATTCCGTGATTACAGTGCAAAGACGTTTCAGCTTGAGCTACCCAATTGATCCTCCGAATGAGTGGAACATTAGAACATGTGTGTGTAAAGGAAGGAGTCCTGGCCACCTTCGTGTTTCTGAAGAAAATTTTGCACGAATTCAAACTGCTTTCCAACGTAATCCTTCAAAATCAACTCGCCGTGCCGGTCGGGAGTTACAACTGCCTACAACAACAATTTGGCGTGTTTTGAGACGTCGGTTAGTTATGAAGCCGTACAAGTTACAGTTGTTACAAGCTCTGCGTCCTGATGACAAACGGAAACGTGTGGCATTTTGTAACAAGATTCATGTTGCTATTGACAATGATAACACTTTCGCACGACGCATCGTGTTTAGTGATGAAGCGACTTTCCATGTTAGTAGTCTGGTAAACAAACACAATGTTCGAATTTGGGGTCTACAGAACTCACATGCAACCATTGAACATGTAAGAGATTCGCCTAAAATCAATGTGTTTTGTGCGATATCTAGATTATCTGTTTACGGCAAATTCTTCTTTGATGGAAACACGGTTAACGGTCAGCAGATTTCGCTATGTTACAAAACTGGTTGTTTCCGAGGCTGTACGAAGACAACTTCATTTATCAACAGGATGGGGCACCCCCTCACTGGAGTCGCCAACTGCGTGAATATCTGAATGAAACTCTACCGAACAGTTGGATTGGTCTTCAAGGAGCTGACGACTTAGCATGTCTCCGCTGGGCTCCACGGTCACTGGATTTGACACCCTATGGGGTTTCGTTAAAGACAACGTTTATATACTACCGCTCCCACAGAGCCTGGAAGAGATGAAGAACCGGATCGGTACTGCCATAACATCAGCATCAGTGACGAAGAACATGCTTGCCCGAGTATGGGAGGAATTTGAGTGTCGATGTGATATTGTTCGTGTCGCTGATGGAGGACATGTTGAACATCTGTAATCTGAAATTGAGAGGTTCGTAAATATGTGTGTAAAGTTTCATATTCGTATGTCTTAAAGTTTAATAAATATATGCATTCGAAATACGTATATTCTTTTTGAAACATCCTGTGTATATATATAATTATAAAATTAGTAAATATACAGAAAAATTTTTTTCGCTCTACTTATATGATTTCAATGTGTAATAGCAATTTCTAAGTGTATACCTTTCCATGTTCTATAACTTTCCGCCGAATTCTAGAGTCTTACCTCCTATGCAATGTCATTGCAAACCATCAATTCTATATTATGCGCTGTCCCACTTTCTATGGCAAAATTCAAAAACTGTCTCTCTTCTCTTTAATTTCGGATTTTTGCATCATGAATCCACAATGAAAAACTTAATCAGTGAAGTTTGATATGTAACCCCTTTCCACATTAATTTTCGTATTCTGTGTACGTATTTTGACAACTAAGTTGTCGTCATCAGCAGATAATTAAACAGTATCGCACGTGGAAATCTACGGTTAAAATACCCGTACGAAAACAAATTCCGCACACGATCTGTACCGTTGAAAGCCAAAATGCACACTGTATATTCGTTTCACATAATTTTTCTTCTTCTAGTCTTAAACTAAGATAAAAGACAACAGAAAAAAGGAAAAAGGGGAAAGGAAAGACAAATACCTACATACGGTTTATCGTACTCTTCCTTGTCTGTCGTTTAAGAGACCAAAGAGGGGTGAGTTATGGTTGGGCCCCAGGTCTGTGTTCAACACAAGCTAAACGGACGATTGCGGCAAAATATGGAACGTATTGTTACACTATGGCCCAAATCTGTCAACAAATATTCACTACAAGCCTTGGTACTATTTTGATCTCTAAGGGTAAGCAATCGTAATCTTCTATTTTCCCGTTTGGTGGCCCGTAGGCCGCCCAGAGCCTCTTCAGCGATGTTGCCCACTTTCTTGAGATCGATCTCCCCAGAAACGAACAATTGCAGCTATTTCTTTGCATCCACCTAGCTCTTTCATAAAATGAATTTTAGTACATTAATTCACAAGTGTAAATTGTTATTAGTAACATGTGTTGAGAATATTTTATTTGATAAACTATTTCCTTTATTTACACGAAAAATAGAAAATAGAAATAAGCTGTGTACATATAAAAAAAAAACGTAACTGTCACTACTAACTGTCTGTCACTTCTCACCTACGCTATCTAGTTAAATAAAATTACCATATTACTTTAATACTTTCCCTTGTTGATTTGATTCAACTGATGCAGACTTTCTTTTTAAACTTTTTTATATGACTATATAAATAAACTTAAATTAACTAAGAACCACCAAAATCTGCATCGCTGTAGATTTCCAGAATACGTTTCTGGATTGGCTTGTAGTTTATACCATAGGTGAGTGTCCCTGCTATGTATCCTTCTCTTTACTCGTACTGTGTCTTCACTACTTGAATTTTCGAGAGTTCTTGAAACAAATCCAACACTGTAGGCTAGATCTGGACGAGTTCCCAGCATTAGGTACATAAGACAACCTACAGCCTGTCGGTAGGGAAACTGAAGTTTTCTTGTTCATTTTCCCTGATTCAGGATACTCTCCAATCTTGAGCATTGGAGTTGATATAGGCTTGCATGACTTAACGGGCAAAATAGCCGAATGTATTTATTTATATGAAGTGGTTACTCATTGTTAAATTTTCTCTATAAACGCGATGAGTTTTTAATAAAATTAATCGTTTATTATTCTCCACACAGTAAACATTGGTACAAAAGTTGGTATAAAAATATATAATTTTACTGAGTGATTCGTTTTTATTGGCACATAATACTTAATTTTGTTGTTAAAAATGCAATAAGCAGCTCTTGCCGGTAAATACAAGTAAGTGCAAACAAATTCTTATTTTCGTTATATTTCAAGCTAAAAATAAAGGGAATTCTTTTTCATATCATAATTTACTTCAAGGAAACTGGTAAGTAATTTGAAAAGTTTGTATAGGGAAAAATATAAATATCTTACCATTTAATTAAAGGAAAGGAAAAATATTACCTGAGTCCGTTTTCAAAAGAACATCGCATCAGAAATTTACACCAATTGGATTCGAGTGTTTGCAGGCAAGGAAGGGAAAGCTCTTTTTAAAATGAAAATCCGTAAGATGAGGACGAAAAGAAATTAAATTTAATGGCACAACAGTTGGCAACTTATTATTGATGGAGCTTAATTAGAAATAAACAGTTGTGAAACGACCGGGAATTCCATCCGTTAAAAGCGCGAACGCGCGGAATGAAAGAAGCCGAATTGCTCAAAGACGAACGAAAAACGAAGAAAATAAAAACAATCGATCTCAAATGAACGGAAATAAAAACACAGCTGGCGTTTCCTCGTAAAGTCTCTTCCGTTACATTTGTAACGATGCTCCTTTTTTCCTGATTGTATCGAGTTTCGTTAGAAAAGTAGCTAATGTATTAACTTACATTAAAGAGTTTTTACTTGATATTCCATCCATATTTGATAGATCACTACATTTCGTTTCACTCCAATTAATAAATATATTTATAATTTTTTTTTAAATACATTGAGTGAAAAAATTATGAAAACTGATTTGATATATGTATATACACTCTCCGTCTAGAAAATAACCGGAATGAATACGAAATTTATCATCTCTTTGTGAGAGACTAATTTCTTTTACTTCAGGCTTCCTAAACAATCTGTAAGAACTTTATGACTTGTTTAGAAAAAACAAGATTCAACGTATCTAAATGACAGTAATTTGCATACTTCTTTCGGAAAAATGATAAAGAACGAACATTAAGCTATTTATTAAAAAACGATGAAACTGCTACGGAAATAGAATCGTTTATCACAAACAAATTTTTGACATTGATGTGTCATGGAAAGTAGAAATAATTCCATAAAAATTTCGAAAAAATATATATGAAGGTTTGTGAAAATGGAACCCAGGATAAAAATTCATAGCACTTTAATCGAAAAGTTCTTAGAAAGTTAAATTTAAATTTTTATGCACACTGGTTGACGGACAATCAAAAATTGTATCAAATGAGGTGTTGTGAAGACATTAGAGAAGTTGGTAATTGACAACGAAAAATAATGTCTAACTAGTGCCAAAAGATATTGTTTTCAATAGAATCCAAAAAAAAAAAACGTGAATGTGCCAGATGACATCACAAGATGAAAAAAATCCAGGCAATTTCATTTGGGAAAGTCCAAGATCAGAATAGCGCGCGATACTTTTATTATTATGTCTTAAAATTGTATACTCGTTAATGATTATTATTTTAGAGTATTATAGCGGTTAGTAGGCCGTAACTATCGTCTATGTGCTGAATATTGCAAACTGCACACACGGTGATTGTTTTACTTTTTATTCTTATCAATTACCACATTTTTACATCAAAAGACATTTTTTTTTCAAATCCTATTCATTGAATCAATTTGAATCCGTGAGATTATTTTTATTCTCTTTGTGTCAACACTAATATCACTGCAATCAGAGATAGAAAAAGTTATTTGGCATATTTCTTAAACGTCTAGATGGTACTTTCATATAGGGAAAGCAATTCAAAAATTATTTTATTATATTTATAATTATTTTAATTTGCTTTTTGTAGCCACTTTGGTTATTTTAGAACAGGGAACGTATAATATTTGCTGTTGTTATATAAGTGGTAGCCTTACACCTAGATCAATAAGGTTGATATATAACCCCTTTCCACAATTAACTATTTGTAAATTCTGTATACGCATTTCGACAACCAAGTTGTCATCATCAGCAGATAATTTCAAAGTGTCGCACCTGGTAAAACACGGCGAAAAAATTGCACGAAAAAACAAACTCCGTACGCGATCCTGACCGTTCAAAACCAAGATGTGCACGGTGGTTTTCAACGGTGCGGGTCGCGTACGGAGTTTGTTTTTTCGTGCAATTTTTTCGCCGTGTTTTACCAGGTGCGACACTTTGAAATTATCTGCTGATGATGACAACTTGGTTGTCGAAATGCGTATACAGAATTTACAAATAGGTAATTGTGGAAAAGGGTTATATAACAACCTTATTGATCAAGTCAATCAACCACAGGCTCCATCAAATTCAACTAGCCTTACACCTAGTCTGCAATGCATGAACTGCAAAGTCTGATAAAATTTTTAATCTTAACAGATTTTCTAAGAAAAGTTTAGATATTCGTAAAAATTAAAAGAAAACATTCTTATACAGCATTAGTAATGCTTTTACATTACTATTTTGGTATAATATATACTGAATAAAAACCAAAACAAAAGTATAAATAAATATCTAATTTCATTGCATCCCTTAATTATTCGAATTTTGTTGTAATTTTTGTGAGACAATAACTTTTTGTGGTTTATTAAATTGTATTCATGAAAAATACGTTGAAAGGAAGAAGTTTAAATTTACTTTTTATATCATAGTAATAACATTTAAGATTATAGAATGTGAGAATTCCACAAAATTGTATGAAAAGGGTCAGATATATATTTTCTTCCTTTCGTCTTTTACTAAGCAGATTTCTATTTCACTTGTAGTTAATATGCATTAATTAACGTGATTGCCCAATAGTGCCTATTAATAGCCTTGAAAGTTTCTGATTTTCCTTTACTCTACCTAAACTCTATTTTCAAACTTAGCATTCACAGTTATATTAATTTTTCCTATGCTTTCTAATTCTATGATAATTGTGATAACGTACTGCTGTAATATTTAATTTTTATACCAGCTAAATCGCTACAAAGTCAACAGTCATACTACGCATGTACGTCATTCGCTAATTATCCTTACGCTATTCCCTTAATGTCATTCACATTCGAAGCCTAAACTATTATATTTATTATTATGTCATAAAATTGAGTAAGTTAAAATGAAGTTGAATTTGATGGAGCCTGTGGTTGATTAACTTAATCACTAAGGCACACTGTCATCACAGTGTGCGTCTTGGCTTTCAACGGTACGGAACGTGTGCGGAATTAATTGTTTCGTACGGGTATTTATTGCCGTAGTTCTCCAGGTGCAACACCGCTTAATTATCTGCTGATGATGACAACTTAGTTGTCGAAATACGTATACAGAATTACGTAAGTTAATGTGGAAAGGAGTTATATATTAACCTTAGTCATTAAGTTGAAATGCATTACATTTGATCGATCGCATAAAACGTAATTAAATTATCAATAAACAATTAATAAACGACAAAAGGTAAATGTTTAAAATTATAATTTTATAATTACAATTCAATAACCCAATATTCTTTTATGGTTATCTGCAACGGAATGTGAATGACTGTGAGAGGAGGACAGTGTAACGTGTAGCGAGAATTAGCATGAGAAGTACATATTATAACGATTCGCTTTGTAGAGATTTAACCAGTATGATGATTCTGATGTTAATCGGATCTAGATAATGAAATGTCACTAGTTTCTGAATCTCTTTCCCGTTCAGCACAAGTACGAACTGTACCTCGTATGGGCTTCTGCCTTTATAAGTAAACAAACTTAATACACTTGAGTCTACTTTCTCTGTATGATAGCATTCGATTTAGGATTGGCACTGTATTTTGTACGCACATTTTTGTTGACACATTTAAAACTGCAGCTATTACGACGGCTATTATCTATTTTGTTATAATCACTCATAAATATTGCATTTGTATGATGGATTGTCATAAATAGGCTTTCGTTTTAAACAGAGCCAACTACATTTTACTGGCAACATAATTAAATATCTTCTTAATTAAAATTGATTTACTATAATATTCCTTCTTTAAAGTTCGCATTTTCTTCTAATAAACTTACATTTTGTCTTGTATGAGTATATTTATTTATGCGTAACCAAAATCCATCAAAGATCCATTGAAAAAGAAGCGTAAAGGAAGGAAATTGAGATGGTTTGGGTATACAATTAGAATGGGAAACCACAGACTGAGTGTGGAAAATGTAAAACATGGAAAAGTGACTTTAAAAATGTCCTGGAAAGAGGAGGAAAGACATGGTAGGAGGCAGTTTAATTGGTCAGGGTTAGGAAGGGGTATAAATGCCAAATATTATAAGAAATATTGTACCGTCGAACATATTTTTATAAGTTTAAATGTGTTTTGGTGTATTTGCTACGTCATATTCATTTAGCTACACCTATGTTTTCTCTATAATCAATTAATTTAATTAATTAACGAATATATGTTATATGAATATGCAAGAGGTTAAATGATCCGCACAATGTAAATAGTTTTTCCTAAAAATATATTAAATTTTAATGTCTTTATTCCTTTTAGCAAATTAAATGTAAAATATTACATACGAGGGAGCGTTTTTATATTCTCGGAATGGGGGACAACGGGTGGAAATAAAAAAACCAAATTATTTTTCTTTTTCAATATATTCACCTGCAAGACGGATACATTTTTCACATCTTTCAATTAATTTATTTATACCCTCATAAAAAAATGATTTCTCTTTATCTGCAAAATACGCCGAAACTGCCTCCTTGACTTCATCATCGGCAGTAAATTTTTTACCCCGCAGCTCTTTTTTCATTTTCGGAAACAGGTAATAATCACTCGGGGCCAGGTCTGGGCTGTAGGGTGGGTGATTCACATTTTCGAAGCCCACCTTATGCAGGGCAGCTAACGCAACGCGGCTCTTGTGGACGGGCGCGTTGTCGTGCAAAAGCAGAACACCTTTTGTCAATTTTCCCCGTCTTTTCTCTATTCTCCGGTTATAGAAACACCTTTATCTTTATAATTAATCAACAATATTCCTTCCGAGTCCCAAAATACCGTTGCCATGAGTTTCCCAGCTGATTGTGACACTTTAAATTTCTTGGGAGGTGCTGTGCCCTTTTTATGCCACTGCATGGAGTCTTGTTTGGACTCAGGTTCATAATGATGAACCCAAGTTTCGTCTCCAGTAACAATTCCACTTAATACACCATCCTTGTCTTCATTACAGAGGTCCAAAAATGCACGCGAACACTCTACGCGCTGTTGTTTTTGCGGCGGCGTGAGCATTCTCGGCACCCATCTTGCGCTGACCATAGACATGCCGAGATGATCGTGCAGGATTTTAAAAATTATTGTATCGGATACTCCAACCATTTCTGCGAGTTGTTTCTTCTTTAGTCGAGCATCTTCGAGTACAATTTGTTCAACTTTTTGGATAAGTGCTGGCGTGGTCACCTCAATGCTCCTGCCCGGCCTCGGGTCGTCTTCAAGGGATTCCCTTCCTTGTTTAAATAAACTATGCCACTTGTACACCATGGTTTTTCCTGGACAAGAGTCGCCGTAAACCAATGACATCTCATTCATTATGGTCGCGACTGATTTTCCTTGCCTGGTAATGAACTTTATAACGGCACGATATTCGATTTTTTCCATATTTCACTTTTCACTTCTGATTATGTTACTTGGTTGACGATAGCTCAAAGACTAACTGTCTAATAACAATGAAACTTCGTATTTATACTAATTTTGAATCGCTGCACAGGCCACGCCCCCAATGTGCCTACTCACCCCTCTACAACCCGCTCATTCCGCGAATATAAAAACGCTCCCTCGTACATGAGGTATTGATCATATCTATTTAACCACGTCCATGCTTGCTCTAATTAAAGAACTAACAACTCTGCTATGTGGATATATAAGAAGCTATCTATGGGTTATGCAAATCAAATTAAAGGAATTTGTGGTACTGCAGATTAGTCATTTGAAGAAGATGGATCCTACCTAATAAATCAATTGGAATTAAATGATCTATTTACTAGTCTCCGGACTGCAAGAATATTCATTATCTTACTTTTTCCTAAATTTTATATGCCAGAAGGAATTTGTTTTATTGTTATTATTAGACTTATAGAACCTTATTAATTGTACACACTTAATAAAGAAAAAATTAAAATATAGAAACTGATTGCCTAGAAAATTATGAAGGATAATGAAATGGTTAAGCTAAAGTACACTGAATATATTTAAAAAAACTTCAGGTAAAAATCCAATACCTTTTGCATGCATATTAATAATAATGATAATTAATAATGACGCTAACCATTTATATAAATGTGAAACGGGGACAATAAAATAAATATGTGTAAAAATATTTAGAAAATGTAAAAATATAGAAGCAACGCATTAAAACTATTTAAATATGAAAATAACAGTCACTAATGGTTAGAAAAAAGGTCTCCTATTATGCTATAGACTTACGAGTAGTTTAAATGCACTCTATCTTCGTACATGAAACCAAACTGTTAATATGTAACAGTTTGGCTTTATATACGAGGGCTATATTTTAAATAAAGTCCGTTTTTTAATAAGAAGAAAAATACTGTATCACTAAAATATATTTATCTTCATATTCTACATACATCTACTTTTCTACATAATTTCTATTTTTGTTCAAACATTCATCATACTACTCAACAAGTTTTTTAATTTTGACGTCAAAGAAATTTGCCTCCTAAGGAGAAGCCCAATTTATGACTGCAGTTTTCACTTTTTCGTTGTCGTTGAACCGTCGACAACCAACTATCGATATATGTGAAAATCACTGGATGCAAAGTCGAAACTGTAACGTGTATAATCTAGTTATTTCCATCCAAAAAATTTGATTATACTTTGTGTTTCTGCCGGAACATGTGGCTTTTCATTGTCATGGAGCGACATCACTTCGGAAGACAGTGGGCCACGTCGCTTGTTTTGTATGGCACGCAGGAGTTTTCTCAAAGTTACGCAATACACATCAAAATTGATTGTTGTGCTTCTTGCCATAAAATCCACTAACAAAATCTCCTTCCTCTCCCAAAAAACAATTACCATGATCTTCTGTGCTAAAATTGTTTGTTTGGCCTTCACTCTGGTAGATGATGACGTTTGTCGCTATTCTATTGACTGTCGCTTGGATTCAGAAGTCATATGACACCCAATTCTCGTCTTATTTCAATCTTTCTAGACTTTTGGAGAATATATTTTTTTATTCGTGTCTGTCTTAACAACATTGTTCGACTTTTCTAATTATTTCTCTTGTTGTCGTTATTTTAGGATGTTAAGTACTACTCAAATTTAAGTATTAATCAAATGCGAAATTTTAAGTACTAAGTTTCTTTTTCTTCTTTAGGAAATTGAGTAATCAATTTAGCGTATTTTTTGGTGTTCATAATTAATTTTACTAAGTAGTTTAGAAGTACTTCTTTTGCTTAGATTCTAAACTTGTAAATTTTTCTATAGACGAAACTTGGCACAGTTTCGCGAAAATTGTACAATTTGTTTTTATTGTTTAGAAGTGCCTAAAAAAATTAATTTTCAAACTAATGACTTGGATTTGTTAAATTGTTTTACTTGATTTTATTAAATAGTTATTTTACTATAAATTTAACTTTCATTTACACATTACTTCCAAAATTTGAGTATCCCTTTTTAGCTCTTATCAATGTATGGTTTATATTTTCGCGACATTTGCCATCTAAAACGTGGTATGAGACTCCTTATTTCTCACCTCGACGTACGAATATACAGGGTGTTGATTTATTTATTTATCAAGATGTCGCGCTTATTTATTCAGCAATAGATGCGACTATCTTCGACTAAGCCATATGCCGAGATGCAACCTGAGTGAACACAACTTTAGAAAATCAAATCCACCCCAGGTAGAACCTACCTGGGGTGGATATTTAATTTGTATTTTTAATTTATAAACTGCACAAAGCCAGTACATGAGTTCCTGTAAAAAAACTTTGTCTAGAGTTATGCTACAAAATATTTTAAACTTATTGCGATAATCTGTTATGGATAAAGCAATCGCCTTAACAAAAACTTTTGACACAGGTTTTAAAACGGAAATGGGCTTATAAAATTCAATGGACATAGAGTTGTTATTTTTAAATTAATTGGTGAAGCAAAAGAATCCAGAAACCAACTAATCTTAATGAAGGTTCCGTAATGATCGAGGCACTAATTCTAAAAACATTTACAGGTATGTTATCAACACCTACAGGTTTTTTATTATATATCTTATTAGCAGATCTGGGCACCTTCTTTCATTTACAGGAGCGGCTCTTTATTCGGCGTATATAATATATATATATATGAATAAATAAATTATAGTTATAGGCAAACAACGTTACAATGCTATAAAATTACATTTACTTTAATAACTTCTTTTTTTATTCCGATATTGCGCTATAATATAAATCTTCTAGTATTGATTTATGTTCTTATGCCATTAATAGCTCTGGGCACCTTCTCTCAAAATGGCGAATAAACTACCCATACTTAAAACATGAATCCAATGGAGCACGTCTGTCTTGTGATAAATGCTTACATATTTTGGCATAGGGAGATGTAGAAAAGTATTTGAGTACTAAACGACACATAGACAACAAGGCACAACTAGTATCCTATTAAATATTTCTCCTTTTTATTTGCTGGAAAAAAATCAGTCACATATTTTGGCAAAAATATGTAAAAGCTGAAAACTACCCGTGCATTGCAAAGGGACATACCACATATGAAAAAATGAGGATTACTATTGACGAAGCTATAGAGGTGAATAAGAACAATGTTACAAATGTTGCCACCTTATCGCAATCCTCAGTTACTCCTAGGGTAAACTAGCCAGTGAATTCTGAGAGTAAGAGATGCTCCTGTACCAAAGTTCTTAAGTGACGCTACAGAATTTAATCCCTAGAAGCATCCCTACCAATGCTGAAGCATATGGACCCTCCACCACGCGCCAATGGTAAATAACAAAGAAAATTGGGCAATACAAATTAAAACGCTAAAGGCAAAACTGGAAAAAAACTCGAAATAAAACAGTCAACTTAGTTATTAACAAAAATGCACTTACAAATATTCCTGGCATACATAGGAATCCGAGAATAGTGAAATAATTACTCACGAATACATCAGAATTAAATGATCAACCCTGGTATTCGAGGGCTCAAACTTACTAATAAAAATTTACCTCCTTTATCTGCTTAATATTCTTTGCGAAACAATTAGTGATAAAATATGGCAATAATAAAAGTTAGGTCCTTATTGATATTAATCTATTTAGAATAAAATCCTCTAATGGTATTTATTTAGTCGGTAACAGGTATTGTTCATGAGTTGGACATGATTCTTATACCGTATATATTGGTCACTTAACCTGACGAGTTTTACATTGACGTATATCTATTGGCTGAAGGACCAATCACTAAATATGGTAGATACTAAACGATCTACTATTAATGACACTGATTTTACTAATCAGCTAAATACTATGCCAATTATGATACGATTACTTAAATAATTCTTGAATTACTGATAAAATAATCTTATAATTATCTAAATTTACAGACAAGTAACAATTATAAATTTTCGACCTCGACATAGTCAAGGATGCTGCATCGAGGTAATCCGGATGGTGTTCGAGTCACCAATAGTTTGTGATGGTTAAAGGTGTTAAGATGGGTCTCGATAAGGGTAGGAAGATATTCACCGGGGTACGTGGGCCCTAGAATAAAAAGCTACTCAAACTAATGCTGCTTGGTGCGGTGTTACTAATTACTTCCAGAATCATTGTCATCAATTGTTGGAAAAAATAAAAGAATTTCAACTTTTGTATGGAATCCTAAATGTTTCACAGGAAAGCGGTAAAGCAGGCTTGTAAAAGAAATTTTCCATACGAGCATAGCCTAAAATGGTGGAGTATATCCACAATACGTGGTTTTCGACAAAGGATTCCCACTAATAAATTGATCCAATATTTTGAAGAAATTACATTTAGGTGTACCAAGATCCGATAATAGTCGAGGGATAAACGTTTCCTGGCAGTAAGCCAAATTAAGTCACCATGAAGAAGGGTATCTGCAAACGTGTACACACTATGATAGCTCGTTAGAACGTGTCGTTCTCCAATGTTCTTTTTGCTTGACGAAACGCCCAAAACAAATAACGACAAAATGACGCATATCTGCGCCCACATATTCCTTTTCTTTAAAGACAAATAATTGTTGTTCGGTGTTTCAGGTGTTTAGGCTACAGACACCGACAGACAGCATTCCCAGGTCCAGACGTAGGAGTGGAAGATCTCTATGAGCTGCAGAATGAAGGGCCATAAACGAAAGGTATGTGAGAATGACGCGCGATGCTTCCTATGCATGAGAGGGCCTGCAGAGAGGAACCATGTCCCAGGTTAGGAGTCGTGCTCAACGTTAAGGAAGACACTAGAACAGGCAAAGAAGAGTCAATAATCGAAACTCTTCAAGGCAACATATATCGAAGTAGAACAACAGACAATCTCATTACACGATTTCAACTGAAAACTAGAATCTATCTACTACTTATTAGGACGGTTGCAGACGCACAGGGTTTGCGACATTTTCATGCCGCGAAGAAGACGTTCGCACCAAAATAGAAGATTGGTATATTGGTAGAATGAAGAAATTGCCACTTTTCAGGGTGGACAATTCGTCACAGGATAGAAAAGCGCCTGGACCAGATGGTATCTCAGTGGAGGCCCTCAGCACCATGGCACGCGTATGCCCAAACATATTCCTGAGTATGTACAATCGCTGCCTTACAGAGAGAGTTTTTTGCAGAAGATAGAAAGTCCAACGACTTGATTTTTATTTCGCGGACTTTTGAGCCCATTCTTGAACTCACTTTTAAAAATGAAAAAAAAAATGCACCGTACAGAATCTTTTTCGGTACTGTTTTGTGTATCATAATAACTTCATTAACAATGGAAAATAGAGAAAAAAAATTTTATAATGTATTATTCTATCATTTTTATTGAATTAAGAAAATTTGCTGTCGAAATACATTTTCTTGATTCTAAAATAGTTATTCTGCGAAGAGGAACATAACAGTTTCTGACATCTAACGGCACTGGTAATATTTCACGCTGCGTGATTGGAAATATGTATGTATTACAGTGTACGACGTGTCTAACCTTGCCTTCTCTTGTAATTAATCCAATATTTCACGACCAACACATTCATTCATATTATCCACACGGGTTGTATTTTAATGTCAGAAAGGGAGTAATACGCTGGAAAAAGGAAAATGGAACAGAAAACACTTGATGATAAAGTAGTTTTTTATCCGCCATTAATTTTATAGCGTGGTCTCGTTTATAATTTAATATAGAAAGTGACATAGAGAAACTCATTCTCTTTCTGTTGTAAATCGTTATTTTTTGTGCATTACTCGGAGAAATTTTTGGCATTCTACTAAAGTATCAAAGAACACAATTGCTCTTGATAAATGTGTTTCAGACTTACACAAAATTAGAGCAGATGCTTCCTTATATAGTTAATGCGAAAGATTTGCCTCGTTGAAAAATGAGATTTGGAAGTGTGTATTTATTTCTTACATTCTCTGTATTAACAAACGGAATTAAATAATTACAATTCTACCATCTACTAAATAAGAAGGAAACAATACTAGTTAAAACCAAACATTCATCTTCTAACATAAATGAAATACTGTTATTTAATTAATTGACCTAAATATTAATAATTAATATTAGTTCATTGGTATGCCTTTAAAATTGTTTGTTTAAGAGACTAACAAAATTAAGGCCAATATACAGTGATGAGCATAAATATGAAACCACATAAATATCTGTTAAGTTAATGATGATATAGAAATAAAACTTTATACATGAAAGTTAGGGATGATGAGCCATTATTTGAGGTCACACTTAAATATAGAGGAAATTCTAAACAATTGTGACATGCCTGAGTTATATTTTTTTAATTCTGTATTTTTTTATATTTTGAGATACTCCTCAACAACACGATTTCACCGAACTATATACTTGGGCTCCAAAGTATTTTTAATTTATAAATTGATAAGAAAACAAAAAAAAGCTGATTATACAAAAAATTAAACTTAGATTTAAAAATGGGCGCTACCTATTTCTTGACAGTAAGCCAGTCTGTCTGTAAATTCTCTTGTAACCCCTGCTATATTTGGTGAAATGTTTCGTATCTTTTCGTTAATTCTATCAGCTAAACTTCGTTAAGTTTCCAGGTAGGTTAAGATACGTTTATAATATATATATATATATATATATATATATATATATATACAATATATATAATAATATATAACAGTCTAACTGAAAAGTCCCCGGTCTACTTTACTCTAGTAAAACACAGTTTTTTGGCAAAATTCGATTTTATTATTTAACATAGTTGCCTTCGAGGGCGATACACCGATTATAGCGTTCTTCCAACTTTTCGATACGATTTTTGTAGTACGAATTGTCTTTAGCCTCGAAATAGGCCTCAGTTTCGGCCATCACCTCCTCATCCCTGCTAAATTTCTTCCCGGCGAGCATTCTCTTGAGGTCTGCAAAGAGGAAATAGTCGCTGGGGGCCACATCTGGAGAGTACGGTGGATGGGAAAGTAATTTGAAACCCAATTCACTTAATTTAGCCATTGTTTTCATTGATTTGTGACACGGTGCATTGTCTTGGTGAAACAGCACTTTCTTCTTCTTCATATGGGGCCGTTTTTTTGCGATTTCGTTCTTCAAACGGTCCAATAACGCTGTATAATAGTCGCTGTTGATGGACTGGCCCTTTTTAAGATAATCTACGAAAATTATTCCATGCGCATCCCAAAAAACTGACGCTATAACTTTTCCAGCTGACTGTTGCGTCTTTCCACGCTTTGGAGCCGGTTCATCGCGTGCAGTCCACTCGGCTGACTGTCGATTGGACACTGGAGTGTAGTGATGAATCCATGTTTCATTCATTGTCACATATCGACGCAAAAACTCGGTTTTATTACGATTTAACAGCTTCAAACACAGCTCAGAATCAACTCGTTGTTTTTGATCGAATGTGAGCTCGCACGGCACCCATTTTGCACAGAGCTTCCGCATGCCCAAATATTCATGCACGATATGTCCAACACGTTCCTTTGATATCTTTAGGATGTCAGCTATCTCGATCAACTTTACTTTACGGTGATTTAAAATGATTTTGCGAACTTTTTTGATGTTTTCGTCGGTGACAGCCTCTTTTGGTCGTCCACTGCGTTCGCCGTCTTCGGTGCTCATTTCACCACGTTTAAACTTAGCATACCAATTAATTATGGTTGATTTTTATGGCGCAGAGTCCGGAAACTCCTCATCAAGCCATGCTTTTGCTTCAACGGTATTTTTTCCCTTCAAAAAGCAGTACTTTATCAGCACACGAAATTCTTTTTTTTTCCATTTTTTTAAATAACAAAAGTAGCTTCACTCTTAACGCAATATCTCAGTAACTAATGGTCGGATTGCTGTCAAATTTTGACACGTTTCTTTTGAAGGTTAGTACTATCTAAAAACATATGGATTTAATAACAGTAACGTCATCTATGTGTCAGACCGGGGACTTTTCAGCCGACCTGGTATGTACATGTTCAAACAAAAAATTGCCTCATTCGAAAATATATTATTTACAAAATTGTTATCACGGTTACAAATATTTATCATTGTTTCAGAAGATTGTTGTCTTCTATTAAAATTACCAAAGAGAGTTCGAGAACAAGGCGAATTTTAAAAGGATGATATATTTTTCTTTGATAAAAGTTCTTTCTATTAAACAACTAATATCTTACTTTCGCGTCAGCTCGTTTGTAAATAAATCAGGATTTTCCTCTAAAGATATTATAATATTTTACACTTTATCCTCATTAAGTAATTTTTTGCAAATTGCTAACACTGCTATTTATGTTATACCTCTATATAGTTTTGGTAACAAGAGGACGTAAAATTGGCTGCAGATTGGGACTTGTAGCATTGAAAAGGTAACAAACTTCTTGCGGGATATTTATATTCTATCTCTTTCACTTCATTCAACCAATATTGATAAACAGCGGTCATTTAATGATACTTTTATTACAGTGAACTAGTAGAATTTCCTTTCAATTTGAAATTTGAAACTTATTTCTTGTTGAATTGATAATTTTCATTAAAGATGTATGAATCTAGATAGCAAACTATGTAGGGGAATGATATCCTTAGCATTTGTCGTATACTAGGTTTGTATTTGTACCGCGGCCAAAAACAATTTTATTTCCCATTTCTATTTAAGCATAACGTTGTGAAAGTGCATTATAAACCAGGTGTGCACTAAGTAACTAAATTTAATATTATTTTTTAATTAAAACACAAATGAAAAGTCAAAGTTTATTTTATTGCGGACTATAATTGTTGCAATTTCAAAATAAATTTTATGTTTTGTTATCAAATACATGGAATCATAATTTAGGTGCGTAGATTGACGATACATTTAGTTTATTTCAGCGATTCTCAATCTGAGAGGCACGCTCCCTAGTGGGGCGAGATAACACTAAATAGAAGGCATGAACATATCGAAAAATAAGAAAAAATATTTATTTTGTTAAAAATTGTTTATCTTACTGATATAAAAGAAGTAAAGAACATTTTGATAAATAAGTTTATCTGATACTCACTGGTGCTTGGCTTACAAAGCAAAGTTTTTTGAAAGAAAGTTTGATATTTGAAATTGACACCGTAGAAAATTCGATTTTGCAAAGGTAGGGTGTTGAAAATGGTAAAATTATATAAAATACTTGTTCCTAAATTGTTTTTTTTACCTCGCCAATTGCTGTGGAGTCTTCGGTAATTTGCAAGGCCTTCGAGGGTATTTAGATCTGAGTGCCAATCCATTCGTAACTCCTATGAAGTTACCGTCAGCAAAGAGTACTTCTTAAAGTTCTCTGTAAGCATGATTAAATAATTTTCAGTGGTTACGAGAACAATTTGAATATGTTGTTCTTTGACCATATAAGTTTTCACAAATTCATCTGCATTTGCAAATATTTCTAGGTTTTCTTATTTTATATTTATGCTTCACAATTCCAATTTTCTACAAAAAGCATTAACTTTATCACTCGTATCCAAGATACGTGCGTATATTCTTTGAAGGTATTTAATTCCTCGAATATGTCGACAAAGTAGTTCAATATTACTACACATCATCTAGAAATTTGTCGACTTCTGGCCTGTTTTCTATTTCTCAAAAATAGCAATTTCGTTTCTTAATTCATGAACATCCTGCAAGACTTTCCCACGTGCTGTGATGTGCCCGTAACAAATACATAATTTAGTTTTGCATTGCTACATTCTTTTATAGTCAGTGATTTTGAAAACATTAATCTGTGTCTTACCTTTTTGTTGTGATTACTAATATTTTTAATTGTCTTCTAATTAAATTCTCATTAGTTCTATTTAGTCTGTAAAAGCCGAATTTGGTCAGATGTATTTTGATCGTATTGCACAGGCGATCTCACATTTAAGTTTCTTTTGCTATACGCTTTAAAAAGAGAGAACGTTCGAAAAAAATTGTGATTTATACGACACTCATCTTTTGGTTCTCGTCGTGAGGAAGTTATTTAGTAATATCTCATTGTTAAGGGCGTTTATTTGCGGTGATAGTAATGGACCCTCTACTATTTTAGGATCAAACTGTGGTATTATATATAAGGAATTTAATTTCTTAACTCATTCGTGAGGATCTAAATAATTACATTCTTTTTTCCCAGTTACTTGCATTGACGAGTATGAATGCTGCGTTTCTCCTAATTATGTATGTACATAGGCGGTTTTTAAGTCTACTTTATAATTCTATAAGGACTATTTTTTTTACAGCGGAAGAATTGAACATCTATATTTACATTAACGTGTTTGAAGACGAAAACCCCTTCTATCTAATGCCAGTGAAATTTGCGCCTAAGTTCATTAGACTCTTCATTATAACGTGGATCGTTTCGCGCTGGACGTACCAGCTGATCGATGATACTGGTTGTACCTCTGTTTGACACATCAAAAATCTCAAAGCTTATCCGCCGAATATCAAATCTCTTGACGACTCTTTTGTGACTACTGAATTTTTGTCTATCGCTTAACGTTTAGAATTACCGATTTTAATCTTTTGTTTATCGATTCAGTTAACCGTTTATTCTTAGTGTTCGGGATCTGAGTATCGTTATTGTTTTCGAATGTGATATTTTAATTTTAAGTGAGGCCTTAGAATATTCCTGGAGATTTGGATCTAACAGTCCCCTAGCCAGTTTCAGTCTCTTTTTTCCATATTTCCTTTTATTTAAGTAACATCTGTGGTAGTGCCGACTTAAGAAACAAACAAATTTAATTTCGACGTTCCTGATTTTGATTTCAGTTTTCTCGATTTTGTTGGTCTGCAGGTAGGTCAACGAGTATTACTGCAGGTGTTGTGTCGTAAAAGGCGTCCTAAAATTACTCGATTTTCTCATTTCTTTTATGTAGATCTGCTATGCGTATTTCTTTTGTTACTTCTGTTACTTTACTTTTGCGTTTTATGTCACTCTTTAATATTCTCAGATATGGTAGGCTGATGGGCGAAAAAATTCCGTAGCAATTTTGAATCTGATTTTGGTTTTTCTTGACTTTAACTTTAATTGTTCGATTGCTGATTTTGAGTTTTCAATTTCATTTTTCTTTACGATTTTGGTCTCTAGGAGTTCCTACTTGAGAACCTTCTATTAGTTCGGATTTTGATTTTGAAGTTGGGAATTCATCGATTTCAATTTGGTTTATGACATTTCTCCTTACAATTTCTCGATTATGATTTTCGATTATCTTGGATTGGAGTTTTCGATTTTGTTTGCTTTTGCGATTTTTGTTGTTAGGGGTTCCCGATTATAACTTTCAATTATTTAGGATTTATTTATAGTTGTGTTTGGGAATTTCGGTAACAACT
Source organism: Dermolepida albohirtum (assembly GCA_031893035.1). NCBI lineage: Eukaryota > Metazoa > Arthropoda > Insecta > Coleoptera > Scarabaeidae > Dermolepida > Dermolepida albohirtum. Next base: position 287,313 of record JAVIWB010006292.1, on the reverse strand, counting down.
CTTTTTGGTTTTGGCTATTCTTTCGGATTTTGACTGTATCGATTTGGTTTTGGATTATAATATGTATCGTTAGAGTTTCCGATTATAACTTTCGATTACTTCGAATTTGTATTTTGTGGTTAGTTTTTGGGAATTTATCGATTACACTTTGGTTTATGATATTTGACATTTTGACCTACCAATTTTGATTTTTAATTTTCTCCTGCACATGTCGCTTTGCGCTTGTTCCGTGCTCTGTAGGTCCGGCCAAAGGAATAGGACTACCGTATAATCGGTGTGAGGTAAATATCTTCTAAAGGACTCAACACACACCCTTTCGCTTTACCACCACTTGCTTACTTACTTTTTGCCTGTAGGTCCGGCCGAAGGAACAGATCGTATAACCAAAAGTTCTCGAAACGAGTCGAAGTACTTTTGTCTTGTCTGTCTGTTTGCTTCTTGACAGCGCGTCAGCAAACACATACTTTTTTGTGATTTGTTTTGGAATATTACCATGTGATATTGTCTCGGTTAGGTTTTGTTTGTGTTATTATACTTTTCGTTCCTTTCTCTCCTTCTTTTTATTTTGATTGAACTAATGTTGTTGACCTAGACATTCTGGATTTTATTTTTCTGTTTATTAAACACCTTAAATTTTGCTTCGATCTATTAAATTTTCTTTTGCCGTGTGGTTATATTCAATTTGTTATCGGATTATCATTTAGAGTAATTGTTTTTTTGTGTGAGCTTAATACTTTCCTTCTACCGGATTTGTAGTTAATCAGCGGGCTTTTTTTTTCGGTTTCTGTTTTTATTTTTTTGTATTTGGGCGTTGTCATCGCCGTGTTGGGACTGCTTGTGTCACTTCCATTTCGCGTGTTACTTTTCCGAAATAATTTAACTTTTTTTTGTGTCATGTCCACCTTGAGTCGAGTGTACAAGGGCTTTGTTGTTTCAGCACTATTGCAAATTTCGACTGTCTTGACTAAACTTTCTTCTTTTTCCTCTCTTCCTTTTTACTATCTATTTTTCTCAGTTTAAAATATTATAATATGAGAAAACTTATATTGTTATGCAGATTTTATTCTCAAGATTTGCATATACACAAGAGGATCAATGGGAGCTCAAGGAGCGTTATCACAGCAATACATTAGAGAAATTTAATAAATTCGTGAAACTGTTTAGTCGAGTTTTACTTTATGAAATATTTGAACAGCTGTATATAATGTATTGAAATGTATGAACATATTGATTGTAGACTATACTATTCAATGAAGGATTCCTTACTAGTAGTAGAGAACTTCTTCCTTTCTGTAGGTACTACATTGAGTAATATTGAAAAGGGCTCGCCAATTTAAACTTTTTAACAACTAGCATTTAAAATTAGCCTGCTGCAAACATGAATGTCACAGGCTGATTATGTAGAAGCTAAGCGTAGTTATTAATAATATATTAATTATATGCGGCATTGTAATTGGAATAGTCTATATGTAAAGCAGTTTATACTTCGGGCAAGCGAATTCAATTTTGCCTATAAATTAATTTTAATCTCGAGCTAACAATAAGTCGACTAGATACAAAGGTGTACATAATTGTAATCTCTAGCACCGTAGTATTTATTGATTTATGGCAGCTGTAACCTGTTGAAATGTAAACCTAGAACTCAATACTCTATTGAATAATAAATTAATAAATTTGTATCCCCGCCGTATAATTATAAACGGTATTAATAAATGAATATGCTGCGAACACGGTAAAAAGAAATATATAGAATTCTTTTTGCGCGCTATTTTTGTCCATAAAAATTACAGTATAGCTAATTAATTTAAAGTAATATAATTACTAAAGGATATCACAAAATTCCGAATTATTTATTAATTTCTTTGCAATTGCACCATATGAATAATTATCTGTATAAAGATATGGAATAAATATGTTAAATACCTTACGAATTATGGATAGTATACAATTCGAGATAAAATACATTATAATGGTCTCATAAAATCTTCTGACAAAAACTGCTATTTAGTTTCACAGAAAAATATATCTAAAAAGTAATTGTTCCAACCCCATTGAAAATTTAATTTATTAGTATGTGACGCAAATGCAACTAGTAATGCTTAAAAGTATTAACACTTGCGCGTAATACTTCTGTGTTAGTTAATATATAATAATTGTGGAAACGAAAGTTCGCAGCCAGCTCTTGCGTTGCAACAATAAAGAGAGTTGTTAATAGTTAATTAATATTTGTTAACCATCTAAAGTCCATGATGTGTCTCAGAGAGAAAGATTATTAGCAGAAATAAAGTTTTATATAAATATATAATTAATGAAAATTAGTATTTTTTCTACGCCATTGTCGATAAATTAAAATCACAGAAATTAATTAAAAATTTCTGAGCTGGAATAGGACCCGAACCCGTATCTGTCGTTTGCAAGATGGCTGCCGCATCGAGCAAACTTTGAAGCATTATATTATATACATATTTTAGATACCAATTTTATCTTTTTTATGGCGGCAGTTGATATTTGGAAATAATTTTCTACATTTCATTTTAAAGTAATAGCAATATAAGCAGAGAGTTTAAATGGAAGATCCTAAAATCCAAAACCTCGCAATTTTTAGAGCAATCCAATATTTATATTCAAAATAAAGTGCAGACCATTTAGATATTTCAAAAACTTTGTTATCGGGTTGAAGTACAATCAAAACATTTATGAATGGAACTCGACTTCGTTCATATGACCATCGTTCGATGACTCGGTCACACAATTCGGCCGAAACGGCTGCTATTTCGCGTTCAATGTCGGCTCTGAGTTCATCCAACGTTGTCGGCTTGTTGGCATAGACCAATGACTTGACGTAGCCCCAAAGAAAAAAGTCTAGAGGCGTTAAATCGCACGAACGAGGTGACCAATCGACTGGTCCATTTCTTGAGATAACACGCTCATCAAACTTACTCTTTAATAAATCGATTATAACGTGTGCCGTGTGGCTTGTGGCACCGTCCTGCTGAAACCGCATGTTGTCCAAGTCCATATCTTCCAATTCGGGCTGAAAATAATCGGTAATCATGGCGTGATAACGATTACCATTCACAGTAACGTGACGATCATTATCGTCGACGAAAAAATACACCAAACAGTTATTTTCTGTGGATGAAGTGGTATTTCATGAAGCACATGTGGATTTTCACCCGACCAATAACGCATATTTTGCTTATTGACGAACCCATTGAGCCAAAAATGAGCTTCGTTACTGAAAATGATTTTGCGATGGAATTGATCATCTTGGCGCATCTTTTCCAGAGCCCAATCGGAGAACGTACGTCGCTTCAAATGATCCATCGGCTTCAATTCTTGAGTCAGCTTGATCTTGTATGGGTGTAAACCAAGATCCTTACGCAAAATTCGCCATAAAGTGGTCTGGGCGATGCTCAACTCTTGAGAACGCCGTGGAATTGACTGATTTGGATCATTTGCTACGGACGTTTCAACGGCAGCGATATTTTCGACACTTCGACCAACCCGTTGTCTGGCACGGCAACATCACACAACGAATATGTAGACTCAAATTTTTGCACTAAACTTGTTACTGCCTGTCTACTAGGGCGAGAATTACGACCGAAAATCGGAGTTAACGCTCTTAAAGTAGCGGTCATCGACTCCGAATTTCTGTAGTAAATTTTTATAATTTGCAGACGTTGTTCGTTCGTGTACTTTACCATGATGAAAATGTTAAGTTTACTGAATAAATTGACAGTGACAGTTCGTTGATTGGTGAAGGGGTGCGTTCACAAATTGAATTAAAAGTTGTCAAGTCCCTATTGGAAAACCCTTTACATATAACGAACTTTAGGTAACAATGTTCATTCGATAGTCATCAATATGTTTCTGGATTGGACAATTTAAACTTGAGGATATGATCGCCCAAGAACATCAAAGATTGCAACAATTCCAGAAACAATCAATCAATTAATAATCTCCTTCATCGTCCCAAGGTTGTCACGCCCTTCTCTATACTAGGACCTAGTGTAGATTGTAGCATCGTAAGTCTGTATTGCTTACCTCAATAAAAGTAGAAACAAACATTTATGACATTTGCTACTTCTATGGGAGAACTAACCAGTGAACTCGGAGAGTAGAGGGGTTCCTGTATGAAAGTTTTTAAGAGGTGCCACAGGATTTAATCCCTAGGAGTATCCTTGCCAGTGCTGAGTCACATGGATCCAATACGTGCCAATTGTAAAATACAAAAGTTGGGAAAACCAAAAAGTAAATAAATAAAATAAAATGATATGGTGAAATTGGAAGAAAACTCGTAACCATTTGTAAACAGTCAACTCATTTATTAGCAAGAAAAATGCCGAACGATTACTCTCAATGACACCAGGACTTAATGATCAACGCTGGTACACGAAATCTCAGATATGCTAATAAAATTTTCTGACACATAATCAATATAAGAAAAAACGGATAACAAAGTCATTTGAATAAATTCTAGCTAATTGTTACGTTTATAGAGTGGTAGTAATCACAGAATTAAAAGTGAGTTGCATAAATATCAGCTGATTATTAATAGCAGTTAAATAATATTCGTATTTCAGATCTGAAGATCTTTGTATGAATGTCAGCCAATTAGTATTATAAAATGAATGCTAGTGGCATTTCCGATCTAAAGTTATTTGTGTAAATACCAACCAATTAGCATTAAATGAATACTGCTGATATTGCAGATCTAAAGTTATTTGTCCGGATATTAGCTAATTAAAAACATTAAATTAATGGTACTGGTATTTCACATCTAAAGTTCTTATAGTATGTACATACATATATATTATATTTACCAGCAAAATAATTAGTGACAAAATAGGGCGATTCTAATAAGTAGAACCTTAATAATTTCCAGCTAATTAGTTTTTAAAGACCTTAAATAGTAACTTCTTAATCTATAAATAATATGTTTGACTGGATACATATACAGTTCACAAGATTTTATATTAACCTTACATCCAACGGCTGAAGGCTCAGTCACGGAATATAATAGATAATAAACGATCTACTATCAATGACTCTGATCTTACTAATCAGCTAAATATTTTACAATATGATACGTTAATTTTAATTATACTTGAATTACTGATAAGAAAAATAATTTATAACTATTGAAATGTACAGATTGCAATTAGCACTTAAAATTATCTACGTTGACCCACTAGAGGATTCTGCATCGGGATAATCTGAAGGGTGTTTTAAGTCCTAGCTTTTATCAGACTCATTCAAATGTTGAGGAGAAAAAAAGATAATTTCAATGGTTACATGAAACCCTGAAAATTTCACAAGAAAACAATAGCAATTAGTAGTATAAAATAATTGTAGGTAATAATACTATCGTTGGAAGGTTGTAATAGAGTTTCAAACGAGTGTAACACAATAGAGTGACAATGAGTTCCACACATGCGGCTTTCAACAAAGAATCTTTTACAATTGAACTAATCCAACTTTAATGAAATTAAAGTAGGTACAGCGAGGTTCGAAGATCGTTAAAGGAATAAGCATTTTCCCTAAAATTAAATTAATCTAAAGTAGCACCATGAAGGAAGGCAGTTGCAAACACATGTACACACTAAAATAGATCGTTCGAAAATATACTCTTGAATGTTTCTTTAACTTAACCAACAACCAAGAAAAAGAAGCGTATGATTCGGTCCCAGGTATTCCCATTGAAAAGACAATTAATTCGTAAAATTCGACGGACGGGTAGCCCAAGCTTGTAAATAAGGATCGTCAACATGGAATTAATGAGATGGAACTAGTGATATCACAAAGAAAATAAAAATGACAAATCAATTTTAATTAATTAATTATAAAATAAAGGCCCGCCGTCGTTAGAAACTTGAAGACAGGAGCGTAGTAGGTTAAATTAAATAAGATGATAATTTTGCTATTAGAAATTCCTAGGAATCAATTGATGACTAGAAAATTAGACAAAAATTTTACAAAGGATATTAAATTGCTACGTACAGTGAATTGCATGAAATTTGACACAGGGTCAAAATAAACATGTAACAAAGTGATTTCAGGGCTAACATTGTTAGCATGTAGACTAAACGTGAAGATTATATTTTGCATGTAGAATTTAATATGTCTATGTTATTGGCAAAGTTAATGCCCCGAAACTTCAATTAAAAGTGCGAAGGAACGCAAACATTAGGTTATAATTTAAGGCAGTTTAACTAACTTTTGCGAAGACTACTTAAGATTGATTGAATTTTACTTCATCACTATGTTCCTCATTTCAAACGAAAGTTTTAGCTGTGGATATATCATGGTAGCCCTTTCCAAAAGAAAATCAAGACATGCTTGGGCGACTAAGGTAACGATTACGATTATTTTAGACTGGAAAGGAATAATTTCCATAAATTCTCTTGAAAAATCCAAATCACTAATGAACCGTATTATGCCACTCTACTAGACAAGTTTAGTAAAGCAGTTTCTGAAAAATGATTCGAAATAGGTCATAAGGGTATTCTCCTTGATCACGACACTGGACCTTCTCACACCAGCCAAGTTGTTCACGAAAAATTGAGGAGTTTATTCCCAAAGTCTACCCAAGTTACTTTAACTTATTCCAAAACCAAAACTTTTTCTCAATGGGAAGACATTGAACTACATTGAAGTTTAATCGTAATATGTTGTCAAATAATTATATTCCCTAATTTATTTGTTTCATTTCGAATCCTACTTCTAGTCAAAACTGCTTGTGTTTATTTTAACTGTGTTGTTATTATTAGGAAACGATTCGACTATAATTGCTGCAGAGCAATCTCCCATAATTTGGGCAACTACTTCAAATATTTATGTATATGCATATGAGTATAACAATATAACTATTACAGAAAAATCTGGAATAAATAAAGATGTATTACGTATCCATTAATACCAAACAAAAACATTTATTATGAAAATTTCACAAAATATCGTATCGGAATTTGCTCAGAAATTGGGGGAGTATTTGATAAAAAATATTCAGATTTCAGAAAACTAAAATTAACATCTAATAAATGTTTTATGTAGATTTTAATAATCTCAATTAAAAATTCATGGCACACTTAATTTTGAAGATATAAAAAAAAACGATGTGCTTCTTTATTATTATGTTAACAATAGCAATACACAGTACTAACACTAGTGAAATATAACGCCATATGGATAGAAGGTAGCTAGATCAAAGACTATTATCTAAGTTAGAAAATAATTTGAAAAAGTGTGAATCGCTTATAAAACTACATTAATTGAAAGAGAAGTGCAAACTAGAAAATGATTTTGGGGAAAACAATCAATAATCCATATTCTTCGTATACAATTCTTTATACAAATTAATCAAAATTAACAATAATGAAGTATTTAATAGACATCATAATATTTGTTGGTCTCGAGATAGGACTCACTTTCCTGTGAAAAAGTGAGATCAACATATTTTTTATAAAAGTCTGGTGTGTCATTTTTGGTAAGAAAACATTGGACTCATATCTTTATGACAACAGTTTGAATGAATTACGCTTTCTGCTTAACGAGTTAGATAATAGGCTAGTTCTATTACCACCAAATTTAATTGAAAATCTCAGATTCTTTCAACATGACGGAGCTGTGGGACCTGCTCATAATTTTCGAAATGTTTCTCAGTATCGTTTAGAAAGTTTTCTGAACTGGATTAATTATGCAGTTACAATATTCTGACTAGCAAGCTAATCAGATATTACGCCACTATATTTTTTACTTATGTGTTGCCATGTAAAATAAAGTACATAGAAGAAAGCCCAACAAGGACTCAAAAATGAATATTACGACAATCATAAGAAGTATCGTATCTCAGACTGCGAAGGATTTATTCCGAAAGAGTGATAAGGTGTGAAATGTTCATATGGAGTAATAGTGGTCATTTTAAGCATTTACAAAATTTAAAAAATAATAATAATACGAGTAAACTAGCAAAAGCTCTCCGTCGAAAGGCTGCAAAGTTACTCCCTTCAGAACCTACCTGTTGCCGCTACTCGACTAGACGGTTTCAGGAATGGGAAACCAAAAATGACGGTAATCAAGGAACGCCACAGTATTAAAAGAACCTTCAAACGCTGTATAATGTGAATACTTCGGTTGTTGGTAAAAATGAGTTGTATGAGTCGCAGGTTGCACAGGAGAATACAGACGTTATCAACAGCGTAAAATAAAACAGATTTCGATTAAATTCATAATAAATCAAAAACCTTTGCTACGTACTGGTAGTACAATGGCAAAATGCTGCGGGTCGCGAACAACCGCTCGGGGGAGCTTTGGTTTCTCTGGGCAGCAACAGAACGATGCCAGCTAGCTGTCGCGGAGGTCGTGGTTCGCAAGCTCGGTGATAGCTTTTGTTTTAATATTATATAAAAGGGCGCCAAGAGCAAAAATTATGGCAGATGTAATTGAACGTTATGTTCTCAACAGACCGTAGCTCTATTAACCAGTGAGTTGCCTCAGAATCCCCACAGTCTCGTTAAGTATGACATTGATACAAAAGAAACACCCAGTATATACCAGTTCAGAATTTATTCAAAAATAATATTAAATCAAACTCCCGTTAAGAGGAGAAACAAAAAAAATATATATGTAAAGATGTCAGGTAGAAAACAACATTTGCTAGTAAAAGCAAAACATTATTATTTCAACGCCCCCTATATATATAGAGTTTGCAAAGCAAACTAACTGACAGTTTCATTAATTGAATAAATTTAAAACAAACTAGGATATTGAGTTAATATATCTCACATACGACAATTCCTCAATTGGATAAATTTACATAAAATGGCGATGCTTAATTTCAAATATATATGCATATATATATACAATGCTCCCTGGATGTATTTTATACGTATTGAGACGAAAGGGGGAAGGAAAAAAAACTACTTATCGTTTTCCCACGTCGTAGTACGATTCGTGGGAGTTTAGGAACCTGATATGGAAGCGGCTCAACGAAAATTCGACGGAAACGGATCGATCAGTGGTAATCTGCAGGGAAGACTGTAGCAGCTACGATGTGTTGTTGGTAAATTACATATGCCGGTACTTGGGACCGGTACGAGAAGCCCTAGAACAACAATCACCAATAAGGGAGTGTACGTATATTTTTCCTTAATTGGCAGACACATACCTGTAGGTATTAACGGGCTGTTAAGAAGATTCGCTAATTATACTCATTTGCTTTACCGATCAACCACACATTTGTCTAGCAGAAATCGAGGCGAGTGGATAAGGAGAACGTCCGCCCTCTTGCAGAATTATCGTTTAAATGGGATCGATATAGATCGTTTCGTATCGGTCTAAATACGAGGAAGACTTAACGGGGGTGTTTTGCATTCGTACTATGGACACCTGCTTGTTACAAAAAATGGGGGATTCAAATTTGTCCACCACACTGTGAGAAATTCGACAGATGTAGCTTCAACAATATTGCCGCTATCAAAGTTCGGAAGTCCCTATTGCAAGACTCGTTATATTAATAACCTCGATATACATATATTCGGTTTACAGAAACAAACCAATAATTAAAATAGAGCTTATTAAAAATTCGTCTATGTGTACAGTATTAAATATTAAGTGTATAAGTATTTGAATAAATAAAATATTGAAAGTGTGTATATTGAGAGGGGAAAAGATTTGAAAACTTTCATTACCTAAGAAACTTGACAAATAAAATTACTAATGCTAGATCGCTGTATATTAATGACTAAACTTACTAAGATAAAAAGAAAAAGAATAAGATAGGAAAATTAACTTTTAATAATAAATATCGGCGAACTGCATTTGTTCAATTTAACTCCCTATAAAAACAAACTAATTTAACTAATTAACGTTAATAAGAATGGAGTTTCTCTAGAAACCTTCAAGCGTAGAAATTATTTATGCTGTCCTTCTAGAAGATTCGATAAGGATGCGGTATATTTCTTTTCCTCTTCCACAGCGAGATGATGCCTTTGAGAACTTATAAATTCCACTGAATAAGGGAAGAAATAATGGGGTGAATATAAAAAACACAACAGGAAATTAATACTCGTCGAGTGAAATTACACGAAAGTAAAAGACGTCTTACCTTGTGCAAATATAAAAAAAAACAGATGCTCATGAAAAAAGAATGTAACGATAAAGTTTCTCACGAATGAGTAGTAGTATTTGAAATATCAAAATATTCCGCAACTACTGATTTAGAAGGCTCGTTATTATTATAATATCACAAGAAACGATTCTAAGGCTTGAATATTTCTGAATTACATCTTTCACAGTACAGGCCGGAAGAAGAGTGTCCCATATATGAAAATTTTACCTGAATGTTCTTAGATAGAAGAAAGTTCCATACGTATGAGCAAATGCGGCTACTATAGACTTGGAAAATAACCAATGCAAACGTGGAATTATTTAGGAGATAAATAAAAATATCAGTAACAACAGAAAAGCTGAGATCCAAATTAATGATTCTACAAAAAAAAATATGATAGTAAAAAATTAAATATAATTAATGTATTAGAGGCAGGTAACACTATATATTTTTTAATTTTAGTTTCATTACTACATATTTATAATTTATCTTTTTTATTCTTAAAAAATATGTTATTCGATTTTATTATTTGCTTTTTCTTTTATTTTTTAAGTATTAAAAATAGTTCATTTCCTCAATTAGTAATAGTAAATACATTATTTTATTAATAAAAATCTAAAGAAGATAACCATCCCAAATCTTATATCTATAAAATCTGAAATAAAGTTAAGCATTTTAATAACGTCAAGGAAATAATCAATAGTTTATTTATCATTGAAATTTATGCTATCGATAAAAAAATATATTCATTGTTGATACAGTAGTATCAATACATAATTTTCTAGATATGTAATACACTAATGTATTTATGTAAGTATATACTTTTCTTCATTCATCGTGAACATCTTTTCATGTAATATGTCTTTTGTATTACTATTACTAATGTGTAGTAATACTGAGCATAAGACAATCATAAATATGACGCAATAATTTCTTCACACAATTCCGGTCAATTAAAATTATGAAGTGAAGAAATGAAATATCAGTTACAGTTAGAACTAGTATAACAGGATAACATTAGTTAAAAGTACAAGCTAATAAAAACTAATTTATGGATTTTACATTAAGTTTATCTACTGCAATCAATAAATTAGATTAATACAACTGATTTAATTATATTAACATACAACATAATGGATTGTTAGGATTAAAAATTCTGTGAACGTTCAACGAAAAAAAATAATTAGTTTGAGTCACGAACGCCTTTTAAAATAATGGCGTTTCAACAAGTTAAATAAAACACATTTAATGTGACTCCCTCGCATTCTCCCTTATCTAAATTTTTATTTCAAGGCAGAGGAGCAGTTTTAACATCTATTAAGAGAAGGAAGTGCGTTACAAATTTCTGCTTTCACTTAAAAACATTGTCGTAAAAGGGAAACATCTATTTTTATTATTAAGGCTTTAAAGTGTTAAATATCAACTTATGCCTATTAACCTGCAAAATAAATATTAAGTACAGGATAACTTCACAGATTTTTTTAGCGTATTTGCAAAATATACTTTTACCATATTTGTCGTATAAATTAGTGTGAATATGAATAATGATTTCCATGGTTTCAACTAAACCGCGGAAGTTATTAACTGTAAACGTAGACATACAAATAAATCTAACATTTATAAACAGACATACATTTAAATCGAAAACGTGTCACATTAGACCAGGTATGGGCAACCTTTGACATGTTGTGGGCCAAACTTTTATGTCCAAATACGTTCGCGGGCCGCGTTTAAAAGCAGTGCATTTTAAAGTAGTGTTCATAATTTTTACCGATAGATGTCAGACATGAAATAATACGACAATGCCTTGCGTGCCGGATCAAATCTTACAACTGGTCGGTTGTTGCCCATACCATATATGCATTAGACGATAAATTATCTAAATTAAAAAAATATCAACTAAAAATAAAATAAAATATTTCTTTTTTAAATAATGTTTCTTTTCATGTATTCGTTTGCATCATACTATCTAGAAACACAAAAGTTATAAGTAATAATATTTTGGTTAAAACAACATTCAACCATTAGTATCGGGATTAGTAACCGTCTAGATAAGTTTCTTTACTTTAATCTATATAATATGTAAGTTTGAGTAGAAATAATAATAATCTATTATGTTCGTACTGTCAACAACATTAAAGACGTCAAATAGTAGATACACAAATCACCGTAATAAAATAAGGCATACATATAATGTTAATTACAATTAGCCAAACATGTTAAAATGTAAAATAAATAGAACAAAACTGAATTGTCATGTCAACATTTGTACTTAAAAATTCATGTGCTATAAAAAAGGTTTCTGGATTAAATTTTTTAAATTCAGTTTTCAATTGTTATTGTTTTTTCACTTTGATGTATATTATTGTAAATTGCAATACATTGACACATACTGGATCTTTGAATTTTTGTTCATTTCGCGGCAATAACCACGTGCCGTACCTCCAGTATTACAGTTATGTTTTAGTTAGTATTTCTTGCAATATTCATTATAGTTAACCTTAACACACGGATTACATTCAAGAATAAGATATAAGGTAAGGTAAATTGTGACCTTTAAAAAGCGATCTGCATGTATCTCGCTTAGTTTAGTTGTATCGGTGTTTTTCTAGAGTATGACTGACATGAAATTAGCTTTATTCGGGCATGTGAGCGGTGCCACCCCAACTGGTTCGAATATAGATTGAAGGTTAAATTTTTGAAGAAGTACCACTCGAAGACTCCCCAGCCCATAGAGTACACCAATAGTAATTTTTGTGCTTGTAATGGAATCTTAAGAGTCTCCTGTGAAATCTCTTTACTCGTACCGCTGAACAAAATTTTTGGATCAACGGTCAACTACTTTTCGGGCATTTTAGCAAGACTTTAATTCTTGCGTGAGCTGAGTCTCGTAAGGATATTGACCAAGATTCTTCTGCAAAATTTTTGACAAAGTGAATGGGCACAAACCCAAATACTGCCTACGGTACCAAATCGACTCATTCGCGTCTTCCTCAATACTATGCTCAGTAACGGATATTTTTTTCTGTTTCTCATCTATGTGTATGATTGTTTCGTGCATTTTATGGTCGTATAATTGGCACTTTAATGAAATAGGCATATTATGTCGATTATAAAATGCACGAAACCCAAGTACGATTTTAAAAATAAAATTGCAAGCGTTATTGGAAGTCAACCTTGGCATGATGAAATGACAAAATAAATGTCACCAAGTCACATTTATTTTGTACGGCACTCTAAAAAACACCCAATATATAACTGGTTTTCAAAAGTTTTGTATTTTAAATATTTTATGCATAGTTAATCGCAACAGTCTTCGTCATCAAATGTGAATATCCGACAATGACCAAATATATTTAATTGTATTTAAAAACTTAAATAAATATTTAAACCTCAAATAATTATATGATACCTATTATCTATAAATGTGAGGAGCCTCAAAAGTAATTACGTGGCTTGTAATATGCGTGAATTAATAATAAAGCTACATAAAGAAAAGGAGAAAAGGACATTCAAAGAATCTAAATGAACGCGATAAGAGAACTGCTACAAGCGCAATGTGTTCAAAACCATAGACAAGTGCACCAAAGATAACCGCATAAGTGGAATTGTAAACTACAAAGAGAAGGTATTCAAAAAAGAAAACTTTAATAAAAGGTTGTTAATGGATGCTTATTGTAAATCACATGTGCCATGCTTTATAATGTGCAACTATTATCCACGCTTAATGGAAGGTCGTTTGCGTGATATATTATAGCTAGCTTTTCTTCAACTTCTCTTTAAGTTTTAAGTCCCTGACCGTGTTTATTTAGAATCTCTGGATGCCTATTTCTTAAAGCAATTTCAACAGTTTCAGATATTTTGAATTTTTCTATTAATTCTGTACTGTAAAATTGCAGAATCGATTAAAGTATGACTAACTATGACAAACAATTTTCATTATTATTCCTTATACTATTTGGAATAACTCAAATAAAAAGTCGCCATTATTATTCTAATAAGCAGCCGAAGGCAGGTAAAGTTTGTAATTTGGGCATAACTAGAAGCAAAATAATTAAAAAATAAATAGTAAGTTAAATTAAAAAGAAAATTCTAGGAAACGAAATCTTGAACTAGTTTATAACAGATAAATTTTAAAAAAGAAATGTCCTGTTTGAAAAACTATTAGAAAATTGAAAGGTGAATAATTTTTTAATGTAGGTAGAAACTAGTAAATTACATTTTAATTTAACTTTAAATAAAAAAATATACAGGAATTAAAGTATTTATTTAATTTGTACAGGTTTGCATCTATATCTGTTATGCAAACATATTGTTGTGTATTTTAAACTAGGTATTTATGTAAATCTAAACATGCGTTATGTAACGACACCCAAATGTGCAGATTATGTTTGGGGATACAAAAATCACACGCAATGCACTACATTAGTTTACTATATGAAAGGTTCTTAGTAAAAACATTGCATTCATGTATATAAAAATGGACATTATGCGTAAGTATAATTATATATCGATTGTCTTGTTTCGAGTATGATTGAAACGGTGAGATGAATTTATATATCTTGAAAGCTATTAGATTTTTCTTATTGTATGACACTTATTCTTATTATATTATCATACTACACCACAATCTCAGTGAAAAGTAAAATATTGACAAACAAATACTTCCATTGTATTGTATATACATAGGTTCGGGTATAATTTTTTACTTAAAATGCACAGAATGTAGTTGAAATTGATTTAAAATATTGCATTGTACAAATGAATTTAACAAGAGCGTTGGTATTTAATGAGCACATTTTGTGTGTAAAATAGACGAAATGGTATACTGTAAACGGCATCTTAAATAATAGAATAATGCGGTACAATACTAATTGGAAATAACCCTCATTAATATACAATTTCTATGTGATTTTGTGAGTGGTGTATGTGACATCTCAACCATTGATCAAGGTTAAGAGAATCAAAACATCTATCGCAACGATCAGATTAAGTAATCTTTAAAATGATATAACCAAGTGAAATAAGAAAAAATAAAAATATAAAGTGGGAATTCAGTGATAAACGAGAGAAATTGAATGAAAATAAAATAAAAAAATAGATTTAGAACATTATAGAAAAGAAAAGCAAAAGTAAAGGAGCTAATACATTGTCAAGGCAAAGGATAGGATACGTCATGAATATTGGTGATTTTTTGCATGAAGATTTTTCTTCGATCATCTTAGCGTGGGATATTAAAGTCGACTAGATGAGGATTTTGGTAAAATATTAGAGGCCCTTATGCTTCGTAAAAGGCACTAATGATATTTTAAAATATTTTAATTAATTTGTATGGATTCTCCGACTTATCAAAATTTTTAAATTAATTTTTTGATTGGATTTAAATTAAATTAGGTAGGAGGTAGGACCATAGAAAACTAATTAGAACGAAGCTTATATTTTAATTTTTCAGAACGCATTTAATTATTTAATTTAAAATATCACTTTGTATAATTGTCAAATATTTAGTCGCAGATAGACGGTAGGATAGACGCATTACTAAACAAAAGATGTGATTAGAGTTATTTGTTATTTTGATTCGACAAGACAAACAAGAAATCAAAAATTTGGATTTGGACTATAATTGTTTTTCAATATTTAATTTTGTGTTGTTAAAAATACAGGGCCACAAATTATATGTGTAGCTCGTTGATGGCCATGATTATGAGGAGTGCGTACATGTGTCCTTAGTTGTGTTGTCTATACTAGAAGACGAGATTCTTTAAATTTAAAATTTGTAATCCAAATTTTTTAAAACTGAGATTTTCATTTTTAAATTAAGTTGAAATCTAAATATTTTTAAAGAGTTATAGTTACGATTTAATATCAATTCTGTACATAAATAAAACACCCAACTTACTATGTGTGGTATATTTAAAAACGTTTTAAGTGCTTGAAAAGTTACCAATTTATTATTATAACATTTTAGTAATTTATCCTTTTACTTATCCGAATGTTGTGTTACATGCTTAAATTGGCATCAATAGTTGCGGACCCCGAAAAGAGGCTACCCTTACTTCAGAATCTGGGAGGGGAGAGACATTTTTGATGAGATAAGACAGGGAAGAGCAATAGGTGAAGCGAAGAGGTCTCACGCTTGCTGTCGCACCCACGTTAGATATAAAAGTGATCCGGAAGTAATTCTTCGAAGTATTTAGTGATGGAATAGTTATTCTACAACCATAGATTGGTTCCGATTCGAAGATTACCGAATATTGTAGGCAAAATTTTGCGGAATTGCCCCTACGTGTTACGTATCTGTCTCTGTACACCTTTTGGGTGGATTTATCCGGATGAACATCGGCGTGGAGAGTCTGCAAAATTTCCGTAAGCGAACCTAAAGGTGGCCCTTATTTTAGTAATCATCTTAACATGGTAGGCACCGTTTGTAATTGTCTCATCGCCATTATCGAGAAAACACCGTCGATTACGACAAAAGAATTTCACTGGCCCTGTGGACACTCAGCCGTACCTGAATTCTTGGAACTCTAACTGCAAATTTTAATGATGTAGGAATAATGTGATCTTTCTTTTTGTTTTAAGCCAACCGAAAAATTAGAGTCAGTTGCTTTCTGTTGTTAAATTAGATATAATGAAATTTGGTTACCGCTTTACGGCCTGGTGAAAATATTAGAATCATTTTCCTTATTTTTTTCTGTTATCAAATTTCATATAATAAATCTTGTTAAATAATTTATAACGTTCACGAGCGGCACGTTCTACATGTACTTTTTCCTGTTAAATAATTTATAACGTTCACATGTACTTTTTCCTTGTTTTCTTTGGTTCATATGTAAGAAACAGTCACCTTGTGTACATCTATTAAATGTTTTATATTTACACATCTAATAAAAATTAGCAGTATCGTCGAACAGATGGACATTGTGTAATTTTTTGTAAACTTTGTTCGTTTAAAATTTAATTAATCTCAGTCATCAATTTCGAAGTTGCACGAACGGTTAGTTTAATATTCTTATAATTTTTTAATTTTTTTATTTAGTTGATAGAATTCTTGTTTTCGAGTAAATTCAATGCATTGATTTTCTCTTTTTTTTGTAACTCGAGACCGATGTTTGCGAAGTTATTTTTTATTTGTAATATACAACGATGCCCAAATTTTGTTACAACACATTAATAAGTTGATTTAGCTTTATTGGACTGTTTCCCTTTAATTTGTAATATACACCGTTACTCAAAATTTTGTTACAACACATTAATAAGTTGATTTAGCTGTGTTGGATTGTTCCGTTTTAGTTTGTAATATGCACCGTTGGCCCAAATGTTTGGTACCAACGCAGATAGTAAGGTGATTTAAATTTATTTAATTGTCAACAAACTATTCCTTCATTTTAATACCCAAGTTTTGTTGTCTTTCTTTTGTCTTCCTCCTTCTCTCGCTCGTAAAGGAATTAATAAGTAGCAATTGGCGAATACCGACTAGGAACTCCCGCCCTCTTTGACAGCCATTCGGATCTCAACATTGATCCAGATGTTGCTAGGGATAAATGTTGTGGCGCCCCGAAAATCCTTAGAATTTGTAACCGCGACCCGTCTCCCGACGTGAGAAACTGAGCTAGGTCCTCTAGCAGCAACCCAGGACTGAATAAAAAAAAACCGCAATCCGGGCTAAAGGGAAAAATCACTCCGATTCCAAAGGGATGACGCGCCATAGCACTGGATGATAAATCTGGTTGATTTAAAAGAACCTCTGCTTAGTACCTTTAAACATTTTACAAAAGTTTCGTTCTTAATTAAATATTTTGCTGTTTGAGAATATTCCTCATTAGGTAGGTTTTATTTTATATTTATTTATAGCACATATCACAGCAATGTGTATGTGGTACAATATTCAGTAATTAAATTTTAAATAAATTTGTTTTGATGCATTCTTTTAAATACTTAACATATTTGGATATATATTGTGTTAATTTTGTTACATTTCAAAAATTAGATCTCAACTATTTATTATATTTCCATTTTTCCATATAATCCCTATATACATTACATGATTTTGAAACAAGTGCTTAGTTAATTATTCTTTAAGAAAAGAAATAAATTTTTCAAAAATAATTTTATCGGAAGTACCACTTATGTATGTGAATTATCGCGACGTCGTTTTTCTAAATCTTTGTGTTCAGAAGTAATTCCTAAAGTTTGCGTTTCGAGTAAAGACAATTGAAACGAGCGAGCTTTTATTTTAAAGAGACGTGATTCTGAAAGAATTGCGGTTTCCGGCATTAAATTGAGCAGAATCAATTATGACCTCTAGCGCTGGAAGGTTTAATCAGACTAGGAACTAGACCCGACTTAACCGATATATATTTGCTTCTGAGAATAAAGAGATAAGAGAAGTAAGAAAACAAGAAAGATACAGTCAGGTGGTTTTCTGGTTGAACGTTACATAGTTGTAATTAATATTTATAGGGATTACGTGACCTTTTCCGTAAATGCGATCTTGTGGTCTTTCGGGTTGCTCTATGTCTCCAATTTCAATGCAAAACAATAGAAACAGCTAAAACGATTGTCGATAAATAACTAATTGTAAATAATGTATTCCACGAAAAATAGAGATCGTTCGAAAATATTACACAGAAGACGAATGATGTTAAAGTTTTTGTATTTATCTTGTACTAACATAAAAAGCTCTAGATTAATAAGCTAATTGACGTCCTTTCCAAATTATTTGAAAAATTTATCTATGAACTCTTAATTAATTTCTTTATAAAGTAAATAATAAACGTAAAAAGCAAATGCTACATGGTTTTCTTAAAGAGACGTGCATAGAAACTGCGCTTTTCAGTTTCATTAATACTATCTTAACAGCTTTTGAAAATATAAATGTGGTATATTATTAGGTCTCTAAAAACACTTGATAGTATTGATCATTATAGTTTATTTCAAAAGTTACAATCTTATGGGATCAATGGCGTCATAGTTGTTCGTCTAAAAAATGACAGTGTGATCTCGAGAGCGTATTTCTTGATTAAAGCAGCCTTGGTTAAATTGCCTACGCTTCATCTGTTTTTGCAAAGAATATTCGCAGGGTTACTGATCTCATCGCTGCTGCATTGAAACCGAACTTTGTTATTTCCTATTGGAGTGTTCTGTTTACAATGGAGTGGTTTTTAAAAAAGGATTTGTCAGATATATAAGAGATGGCTGACATCACGGTTAAGATTGTTGGGATGTTTTGGTTGTACTTGGTTAAATACTTGAGGTAGTGAATTATATATATATATATATATATATATATATATATATATATATATACATATATATCACAAACGAAATAGAAGAAGAAATAATATATATATATATATATATATTTCTTCTTCTATTTCGTTTGTGATATATATATATATATATATATATATATATATATATATCACAAACGAAATAGAAGAAGAAATAATATATATATATATATATATATATATGAGCGGGCTCTCGGCGATGTTGGATAGAAGTTCTCGAAAGAATCGACGTCTCGACGTTTTCATGACATCTTAATCATCTTCTTCAGGAGTTATTTCATAGTGAAGCGTCAATCTGAACTGACTGTGACTGCTCCTCCCTCTGCTTTATATACTGGCTCCTCGTAATTCGATCCAAATTTAATTGGATTATAATGATGCTATTCGCACTGAACGCGAAAGTGGGGTTTTCACTACGGTCAGAAGTTGGGAAGGGTGATGGTGTGACTTTCCATTCAGATATCCGTTGGTGTGTGTTCCATTTCTGTAAATTGTGCGAGCTATTCTTCCGTTGAGTTCCTTAATCAGAAGAACATCTAGGAAATGTAGTTTGTTCCTATTTTCATCGTAAATTTTATGTTATCGTGGTAGTTGTTAAATGTTGTAAAAACTTATCTAACTCGTCTCGTCCGTGTGGCTAGATGACAAAAGTGTTGTCAACATATCGAGGCCATAGTATGGGTTTTAGCACCGAAGCCGTAATTGCCCTTTCCTCGATGTGAGTCAGGTCGGTGCTGAAACCTAAGCTATGGCTTCGATATGTTGATAACAAGTTTGTCATCAAATCACGGACAAGAAGAGTTGGATAAGTTTTTGCAACATCTAAACAATATATACATAATAATATAGATTAACGGATTTATATCCAATTAGCTGTTTATTATGTAAAGGTATCGTTTACTTTATGCCATTCTATCTACATTATATGCAATTTTATATTATGTTTTTTTAGGTATACTAACTAATAATCTGTGATTAAAACACTTAAATTAGTTTCGAGTCCCAATACATTTGCTAAATTCTATTAATATAATACAATATTTTAAATCAATTTAAATTACATGTAGTTAAGTCAATTTAAACTACATTTTGTCCTTTTAGTGTTACAAAAAATTATATTCGAACGTATAAATTATCTACAGTAAAGTGTTTTAGTCTAGGTTCTATCCTTTATTGAGGTTGTGGGATACAAGGAAGTTTTAGTAGCTTTCAGGAAACATGAAAGTGAACTGGTTCAATTTTATTCGAAACAAGATTATCGATATATAATTACAGGTATCCTTCTAAAAATTAAATTATACCTTTCTATTGTACAATGTTTTTGTTTACTTGTATGTAATATTTTACTAAGAATGGTAAACCTTTTGTGCAGTAAAATAATGAATATAAGTGCATTACGAGTGCGTTTTTGTATTGGCACACATAATCTGTACATTTGAGTGTTGCATCATAATGCATAAATGCCTAATTTAAGATACAGCAACATGTTGAAAATTTATATATATAGATTTACATACATGTCGAACTTCTTGTCATCTTCATCTCTTAGCATGCAGCTTTCTCTTAGAACTGATATCGAAAATGTTGAATTTCATTTATTATAGATATAACTAAAAAATGAGACCAACTTCAAAATTTATAAAAACAGAATAAAAGGAGAAAAGTTAATGTTCCAAGATTCGTACATGCCAGCAATTTGAGTAACACTTCCATTGTCTACTTACTTATGTATAAGTTGTGCGGAGCGTTAGTTTCGAGTGTACCTAGATGTCAATTAGTGTGGATCAATATATTGCATACAAATCGAATTAACGTTATATGATTAATATTTATCAAGTAACTGAAATTTAACCGCATGAGGGAGAACTACATTTCGCAATTAAAGAGCTTTGCCTGTTCACTTAATGAGTAATAATCCACATTTTATTTATTCTATTATTAACCACTATAAAAAGAAGGTTCGGTATCACAATTTTACAGAACTTACAAATTGCCCAAATACGCAATAGAAAGAATTATCGTAACCTTCACAGCACACATGGAATAAATTTTCAACGTATTTCAAAAGTTATTGTTCCTACAATAGACTTTCATTAAAAACTAAGACTAGCTTTACCAAAACTTTATTACTCTTAAAGGACAATGTTTTTATAACGTTCTTTATAACCCCCCGTAATCCAATAACCGTGTCGTAATGGCGCTGCCATTGTTCGAGAGCATGACGGAAGCCACACGTTGAGAGATTTTCAAAATCGCCTCTAATGTCTTAACACACAGATTCTCAACCTTGGGGAGCACTCCCTCTAGGGGAGCGCAATAACACTAAATGGGCGGCGCAAGCATATAGCAAAAATATGAAAAAGTGTTATTTTTTATGGAAAATTGTTTAATTTACTGAAAGAAAAGTAATAAATTACGTTCTGACATAAATTACAAATAAGTTTGATAATTATGAGTAATTCCCTTAGGCCTGTCTTGTACAACAAAGTTTTTTGAAACTGTTTGGTATTTGAAATTGACACGCAGAGATCTTTTTCTATATTTAGCTGAGATCTACATTTTGTTTTAAAAACAGCTATCGTAGAAAAACCAGTTTCGCAAAGGTAGGGCGTTGAAAATGGTAGTAGTACATGAAATGCAATTATTTTCAGTGACGAAAATTCATTAACCACCCCTGCCCAAAATTCAAATTTTTTTTCATTTCACCATTTGCCGTGACGTCTGTGAAGATATTTTCTTCGGCGGTTGTGTCGCCTTCGGAAATAATACATACACATAATAATACATATAACTTACTATAAAGTTATAGTCAGGCAAAAATACTGTTTAAAATTCTTTGTCAGCATAGCCAAATA
Source organism: Dermolepida albohirtum (assembly GCA_031893035.1). Lineage (NCBI taxonomy): Eukaryota > Metazoa > Arthropoda > Insecta > Coleoptera > Scarabaeidae > Dermolepida > Dermolepida albohirtum. Next base: position 265,054 of record JAVIWB010006292.1, on the reverse strand, counting down.
ATTTCGATGGTTACAAAACAACTTTAAAAATTATTTTTCGACCTTGTAAGTTTTAGCAAATTCATCCATATTTATTTCTAGGGCTTTTTATATCTCTGCTGCACAATGCCAATCTTCTACAAGAAGCATTAATTTGTATGCAAAATATGTTTGTTTAGTCCTTGGAGTTGCGGATTTTAGGTATCTAATTTCTTGAATATGTCGATCAAACAGCTCAATTTCATCACAAATAAATCATCTCGAAACTTCTTGGCTTCCGGTCTGTTGCGTTCTCCTAGAAAAATGGCGATTTTGTCTCTTAACAAAAACGTTGCAAAACCTTTCCACATGATAACCATCTCATCTCATTATAAAACAGTAACACCGAATGTAATTCACCCATGTCATTACAAAGTGCAGCAAAGATTCTTGATTTAACGGTTTTTTTTGGAGTCTTTCAGATATTGTCAAGCTGAATTGAAAACAATTACTCACGGAACTTCCCGAAAAGCTGATGTTGTGTATCTTCGGCTATATTACTAATTCAAAGGACAATATCATTTGATAGAGGTATAGAGGGCAATTGTTTGAAAAAATTATCTCCAAAACATAGTTTCTACAATCTCAATCACAGCTGGCAGAATTAGTTCATCAATGATGGGAGCCTTTATTTTGGATTAGTTTATTTTGGTTATTCAATTGTAACAGTTTATAGTTGTGAATTAGTGAATTAATAACTATCATCACATCATAAAAGAATCACTATTATCACCCATTATCCATATATAAACGCGTCCCCCATCGACACCAGTTTCAGTGCAGTAGTTCAGCCCTGAAGATGTCCCATACAAATGGGTACGAAACGTCGGCAGATAGATGATTTAGAACAGTACAGTCGTCGTAATAACTTGAGAATATTTGGTGTGCTCGTTGAACCAAATGAGGACACAAGAAATGTTGTTTCAAAGTTTTGTCAAGAGAAACTTCAATTAGATATTTCATCACAACTAATGGACTCCTGTCATAGACTACCCGCTAAAGAACCATATCACCAGCCAATAATTGTTAAATTTCTTCATTATGGTACTAAGAAACTTATATCGACTAAAAAAAAACAATTAAAAGGTACTAAATTTGTCATAAAGGAGGATTTAACAAAAACACGAAATTCTCTATTGAAAGAAGCCTCGAAAAAATATGGTAGTAAATTTGTTTGGTCGAGCGACGGAAAAATATTTGTGAAAGTGGAGGGAAAAGTGAGGGTTTTGAAATCTTTCAGTGATTTAAACTGACTTCTATTTGTTTCACTGCAATGTATACGAGTGGATCTACCTTGTTATCGATTCTCTGTCACCTTGCTTTTTGTGTTTGTTTACAAGTACATAAAGTGAATTTTATTTTTATTATATATTAGTTTTTCAAATATTGGTCATTCTTTTTATTCTTATTTTTGTTATTTTTCTTAAATTTTGTTAAGGTATTCTTTTTTTTTGCATTTGTATATAGTATGTTCAGTATTTGATAATTACTTTAGATGAAGTTTCTCATTTGATACATTAATAGAATTACAGTTATGTTTTTATGTTCGCATAAATATTATGAATATTGATGAATTGAAGATTGCACACATTAATGCTCGTTCTATTGTTCCCAAGTTACATAAGCTATCTGGATTTATCTATACATATAATTATGATATAGTAGTTATTAGTGAGACTTGGTTAAACGGTAATATTTCTGATAATGTAGTTTGCATTCCAGGTTATACTGTTGTGCGCAGGGATAGGCCTACACATGGGGGTGGTGTTTGCATATACTATCGCGATGGTTTGAGGGCTGCTTGCATCTCTTGCAGCACGTCTATTGAGCAAATTTGGATAGGTTTCCGAATTAAGCATATGAAACTGGCGGTAGGTGTGACGTATAAGCCTCCAAATCAATACTACAGATCATTTTGTGATGATCTTGAGGGGCAGCTTGCGTCTGTGTCTATGGACTATGATATTGTTATTTGCCTTGGTGATATTAACATGGATTTGCTTTCCATTGACAATAATCTAGCAGGGCTATACTTTTTGAATATGATCGAATCTCTTGGTATGACTCAACTAATAAACAATCCTACTAGAGGAGACAATCTGTTAGATGTTATTGTGACCTCTGGCTCAGATAGTGTTACGCATTCGGGTTTGGCTGAGGAGAAGTTCTCTGATCATGATTCCATTTATTGTGCGATTAAAATAACAGCGAGGGATTCTGGCTGTGTTTACAAAACTATTAGAAATTTCAAATTTTTCGATCGTATGACGTTTCTTAGTGATCTGAGTGTGGTTCCGTTTTATAATATGTTTACTATGCCTGGCATTGATGATAAAATTATATACTTTATGGATCGATTACTTCAATTATTCGACAGGTATGCTCCGATTCATACTCTGAGGGTTACTAAGATATCTCCGCCGTGGATCACTGATAATGTGAGGCTAATGATGCAGCTGCGCGATGGCGCTCTTGCTAGATTCAGGAAAAGTCGATTAAACAGTCATTGGAATTATTATAAAAGTTTAAGAAATTACACAACGAAGGCGGTTCATATGGAAAAGAAGGCTTATTTTAATTATGAACTCACAAAAAGAACGACTAAGGATATGTGGAAAATGCTGAGGAAGCTTAATTTGGGAGGTAAGTCTGAAGGTATTCCCCTCGCTTTGCAGGATGTCACAGCTATTAATGATTACTTTCTAGACAGTGTTCCGAATGGTGTTGCTGATCCTGACTTAAAGGTCTTCTATAACTCGAATAAATTTAATAGATCTTGCGAAGAATTTCATTTTAAACCCATTCAAGAAATTGAACTACGTAATATAATTTCAGGAATGAAAGGCGGTACCCCTGGTTGGGATACCTTAAGGATTGATATGATAAAATTGTCCTGCCCTGTCATTCTTCCCTACTTACTACGTATAATTAATTCATGTTTAGTTGAAAATTACTTTTCTTTATTATGGACGAGGGCTATCGTACGGCCTGTTCCGAAGTCTTCGAATCCGTCAAATTTCAAGGACTTGCGTCCGATAAGTATCCTGCCAGTTATTTCTAAAATCATAGAAAAAATTATGAATTGCCAGTTGAGGGATTTCTTAGAAATGAATAAGGTCTTGCCTGACTTTCAGTCGGGCTTTCGTGCGGGGCACAGTTGTACGACTGCTCTGCTTGAGGTCTCTGATGATCTGCTCACTGCTGCTGATGCTGGTAAAGTCTCTGTTCTTACCTTGTTGGATTTTAGTCGAGCCTTTGATACCCTTGATCATGAGCTTCTCTTCTCTATTTTGAATTATGTCGGGTTATCGCAATCGGCTGTTAAGATGCTTACTTATTATTTGAGTGGTAGGATCCAGTGTGTCTCACTGAATGGAAAATCTTCCCATTACAGGTCTATTACTCGTGGCATTCCACAGGGCTCAGTATTGCGTCCTCTTCTATTTACTATTTATACCGCCTTTTTTCATACGAGTCTGAGGCATTGTAGAGTGCATATGTATGCTGATGATATTCAGATCTATCACTCATTTTCTATCGCTGATAATCTGGCGGCTATACAGCATATTAATTGTGACCTGAATTCGATTTCAGAGTTTTCATCTCGGCATGCACTTGTCTTGAATCCTTCAAAGACAGTGGTTCTCCTCTTCGGAAATAGGAGTGGTGTTTCCTTGCTTCAAGGTAATGTAAATCTTAATATTGCAGGTGTAGACTTACCTGTTCAATCTGAGTCGAAAAACTTAGGAGTTGTTTTGGACACTCAACTGAGATTTGAAACGCATGTTCTTCAATGTGTTAGACGTGCCTACGTCAATTTAAAGTTAATATTCCCCCATAGGCACTGTCTTGCGATTGACACCAAGCGTAGCCTGTGCGACTCGTTGGTGTTGTCGCATTTTTCGTTTGGCTGTGAGTTGTATGGTCCATGTTTAAATGCTAATTCTGTCTCACGTATTCAGAGAGTCCAGAATTCATGTCTCAGATTGATATTCGGTGTAAAGAAATTTGACCACATCACGCACAAATTGAGTGTGGCCGGATGGTTAAATATGAGAGACAGACGAACCTTGCAGATGGCCACTCTGTTTCATAGAATCGTGATGTGTGGGCGGCCTGCGTACTTATATAATAAAATTATATTTAGAACGGATGTGCACACATTAAACTTGAGATTTAGGGGCACACTCACTCCGCCTGTGCATAGAACGACATTATATGAGCGCTCGTATTCGTATCAGATTGCCAAGGTCTACAATGCTGTGCCTAGTAAATTTAAGTGCTTCTCCCTTCAACGTTTTAGATTTCTCTTGAAGCAGGAGTTGTTGTCCAGATAGCTGTGTGTTGTCTTCGCTTCATCTTGACTTAATTATTTGAGTTCAATTTGTTGTGTATCACTGAAAAGTTTTTTTTTTATTTTTTTTTTCTTTTTTTATTTTTGTATATATTACTTATATTTACTTACAGAATTTTAGGTTAAGTTAGTTTCTAGGCATTTTCTTTTTGTCAATTTGTTGTTAGTCTCAGGGTGCCATAGGAAGAACAACTTTGTTTGAAGTTGATATGCACCCTGTGATTTTCAGGGGGGGGAAGAGGGAAATAAGAATTATTGAAATTGTATTTTTGACTTATTGTAAGGTTAAATTTATATACTTCTTTCTTTTCTTTTTGGAAATAAACTATTATTATTATTATTATTATATACTAGTGACGCGGTTCCAGCCCGGAAACCCAGAAGCAGATAGCAACAAATATGACTGTCTATAAAAACAGATAGTACTAATGACTTGAAAACAAACGCCAATCGGGGTTTCTGTTTACATAAAAAAAATTATCTTAAAAAAAGTGCTTCAACAATGTTCGTTATCCAAAATTGTAAATAGGTAGATACAAGATTTGTAGTAAGTTTTGCATTTTGCAAAATATTTCGTATTTAACCGTTACTCTGTATCTTCGAATGTCAATACATCAAAGAGCTAAATAATGCCATATTCCAGTAAGACAATGCCTTTCCTCATGTTGCTGCTGTTACATTATGATTTATGTAACAGGTCAATATTGAGGAGCTGGTATGCGTTCTGACCCTGCGATAAGCTTTCAAAGCATAAGATGTCCTTCGATTTGCTTAGAATAAGCTTCCAGAGGAGTCCATAGAACATCTTGTTAGAAGTATGCTCGGACAAAGAGCAAAACGCATTCGATATAAGTTAAACTTCGCATGTAGATGAAATTTTAAAAATTTATTTGTTCGGATGTTTATGACTCTTATTACAATAAAATTATACTGAAGATTAGTTATTTGACTAATTGAGAACTAAATAATAAATTAAAATAAATTATAATACGCTGCTCATCTTTATATACTAAACTAAAGGCGTGGTTTGCATTACATGAGCTATCTTCCAGTGATTAATAGAAGTAGCTACTATATCAGCCAATATAACTTATGTAAAAGTGTTTTCATGATAATTCTTTAATAAAATCTCATAAGAATCATAAGAAACAAATATTTACTTACACAAGTATTTATTAATACAGGTACATTTTATTTGTAATACACATATTATCGGTCTAAATGTTAGTATGTAAGGCAATATTCTTTAGTTACTAACTTTAACTAGTTTTCAACTATTAATTGATACGTATTATCGTAATTTTTTTATAAACACAAACATATTTTGATTTCATATACGATATTGTTTCTAATTTGCCAAATATCTATTTTTGGTATCTTTTACTTCGTTCCTAATATTAATAAACCTCTTTCATATTGACCATTTTGCCGCTATTAATATCTTTATCAATATCTATAACCCCTTTATTATTTGCTGTTTTTTCATATTTTCACCTTTGTTCTAGTTCTCTACTTCGCTTGCAATAACGCTTTTTATTTTTTTGTTAAAGTTGTTTCATTAGTGGCTATTAGTAGTATCAGATTTATTATCAGTTTCAATCTTGTTAAAATAAGTTAATTTTTGAAAATTGAAGTACCTTTTATTTTAATTTGGAATTAATTAAAATACATCAGCAAAAACTAACCCCTGAATCTAGGAAATACCTTAAAGAAAAAATATTTATTATATTTCTATGAAATTCCGCGATTTAATGGTCGATTTGATTTCCAAGAGTTTCTTATGAGGAAAAAGTATGCCGCTGCCTAGGAAGTTTCGAAAATTCTGAAACGTACATGTACATACTTATATATACAGTCAATATATTTTATAATGCAACATGCACATACATACATAACGTAATAATGAAATGACAGCAATGTATTTTAGCGTGTATTTTATTTTGCAACATAGGATGTGAAATACAGTAGTTGAACAAAATTTAAAAACTAATTTAACAAATTTTCAAAAATGTCACCATTGACGGCCAGACAGTATCCTAAGCGATTGTAGAATTCATTTATTGTATTTTGTATCTGCTCTGGAGTTATTTCTCTTGCAGCAACTCGTATTATATTTTTTAATTGGTCAATATTGTTTAGAGGTCCTCCATGAAAAACTTTATTTCTGATACATGACCAAAGAAAGAAATCGTTCGGAGACAGGTCTGGTGACCTTGCGGACCATTCTACTTCTCCTCCACAGCCTATCCAACGGTTTGGAAATCTTTGGTTGAAAAATGTTCTAACCATATGAGAATTATGTGCCGGCGCGCCATCATGCTGGTACCAAATCTCACCATCAATATTTAAAGCGTGGAGGGCTGGCATAACTCTGTACTCAAGTAATTCTAAATATTTTTCTCCTGTAAGAGTACCCTCAATAAAAAACGGTCCTACAATATGGTGTCCAATCAACCCAGTCCAAACATTGACTTTCTGTGGCCGCTGAGTCCTTGTGATATGATATCTATGCAAATTTTGTCTACTCCAGTAGCGGCAGTTCTGTGAATTTACTTCACCATTTACATAAAATGTTGCTTCATCTGTAAAGCAAATTCTGCGTAGTAAAGTATCATCATTATGAAGCTTATCCAACATGATTTCACAAAAGTTACTTCTTCTTTCTGCATCATTCGCAATTAGTTCCTGATGGTTTTGAAAATGATACGACTTAAAATGTTCTCGTTTTAGTAGTTTATGCACGGAAGATTTGCTTACATTTGTAGTTTGTGTTGAAGCTCTTGTGGAGAGCATATTATTACTTTCGATTGTTCGTAGAATTTCATCTCTTTTGGCGTCAGTAATAACATATCTTGGCCTATTCTTTTTTTTTATGATTAGGAACGATGCATCCATTATTTTTATACTTCTGTACTAACCTACTTATTGTAGTTGGACTCGGTCTTGGACGGTCAGGATATATAATTTGAAACAAATCTGCTACTCTCCTCAAACTCATATTCGAGTTATACCAGTTCACTAATAACAGTTTTTCTTCTACACTATACATACCTCAAAAATAGAGTAACTTATTTTGACATCCTATGTTGCAAAATAAAATACACGCTAAAATACATTGCTGTCATTTCATTATTACGTTACTCTAGCAACTAGTGTATGTATGTGTATGTTGCATTATAAAATATATTCACGGTATATAAAAATGAATGTTTGTCTGTATGTCCTTTATAGAATCGTAAACTATGTATTTGATCATGTGATGATCTTTAGCAAAGTTGTTGTGCATGAGCCCACGAAGGTTTCTAAGTTAGTACGACCAATTTTCGACAGATGGCGCCACTGCCATTCCAATGAATTTCATATATTGTGACAGTTCATGCTGATTTGAATTGAAACGAAAACAGCGAACGAATGATGACGTTTCGAGTTCTGGGTCTCGAAACGTCATCTTCGAAACATAAATCCAATCGTTGCAAGTGCGTGGATTAAATTTGGAGAATCCATGCTTTTTACATGGGCAGCTTTATGTGGCCTGCTCACACGTCGGAAAACCTTCTGATTTATTCGTTTACGCACCAGATTGAAAAACAAGAAACATTGTGTATCCCACAGCACTTCAATAAATATCGAATTGAAACGAAACGCTGCAATGTCACAATTTTTTCAAAATGAACAAAATCAATAAAATGACTCAAAATGAATTGAATATTTGTGTAATGTCTCTCCTTCAAATTTATTTTAGTTGGTGGCGTAGCAACGCGTGCAGGGTACAGCTAGTAGTACATAAATAATGTACATCTTTCAACTTCAGCTAATCTCAGGTGAGTCGATACTCGATTGGGTTGGGTGCTGTAATTTACATGTTGTCTGTAATTGTCGATATTCGGAGATTTATACAGAAGAATGGTAAAAATTTTTAAGTGAGCGTAAGTGAGAATTAAATAACAGTGGAGCATCAATAAGTCCACAGACGAGCACTCTTCGGAAGAAAGAAATCAAGAAAATTTTCTCAAAAATACTTTAATTTTGGTCTGGTACATAGACTTCCTCGGTCGTGGTCCATACTATCTGCTTCTGGGCTTCCGGGCTGGAACCGCGTCACTGGAACACATGCACTGAAACAAACACAGTTTCAGTGCGACAGACAGTAGCAGTAGTTGAGCCCTGAAGATGACACATACTAGTTGGTACGAAACGTCGGCAGTTATATCAGTGACAAGGTTCCAGCCCGGAAGCCCAGAAGCAGACACCTGAATTTTGGAATTACAGGCATTGAAGTAAATGAGAAAGAAGCTCTTGTGCGTCATTTGCTCAAAAATTTTGGCAGCATGAAACCTGAAAAACTTCACGACATTTGAAAATGTTTCATAGTGAATTCATTAAAAAGACCTGAAAATTCTTCGAATTAAAGTTAAAATCATATGGAAAGTAAAAACCATTCTTCAAAAAAAATTTGTCTGTAAATGAAAAAACTTTGCTTGTCTCTTAGAAACTTCCTATAAAATTGTCAGATGCAAAAAGGTTCCTATCATTGATGAACTAATTCTGCCAGCTGTAATTGAGATTGTAGAAGCTATGTTTTGGAGATAATTTTTTCGAACAATTTCCGTCTATACCTCTATCGAATGATATTATTGTCCGTCGAATTAGTAATATAGCTGAAGGTGCACAACATAAGCTTTTCGGGAAGTTGCGTCAATAATTGTTATCAATTCAGTTTGACGAGGCAACAGATAAGAATAAAGATTATCATTTAATTGACTATATTCTATTTTGTGATGGTACGTCAGCAATAGAAGAACTACTTTTCTGCAAGCCAATAGAACTCAAAGCATCACTTACATTACTTAATATCTTAAATTATTTTGTAAGCGATGCGAACATAGAAACGAACAATTTCGCCCCATGCTCGTACAATGTCTAAAAGATTCCAAAAAAAACCGTTAAATCAAAAATCTTTACTACACTTTGTAGTGATATGGGTGAAGTACATTCAGTGTTACTGTTTTATAACGAGGTGAGATGGTTATCACGTAGAAAAGTTTTGCAATGTGTTTGTTAAGAGACAAAATTGCCATTTTTCTAGGAGAAGAAAACAGATCGGAAGCCAAGAAATTTCGAAACAATTAATTTGTGATGAAATTTAGCTATTTGATCGACATATTCAAGATATTATATATCTAAAATCCGCAACCATAAGGAGTAAAAAAACATATCTTGGATACAAGTTAATGCTTTTTGTAGAAAATTATAGTTGTACAGCAGAGATATGAAGAAACCCTAGATAATAAATAAAGATGAATTTGTTAAAACTTACAAGGTCGAAGAGTAACTTTTGAAGTTGTTTTGTAACCAATGAAGTTATTTAGCTATGCTGGCAAAGAATTTTAAACAGTATTTTGGTCTGACGACAACCTTATATTAAGTTATATGTGGATTATTCCCGAAGGCCACACAACCGCCGAAGAAAAAATCTTCATAGAAATGCAAATGGTGAAATGAAAAAAAATTGAATTTTAGGCAGGGGTGGTTGATCAATTTTCGACACTGAAAACAATTGCATTTCATATACTATTACCACTTTCAACACCCTACCTTTGCAAAACTGGATTTTCTACGGTGGATATTTTTAAAACAAAATATAGATCTCAGCTAAATATGGAAGAAGAAGTCAGAGTGTCAATTTCATATATCAAACAATTCCAAATTTATTGTACAAACTCTACCTGTAAAATCTGTTTGGATAATAAATGAATCTGAATAGTTCTTACAGTCCTTCGTAGAGTCCTTCATACAGTCCTAGTTACCTATTAAACTGAACTTTCAAACTTTAAATTCTTAAATTACTAATTATTACCTTTCAAAATATTCATATTGTTAATCGATTTATTACGCTTGGTCATCTTAAAATATCTTATCCAGTTTTGTTAACCGTACATTCAGTTATTAAACTTTTTATGACTATATGATACTTAGTATATGATACTGATACTATACATATTTATGTTTCATGATTCTCTTACTACATGTTTTCTTTTAATTAATACATAGTCACATATTGTTCATTTTCTTTCTATTTCTTTTTGAATTGTACTATAATTCAAATTTTGTTGGCCAAATAAAGTATTTATTTATTTTTAAATTAATTTTAGATGAAATTAAAAGTTACGTTTCCACAGACCTAATTCATTTCATTGACAAATACTTTCCCATGGAAGGACAGACACATAGAACTATGTTTAATAAGTTGCTCGTTGGATTCCAGACCAACGTAAAATTTTGCCGTACTCGTATTCACTGAAGTATTACTTTATTTAAGTAATTATAAAACTTATGCGGTAATTCTCAGATAATGCGAGTGCGAGTTCGAAGAGGACAGTCACTGCACTCCAACTTCACTCAAAAGGAGGTGATGAACATTAACTATACAGCTCGTCTTGAATGATATTGATTTAGCTATATAGTGTACGTGTTGGTCTACATTTGCAATATTTCTTAAATGTACAAACAAAGCGAATCATAAACAAATTTTAAGGCCCGCTAATGTTATTTCTCAATACTTTATATTGATTATTCATATAATATACAAAACATCAAGTACTAATATTTTATATCATATTAATATTTGCTTTTCATTAATTTATTTAAAATTCTTTAGTTATATATTAGAATTAAGAACAGGGGTGTCGACTTCTTTTTTGTTAATTTCAGTTAGGGCTTGGCCCTTTTATTCGTAATCCTTAAGTTGATTAATCATGATGTAAGATTCAATTAGTGTTCTTCGCTATCTTCGCTTTCGATTTCCATTCTTGGTCTTCTGTATTTAGTGTATTGTATTGGGTATGCTGCTACTGGCGTAAGTGTCGGGTTTGTGTGTTTTTTTCATCTGTTTAATGGAGCTTTTTGCTTGGATTTTGATGTGTCTGATTAGTGGCTCTAGTCTCGCTTCTATATGTATTTGTGTGTTTCGTACGTAATACGGCGCCTTGAGTGCCAACCGCAGTGTTTTATTTTGAAAAATGTTTACTCTTGTTTTATGTATTTTTTTGAATATCGTATTACTTGTTTGTATAGTAGCCACGGATCACTACTTTGAGTGTTCACTCTTCTTCTAGCCGGTACATGTGGTAAGGCATTTTTCTATTATCTAGCAGCCTTGTTGCTGCTCTGAAGTCGTCGGTTGTTGCAGGCTGGATTTTGATCTCGTCTTCTACAAGCCGGGCTTTAGTAAATCTAATTCTTTTCTATTATTATAAAAAAAAATTAAATATTTTTCCCTTTTGATAAAAATAAGTTTTCTCGTATATTTTCAGAAACATTCTCTATGTCTGAGGTTCCCTAAGTGCGTCGCGGCACCCTAGGGCACCATAGACAGTAAGTAAATAGGGGCGCCGCGAGGCACTCCTGCGAACACGAGCAGACATAATGGTGTGAAATATTCTAGCATGAACATTCGAACTGCTTCGGCGCTAGTCGAACTATCTAGAATATTTAGACTAGATCGTACCCGCTGTTTGTAGAACTTTCTAGAAAGATATGAAACATTTTCGAAGTACATAGAACATTCCAGAAAAGTATGGAATTTTCGTGAAGTTTATAAAGCTTTGTAATATACTTATATAGCGTACTATCGGACATTGTCGAAATTTCGCAAAAGTTCTAAGTAGACGAGACGATTAGTATAAATACAGCATTATTTCGACAAACCAGTTCAGTTTCCGAGTAACAATTGAAGAATAAACATCTGAAAAATTTTATTAAATAAGTAAGTTGACAGTTCAAGTGAGACTGATCAAGTATTGACAAATGGAGAGGGAGCAAAGAAACGGAATTATCGTAAATACGATTATAGCTATTTGAATTTTGCGCTTATTTCAGTAGAGGTAAACATTTAGGAGAGATCGCAGTGTGTCTTTATTTAAAAATTGCTCGAGTCTATGCTCACAAGTAAGCTAAAGCAACATCTCAAAGCCAATCACTTAGTAAACAAGCTTCAGTACCAAGTAGCGCGCTGCTAACATCTATTAAGGTTGCATAAAGAGTGGCGAAGTGCAAAGAAATCTCACACTATCGCAGAAGAGCTTATTCTACCGGCTGCTCTTGACATGATTAATATTATGCAGGGAGAATTTGCGGGAAGGTTAATACTATTAGTTAATAGATCCTGAGTTATATCATGGATTTTTCAATCCATCATATAATTCAGGATTTTAACAATCAAATGATAAAGAAAATGGAAGGCACAGAATTTGGTCTGCAACTCGATGAGGCTACTATCAGTAATAAAGACGCACAACTTATTTGTTTTGTACGCTTCTGGATCATAATATTATCGTTGAAGACCCTTTGTTCTGCAAAGGCATCATTGGAAGCGAAAATACTTTCAAGACTTATTTGAGATGCTCGACAAGCTTTTAACAGAAAATTATTTGCATTGGGAAAAGTATCGGTATGTAAACTGATGGAGTTGATCAATGTCCGGCAACTATAGAGAATTGCAACAAAGAGAATCACTTGCATCGAGGACGATGAGCTCTAAATTGGATGTAGTAAATTACGTAAAAACTAAGTTACTCAAAGCCATATTTTTTGTAAAGCCATGGACTTGGGAGCTGAACTTACGACCTTGCTATATTACTGCAGTTCACGATGGCTTTTACGTGGCAACATCTTATCACGTGCATTCGAACCACCTCAAGAACCTCACACTTTTCTACAAAAAGGTGGTCATAAAAACTCTGGGTATTTCGTCGAACCCGACTTTTTGCTAAAACTAGACTATGCATACAGCAACTAGTTGTACTTCGAACAATTAATTCAACTTCAAAGACTTCTTTCTAAATGATTTTCTTCAATTTTTTTTACAGCAGTACGAAGTAGGATTGCCTAAAATCACAAATGCTTGTATACCAGTTACAATAGAGTTTTGGGCATATGTTCATTAGAGATTTTTAACTTGAAATTGCATCAGTAACACATCCAGAAGCTGTGGTAATTCTCATGCAAAATCCGGTATGTATGTAAAATTTTTAAAACTATACTAATCAATTTCATGTATTGTTTTATGAAAAGAAATAAAAATAAATTTATATGAAGTGTACCTTTAACTTTTTAAAAGTGTTAAACCTGCTTTCAAATTCAATATATTGTTTTAGTCCGAAAAAGTGCAAATTCGTGTTTGAAAATTTGCTGTTTATTTAAAAAAATAAAATTATTAGTTATTATTATTGAATTATTAATTGACGTTAATTTTCATCACTTTATTGGAAATTCATAGGAAAAAAGGACACAAGAAAATATTAATTATTTATAACATATTTGTTCCATGTTTTAATACTCGTATTAAATTTATTTATTTCCTGCATTACAATAATATCTATTACTTTTTGAATAGTATTAGGTAAACAACTTTTTTATGTCACCGCTATGATTTGGCATGTGACTCTACCTTGAGTATACATAATTGTACTTGTAGAATTGTAGTGAATTGTAAATTTTTTAATGAATAATTTCGATTACGAATTGAATTTTTTCTCCACACATTAACACTTCTGCAAAATGTAATTCACAGCAAGAGAAGAATTAGAGATATATTTAAAGAAACTTCTATCTAAACCAATTTAATCCATATAGATCCTGTTCTTATTATGTGACTGAAATTGTTCATACTATTGACCTTGTCCATTCCTATTTAGGAAAGAAAATGATACATAAAGCCTTCGCATTCGAGTTTTATAAATAAAGAAGGTGGAACGTCAAAATTTATTACTCTTTCAGGATAAAGGGCTTACTTGGTTAATTACAACCCTGGATTAGATGACGAAATTGAACTGGGAATGCCACAAGGGATTTTAGCCACTATTATGAGGCCGAAATGATTACCTTCAACTTACGCTTCCTACGTTAATACAAAATTTTCTCACATAATATCAGACAGAATTATTAGTTAACTTAAACATACATTACCATTACAAACAGTACATAATTTAACAATGAATAGGATCAGTTCTGTTAAAAGAAACTAAAAATAATCAGTATCAATTATCTAACCTCAAATATTACAGTTAAGTAATAAAAAAAGTAGTATTTTTTTATTCAAATATTTATACTTGATAGACCACTTTTAGTATCAAGATTTTAAGATTTTAAATGACAAGTTGAAGTTGAAAGGACAAATTTAATAAAATACGACTTGAAAATTTGACTTTAAAAGCGAACTTTCTAAAAGTGTTAAACCTGCTTGCTATATATATATATATATATATATATATATATATATAAAAGTATATATATATACTTTGAAAAAGTTTTATCTTATTATACAAAACCCAATAAAAAAGGTTTGTAATGTGCGCCAGAACTATTACGTCCTTATGACAAGATGTTGTTTGGTATTTGGAGAAAATAATTTCTGTGCTATAAAATGATTATGTACCTCATACGACTGTATTTAGAATGTCTGGATTTTCGTGGATCAACAATTCTTCAAATTTTGCACAAGTGGGGAATACTCGATAAGTTTAGAAAGGCAAGATCTCGCTAGATTAACATCTTGACTAGTGACGAAACCAGTTTTACTATTATGACATACTCATTAAAACACAGGAAGAAGCTGGTTCTTTGAAGATGAGAGCACATCCGCGTCTGCACGGATATTTTGATCCATCGAAAAGAAAATAGTGTCCATTTTCTTTAGATGAGCGTGGAGCGCATAGTGCACCAAAGAGTGGCTAGCCAAGGTTTTTAAAGAACTAGAAAGCTACCGCCCTCACACGAGACTAGACAGTTGGGTTTTTCTACCACTACAACGCTTTATTGCTTCAGTATCTAAATCGAGTATTTAGCAAGAACTGGGCTAGAAGTGCTGAAATATTTATTCGCGCACCATGCGATTTGCGTTGTTTCCCCAAATGAAAGAAAACGCTAAAGTAGTATTCCCAGTGAACTTGAAAAAGTTGATTTGATGGCTGATTTCGAACGATTAACGAGTGCTTAGAATGTGGTGGGAATGATATCGAAAGATCGTGTGAATTAAAACTCTATTGAAATATCACGTATTTATAGTTCAGCTTGTATTAAAATTCGGGAAACTCTGGGCGTCTATAGATATAAGATGGAATAAATGGATGTAAATGAAACAAGATCATTGCATTCCTTTGCGATATATAAAAGAAGGAAGGAAGTGATGTTTTTTTTATCAGAATTGAAGAGAATAGGACAGCATGTTCTTGAAGACAATTCAAGCATTTAATCCTGCAAAATTACTAGAAAGTCTTTAAGTGTCCTTTAAAGCATTAATATTGTGAGCTACATTGACAAACATCTACCGTCAGCCTATTTCTTTATCCTGATTTTTCACATTTGCATCAAAGCGTAGGGCCTATCCTTTAGTGCTTAAAAATACACTTTCGAAATTGCTGGTGAATACTTTTAACCCCCCCCCCCACATCTACAGATTTCAGCATAAATGTTAAGCCCTGAAAATGTCCTGTACATATAGTGACGAAATGTGTGCCAATATTGTCGAAGATGCAGTTCCAGACTGGAAGCCAATATGAAGAAAGGATTGAAAATTTCATTTTATATATAACTGTATTTTGCTTAGGGTTAATCTAATCACATAACGTTGTTTGAGTGAAATGTTACCAAATGCCACAAGAATAGATTTATAAAGATTTTCTTACGCATCCACGCGATATTTTAGGTAGCTCTGAATAAAACTTCCAAAAGTGTTAGATCAGAAGATCTAGATGACCACAAAATATGTTCTCGATTAGTCAATGAATTCCCTGATTGCTTGAAATATGGTGGGGTTTCATCTTGCTGGAAGCAGATATCAATATTCTCAATCAGTGGCAAATCATCAAGCCTATCTTCTGATTCAGTCTGTATAAATTCAAATACCTTTCATTATTTAATCTTTCATTAAAAAATATGGGCATCTAAAACGCCGCAAATTCAAATTCCACTTGATACCGACTTTTTCTAACATGAGAATTTTCAAGTAGAATTTGATGGAGCCAGTGGTTGATTAACTTAATCTAATATCAGCCTTAGTGATTATGAGAATTTCCAGTCTGTCTAATTAAATTAAATCTTCATTTGTTCGAGCATAAATTCGTAGCAGAAAAATTATTATTATCCTCACCTAGGGTTAGGTGAGGATAATAATCGTATACTACTGGTAATCTTTTGTTCTAATTTCCGTCTCAAGTCCCTGCAAAATACAGTGTTTATGTGGGTGGTTTTTGTGACGCTTTAAAATTCTTTGTGTATAGTTTTCGAAATACCACTGTCGCATTCAAGTTCTCTGGCAGACGAAGGATTTTCATTAGAACATTGCGAAACATTTAATTCTACATTTTTCTGCATTCACTGATTTCAAATTTCTAGGAAGTTTGGAAAACGAACCATATTCTTGTAAATGAATTCCCAAGTTTATCTATATTCGAGTCTTGGATCGCTGTACTTTAGGTTACAGACTCAAATATGTTCGTTTAGCTTAGCCGATATTTTTATGACAAAGAACATTACGACATATCAAAATATTCGCTGTTACTTAATAAAATCATGGTTATCACAATACTCTCACAAAATAATTACTAACGCAATACGATTGATATAAATAATATTTTCGAGTAGCATGTAACTTGTCTACTTTCATGTTTTACAAACTAGTCATTGTTAGAGTGTTTTCTAAGTTATATTTTTAGTAAATCGTATATGTGCTCTGTCACTGTGAAGAAGTAAAAATTTGAGTCAACATAAGCGTTTTTTTTTTGTTCAAGTTAGGAGTCGAAACTAAAATATGGAAAGTGCAAAAACTCTAAGTCGTTATTTAAATTCTATACAAGAGGGCACCTTAAGAAATTGTAAATAAAGATCGTGTCAATTAAAATAAAAAGTTCTTGCCAGGAGACGAAATTTTCTCTTATTCTAACTCCTGACAGACAGGAAAATTTGGAAATTGATAAATATTTTATAATTTCACTAGTCCTTAGAAACAATTTATTTAATTTAGCTAAAATTATATCTTTTATAATAAGCGAGATCCTCTTGCAGAAAATGTTATCTGGAACAGATTTATCTATATTAATTTTTTTTAAATTATTACCATGTCAATATATCATGTTATTGACATAATAATTTATAAAAAAATAAATCTATAGATCTTGTTACGTCCCTCTCTAGACTAGAGTCTAATGAAAATCGAAGCGCCACAAGCCCGTATTGCTTATATTAAAAAAAACAATCCTTTGCTACTCTTTGGGAGAAAATAGCCAGTGAATTTGAAGAGTAGAGGGAATTCCTGTACAAAAGTTCTTAAACTCCACAACAGTGTTTAATGCGTATATAAGTATCCCTGCTATTGCTAAAGCATACGATCTTCCAATACGTTCCAATGGTAAAATAACGAAATAGGGCAATACAAAAATAAAACACTAAAGATAAAATGGGAAGAAAACTTGTAATCAACTTTTAACAGTCAACTCGTTTATTAGCAAGAATGCAGATCTAGTGAACAATTACTGGTATACGAGACCTCAGAATAACTAATAAAATTTTACTAACAAATAAACGGAGGTGAAAATAAGCATGTAACAATATGATAATTGGATCAATGAAATCATCAAATAATTATGTTACATACGTAATGGGGCGTGTAAATTGTATATCGATCTAATGATATCATATGTTTTCCAATAATCTATGTATCATAATATAGCCTTAAGTGGATAACGTGAGTACAACAATCGTTATGCTTCGCTGAGTGTAGTAGTGAATAATTAAATACTACTGGTAAACAAACAGAAACATGTTAAAAGGGATCATTCTATTATTAATAACACCCTATCTACTACATATGTTTCATGGATAGACCAATCATCAGGCAGATTCTGTGTTATTAATGAACGATTCCTTGATAGCGTCTATCATATTACGATACAGAAAAATAGTGAATAATCATCATGCCTCCCTCTCACGTCCAATGAATTGAACGAAAAAGCGAGAGTGCATCTGTCTCGCAATGTCGGGAACTAAGTTTCCAGAGCGTATAAACAGATGGCATGCATCACGGCTATTTGCCAATTAAAAGAATGTTAAAAGGAATCATTCTATTATTAATAACACCCTATCTACTACATATGTTTCATGGATTGACAAATCATCAGGCAAAGGAAGGAATCGTTCATTAATAACACAGAATCTGCCTGATGATTGGTCTATCCATGAAACATATGTAGTAGATAGGGTGTTATTAATAATAGAATGATTCCTTTTAACATTCTTTTAATTGGCAAATAGCCGTGATGCATGCCATCTGTTTATACGCTCTGGAAACTTAGTTCCCGACATTGCGAGACAGATGCACTCTCGCTTTTTCGTTCAATTAATTGGACGTGAGAGGGAGGCATGATGATTATTCAAACAGAAACATTTGATATTATTCCTGTATATATTGTATATTAGTTTCAAGGGATATTTCCATTTCAGATTAGCAAACAATTTTGTTAGCATGAAAGAATGACAATAGATAGTACTTGTTGTATTATGTCTTTATTTAAATTGACACGCTTTTTTAAAATCGAAATGCTACAACGATATAAAAGAAAATAAAAAAAGAAGACCTACCGAAGGTTTATTTGATTACCCAAGGTTCCCCAACACTCAAGGTGCAGCATGCAGTATACTGAGTAGAGGACTGTTTGTTGACGATTAAGCAAACACTTTGTATATTTGTAAGTCGGGGTGAGGAACAAGGAATGTCATGCCCCGTGCTAGATATCGAAGATCCGAAAGGTATAAAGCAGACAATGATAAAAATGTAAGGAAAACGCACAAATAATAAAACATAGTTTTGCTTTAATTATCAAAAAAATAAATTTGTGTTAAGTCCAGAAATAAATATGAAACAGAGGAAAATTAACAAATCAAACTTGAAAGGTTTGGTAATGTAGATTCTACAGCGATCTTTCATGAGACAGGGGCAAGTTTCGTTTATAAAAATTTTACATTTTGAAAATTTATTAAATTTGGTTTAGTTTATTTAATCGGTAATTTAACAATATTAAATAAAATCAAGAAAACTTCGCTTATGTCTGAGAGTAATAATAAAAAACGAAGTTTTTTTTGTTATGCAGGATCAATTAAGTAAAGAACAATTAAAATAAAAAATATATAACAACTCACGATCACTAATCTACAAGAAAAAACTTAGCTAATACACCAACGGAGACATTGATTTCACTATGGCTCAGATTAAACTAAGTGGTAGCTCACAGTAGGTAATACAGCGGATTCGACAGCAGATGATTCACATTGAAGGTATTAAAATACGTACCTAATTTGGTACTTAAAGCATATACAGAAAACTGCTGCCAAAACTTGTACTTAAGCGTGTATTTAGAATGCTTACTGCAAATTCTTACTTAATTCGAACCAACAGTCCTTGAAGAAGCCATTTCAACTACTAGATGCTGTAATTGCATATTTAAAACCAATTTCGATAATTAATAAACCATACTTAAAAGTACAACATAGTAATGGTTATTTAAAGACGTTAGTGACTCAGAATTATTCTGTTCGAAAAAGACACACCAAAGCACGTACTTTATGTTCAGAAGTTTGACGGAATACATATTACTTGGCCAATCTCCGCAAATTCAAAATGCAGGACATATGTACTTATATCCAAGATTAAATAAAATACGCGTTTCATAGCAAGTCAATGAAAGAAGCACGAAGCTTCAAAACAGCAAAAGAGACACATAATAGCGACAATAAACTCACGAAAGAGGTAATTAAAAAAACGATAGCTAGAAAATACTATACAAAAGTATCAATGAAACAGGGACTAAATGAAATACGAGAACGCACATAAAATTTGACATCGATACATAACCCTCAAAATAACAACTAACATGTGGAAAATATAAATTACCTGAAAGACATAATCTCAATTAAAATATAAATTCTAGATGGATAAAATAACATAACTATAACAATACAAGGAAGAATGACATGTATATAACACAAAAATGATTATGGAAAAGTTACAGATAAAAATGCATTTACGGGAGTAATTAGACATAAGAAACAATGTGATTTAAAGAGAGCTTTTAATACGCAAGGTATGATCAAATGAATATTGAACTATCGATAGTGAATCTAGCTACCTCTGAGCTATAAATATCATTAGATGCCATGTACAAAGGGACAAAGGAAAGTATAGTTAATAGAGATAACAATGCTGGGACCAATACATACAAGAGTAACGCTGTCACGCAAGTATTACACGCACATTGAAGAACGTTGAATACAACTAAAATTGACGAAAGGAATAAGTTATTGAATACAGAACATATTTTACACATTATAATTAATATACATAACAAAATGTATTTATTTCTAAGTTAATGAAAACATGAAAAGCAAAAAAATATTCTAATGTATTCTATCATAAGTGTATTTATGACATCTGTATATGTATTTCTTATATTTTACTTTTTGCTTATGGCTCATTTTATTTCTAGATTTGTGTCAGTTTTTTACCTTATTGACATTATGTAACAGTTTAGTCATTTATATCGAAAATGTGGCTATTTTCCACGAAACGCTTTGCAAAATCTGTACTTTTTGTACAATATAAAATTTTGCTTGTTACTCTTTCTACAGTTTAACCTAAGAAATTTTGTTTTTATTTTATTTTATTTCTGTAGAGTATTTTATTAAATTTACGATGTTAGTTTAAGTAATTAGTTTGATTTATATCGGTGCATTTTGTTAATTATAATCTGTTGATTTGTTACTGTAAATACATATTAACATGTCTGTACTCCTTTTTTTTTCTGGGTGATATCTTTTTCTAGTCGAAGATTTGCTATTGGAAACATTACCTGCTAATATCGTACCATATATATATATATATATAAAATCTCCTTTTCTATCCGTGGTCTGTACTGTATGTCTAATTGTTAGACACCGTGAAGAATCCCTGAGTGTGATGCGTGTGACCTTGCACTTTACTTTCATACTGCTGTTGATATCATTATTCGTTGTTGATCTTTTGCTTACATTTACACATTATTTGAAATGATTCAAATTCCTTGATATTGTGGCTGCAGCTCTCGCAAACATTCATATCTGCATTCTTGTGTCGACTTGAGTACCAACGAGATTCGAACAATAAAAACAAAAAGGATTAGTCATGTGGCAATTATAATAAATAAGGTAATGATATCAATGAACTAAAGTTCGCAATTCAAATTTTAAAAAAAACGTCTCTCTGGCAAAAAATTTTTATAGCGTCAGTTTTCAAGAAACTCTTTAAGAGAGTTGTATGAGAGAAATGATCGCATGGGAAACATTGTTCTTTTTAATTTCAATGAAATTAAATTTCATAAGCTGGAGGACAGAACTACTCATGACTTAAATATATCGAAATTTATCATTTGCAGTTTACTGATACCTAACGAGGATTTGTCTAACGTTCTGCGTATTGGCCATTACAATTCGAGTTAGAAGCGTCTGTGCTCCTTGCATGTCAGATTATCAAATGGAAGAGATGTCCATAGTATCATTAAGTATGCCAGCCATTTGCGAAATTCTGTTGAGTACCGTGACATCAGGATTTAGTTTGATCGTACTAAACAGCAAATAAACTACTATAAGGAAGTAAAGGCAGAATTATATGCTAGAATTGCTATGGGTGAAATTAGTTTAACGTCTAAATATAGCAATGGCAATCCTGTCACTAAATATTTAAACTAATACAGCGGAGCAGTAATTTATAAATAGATTTCCAAAATGTCCGTGACTTTCGTGCAAAAACCCGTGAACTTCTATGCAATGTTAATGCTCTAATGCTCTAATGACATACAAATCTATATTTAGTGTATCCTCTGTGGACTTCAAATCAATTACGGATATTTTACCTATGATAGATATTGTTGGATGCCTGTTAAAGCATAATTCTCTCGGATCATTTATATCCTGCCGGATACTTCTTTTCGAAACCATGTAGTTTTCTATAATCTTTTCGAAGAATGCATCACTTGCCATTCGAGCAGTACTTTAATATTTCACAGTTCAGTAATCCCGTTATTTACGATAGTAAATCTCAATTTGCTAACGATTTCCTGCACTTCACTGATGTTAATAATATTTTAAGTGTTCAAGGTCGTTTACTCGACTTAGTATGTATTTATCATAATGCAGAGCTTGAAACAGAACCTCTTATTCACGAAGACATACATCATCTAGCTCTGATAATTTCTTTAGACTTCAGTTGTGGTGCTTCACTAAATTTGAGTAGAAACTCTAATTTCAAAATATACAAGGTGTGGTTTTTACATAAGATTTGAAAGTAAAAACCAAACGAAAGAAAATTTTCAAAAACCAAATTCATTTTCATATTCTACATACAGTTGCTTAAACACTTATCAAATCTTTAAACTAGATTTTGAATATCGTTTTGCCGCTTGCTCTGATAACCAAGCGGTCACGGCCGTTTTCACGTCTTCGCTATCGTTGTAGTGGTTACCGCCGAGATAATGTTTGAGATAGCGGAAACGATGGAAATAGCTCAGCGTAAAATCGGGGCTGTAGGATGGGTGGGCCAAAACTTCCCAACCAAAAGAGTCCAATAAAGCTCGTATCTGAGCTGCGCATCGCATCACTCTTGGACATTTTAAAGACAGCTGCAACTGAGCACAGTTGTTCCCAAGGAATGCCGAGACGCGACACAAGCACTCGTTATGACGCGCGCACCTCTTATGAGTGTATACAAGAAAACGGCCCTTACTGTCATAAAAAAACACGCCTCGTATATGTAATTTCAAAAAAGCTAATTTTATGGATCTCTATAATGTTCTCTCTAATATTGATTGGACTTACAATGAGCGACTTCAGGATATTAATGAAGCTTGTCATGCCTTCTACCAAACAATCCACGTATATCTGAATCCTATGTGCTCTTAAAAAGTAGTATTAGGCCTAATTACCCGGCATGGTTTACACCTGACTTATTCGCGACATAGAGGACAAAAATAAATATCAATACAAGAAGACTGAATATACGCATGACCTGAATACGTATAGAGAGCTATTGAAGAAAATTAAACGAAACTGTAAAACACCTGTATCGAGGTTATCTGATTTATGTTCAAGATTCTATGAGAACTGATCTTATACGATTTTGGTCATACGTTCACAGAAAAATAAGGTGTCTATTCAAAATGTTTTAAAACAATCATTTGAAGATCCTGTAACAAGACTCGATAATTTCAAAGTGTTTCTCCAGTCGATTTACTTGTAAAACTGTAATACACTATCCGATTTTTCCATGGGACATTAAATAGATCTAAATAGTTTTGTCATTATGATAACTTTTAATTCTGAATGAGGTCCTCTAAAATTTCAAGGAATTGACGAGTTCCTTCATTATGGGTTACGATCATATTCTTTCTTTTTTGGTAGAAAATTGTGCTTACGTCTTTGTCAGGCCTTCATGTTTTCTATTTAATCTCTCGTTGAAGACTTCAGTTTTTTCTGAATGCTGAAAAAAATTACAAGACTTACTGCCGTTTATAAAAGTGTGATATTAATCTAATTGAACAATGCAAGCCAATTACTTTAATTAACATATTTGCTAGAGTCTTTGAAAAACGTCTATACCGTTGCATATATTGAAACTTAATTGATCAACAAGCAAGCGTCTAACTACAACTTAATCTACTGTTTTTGTTTAGTATCTTTGTGAACAATTAGATAACAGAGCTCTTATGGACCTCATTTATGATGATTTTACCAAGACCTTTGATCGTATTGATCATCGAATACTTGTCGATAAATTGGAGACCGTGGTGTTTACCCCATCATTAATACCACTTATTTCCTCTTATTTACGTGATAAATAGCATTACATTTTTAACCCGGGCATTCCTCAGGGTACAAACTTGAGATTCTTGTTTTTTCTAGTTTTCGTGAATGATCTTTGTAACGAAGTTTAATGTCACAAGTTAGTACTTACCGACGACCTTAAGCTTTATCACCAAGTGGCCCAGATTGGTGAATGTGAGTTCTTGCAGGATCATATAGATATTGAACATAATTGGCGTAGTAGAAATAAGCTGGCGTAAAAATACGGAGGATTTTGGCTTTACCTTCGATTCTAAATTGTCCTCTTCTTTTCATATTGAAAATATTACTAACTCCAGTTTTAAAACCTTTCCTAGGAACACGTCGAAGGGATGCGTGAGAACTTTGTCAAGGTCGGAGAAGAAGGGTCTATGTCTTACGGGCGGCGGCTTTTTAAGAAACCACCCATAGACTAAGGGGTAAGGTGTATTGGTCATGTTTAAATCAACCAATAGCAAAAGAGAGTAGGCACGCTAGAAATTGGCGAGCTAAAGATATTGGCATAAATTAAAATTGTGATATTAATTTCAATATAAGCACCTAGCAGATAGATATCTAGACAGAATAATAGACGTTCTTTCTGTGTGAGAAATAGAAGGATTAATATTTGAATCTCTATTGCATTTAGATACCAATATGCGGAATTAAAATTGAATGTGTTAGTCAATGGAAAATTGCCAAAACCATTCCAAGAAAAGGTTCGAAGAGTTGTTCCTCAATAACGACGAGAACAACGACAGTTTGTTTTATTACAGCTTGACAGTACGTGACGAATACAAAAGATTTCTGCATTTGTATATATCACAAGAAGGTCAAAATAAATAATAATTTATGACTTGAAAATCGAAATATTTTTAAATTAAAAAAAACTAATTTAAAAAAAATGATATAAAGAATTATTGTTTGTATATATGCGGAGCATAACAATATATACATATAAAGTTTGTTCGGGCAGTGTCAGAAAAAAAACCTATAAAACACCACACCGAACGCTATCCATCCGTGATGAATAATATCACGCTTATGGAAACTACTGTACCTTCATTGCTAAACAGGAATCTACTTACGTACTACAAATGAACGCTTACAACTCAAACTGAGCTAACATTTTTCTATCCGATGTACAATGAATAATGTACAATGAACAATAAGGTGATTATAAAGCCGCAATAGAGGAATACATGTAAGGACAGTGAACTCTAAAATTAATTTTGTGAGAAAATTATCGCTTTCCGGGTCAATTTTGGCCCTATACTTGGAAACTGAGAGTTGGTATCCAATGGGCTATAAATTTGTTTCACACAGTAATATTCGCAAAAGACAAACGATCATTAAAACGAAAATTGAATTCCTTGCAAGATATATTGTTTCCTATCATAAGTGTTTTAATAACTTTTTTCTTGTATGTATATTGGGCACTTCGTAGACAAGAAATTATGTTTAAGGAAGGATGCCCACAGAAATAATTTGAGATATAAATCAATAAAAGTAATCTAGATACGATGTCTATTCCGTCACATTTTGCAATAAGAATCAATAACATTGTATGCAAAAATGAAATCTGTCTATCTTACCATGACAATGGATAAAAAGCTGAAATGGGGCAACATGCTTATTAATAAAATATGTGATAAAAGTGTAATGTACATTTCGGCTACGGTTTTATTTTTTTAGGTTTGGTTAGTTCTGCATTCTTGACATATTTGGATATAATCCATAATAGCGTTTTAGGACATACTAGGAGTCGCGAAGTCAACGCCAATAGAAGCACTGTATGTGAGACATCATTAGTCGTTTTGAGTCGTTTATGTAAGATTAATATTATAGAAACGGGTACTCAGACCAGTTGCACAGAAGAAAGAGATGCTAACCATATTTTATTGGGTTGTATACGATTCGAATGCCAATGAAAAATTTGTTGAATATAGGATTACAAGCACCACTAAACGTCAACTGCATTTTAACATAATGTGGATGCAAAAATTAGGTTATACGAAATGGTTTTGGCAGCTGGTATTAGAAGTTAATGTAAGATTTTCTATATATTTTGTCTTTGTGGCTAACTCCTTAGACTCAGAGCCTACGTATATTTCTTATTTAAGATTTCTATACTAGAACTTGTCGCCTTATTTATAACAATTATCAAGGTATCGAAAACAATTTTTTATGAATGACGAGGCCCATTTTTATTTAAACGTTGGTGTAAATAAGTGAAAGGATGTGTGTAATCTCCTTGTTTAGGTTAATTGGACCCTATGTTCCCTAATTTTGATTAAGACTGCTCAAATATAATAGTTATTACTGTGTGCTTCGGTCAAATGCTGAGAACATTCTTTTTTCAGCAAATTCAAAATGAAATTGGCCATTACTGGTTTCAACAGGAGGAAGATTTATGGTGAGAATAAATATGGGTATTTTAAGACAGTTCCTCATAAACATGTTGTTACCAAGGAATGGTACCACTACATGGCTAGCAAATTCTCCGAATCTTAGGATATCAAATTACTTTTCCGAATCTATTTCAAATTTAAAGTGTTTTCGAATAAACCCAGAAATCTAGAAGAGTTGAAAATAAATATTGCAAATTAAATCAATGCTATTTCTGAGCACATTGTTCACTGTTATGCAAAAGAAAAATTTGTAATCAGTTAGAGTTCGGAGAATACAGTGAAGAGAATGGCGGTCATTTATGCAAGAAAAATTTGTAATTAGAGTTATGAAAATATATTGAAGAGAATGGCGGTTATTTATGACGTACCATACTCACTATAATAAACTTCCATCTTTCCAAATTAATAATATACGAGGGAGCGTTTTTATATTCGCGGAATGGGGGACAAGGGGTGGAAATAAAAAAACCAAATTATTTTTCTTTTTCAATATATTCACCTGCAAGACGGATACATTTTTCACATCTTTCAATTAATTTATTTATACCCTCATAAAAAATGATTTCTCTTTATCTGCAAAATACGCCGAAACTGCCTCCTTGACTTCATCATCGGCAGTAAATTTTTTACCCCGCAGCTGTTTTTTCTATTTCGGAAACAGGTAATAATCACTCGGGGCCAGGTCTGGGCTGTAGGGTGGGTGATTCACAATTTCGAAGCCCACCTTATGCAGGGCAGCTAACGCAACGCGGCTCTTGTGGACGGGCGCGTTTTCGTGCAAAAGCAGAACACTTTTTGTCAATTTTCCCCGTCTTTTCTCTTTAATGGCTTCTTTTAGTCGCTCTAATATTGAAGCGTAATATTCTCCGGTTATAGAAAGACCTTTATCTTTATAATCAATCAAAAATATTCCTTCCGAGTCCCAAAATACCGTTGCCATGAGTTTCCCAGCTGATTGTGACACTTTAAATTTCTTGGGAGTTGCTGTGCCCTTTTTATGCCACTGCATGGAGTCTTGTTTGGACTCAGGTTCATAATGATGAACCCAAGTTTCGTCTCCAGTAACAATTCCACTCAATACACCATCCTTGTCTTCATTACAGAGGTCCAAAAATGCACGCGAACACTCTACGCGCTGTTGTTTTTGCGGCGGCGTGAGCATTCTCGGCACCCATCTTGCGCTGACCTTAGACATACCGAGATGATCGTGTAGGATTTTAAAAATTGTTGTATCGAATACTCCAACCATTTCTGCGAGTTGTTTCTTCTTTAGTCTAGCATCTTCGAGTACAATTTGTTCAACTTTTTGGATAAGTGCTGGCGTGGTCACCTCAATGCTCCTGCCCGGCCTCGGGTCATCTTCAAGGGATTCCCTTCCTTGTTTAAATAAACTATGCCACTTGTACACCATGGTTTTTCCTGGACAAGAGTCGCCGTAAACCAATGACATCTCATTCATTATGGTCGCGACTGATTTTCCTTGCCTGGTAAGGAACTTTATAACGGCACGATATTCGATTTTTTCCATATTTCACTTTTCACTCCTAATTATGTTACTTGGTTGACGATAGCTCAAAGACTAACTGTCTAATAACAATGAAACTTCGTATTTATACTAATCATGAGTCGCTGCACAGGCCACGCCCCCAATGCGCCTACTCACCCCTCTACAACCCGCTCGTTCCGCGAATATAAAAACGCTCCCTCGTATGTTCAGTTGTTTTGTTCTGCAAGACAATAAATTTTTAGAGTTATTTAGAACATTTAATAAATACGCTTTATACTAAAATAATTTTTATTTATTCTAAATTAGAGGTAATAGAAGAAAAGAAAACAGTCTACTTTATTGTTATCAGCAGTCATATCTCAATAAAAATATATTAGATTGTTGCATAAGTTCATAGCGGTTTCATTAAACACAAAATTTACTAATGACATGAATCAAAAATACATTGTCCTCCACTATTTACCGTTGCCTACCGACGGTCTGAAAATTTTTTGATTCCGTCCAATGGTCTTCATGAATGTTTACATCAAAATGGCTCCTTTTAAATAGATAAAACTATATCCGTGTTATACTCTTCTTAATGACTTTTGACATAATTACAAAAAAGAAAAAGTAAAGTATATACTCTGATATTAAAATATTTTCGTACTTTCCTAGTTGATTTTCATAATGTTTGTAATAGTCAAGAAAACCATAAACTATATCCTTTAAGGTATTTTCTGTTATCAATGCATTGAAAAACTGCGCACAAAATGTTATGGCCTTATACAGCTTCTTCATTTCTAAATCGTAATCTTTATTCCAAGTAAGGCATTTTAGTTGTTACGAGTTCCAAGGGCATTGTTTCGACCGAGCAAAGGCCAAGAATATCTCTTCTATTAAACCAGTGAAATTAAATTCGGACATCATTATTTTTAAAAATAATACAAAATATATGTATAGAACATTAATACAAATATGAAAATACGAAAATAAAAACACTATTTCAGAAAAAGCAATTTGAAGCTGAAATAAATTTATATTTTCTAAGTTACTTCACCGTTACTACATCTGTAAATATTGTTTCTTGAGCGAAAATACAAAACGGAGGAGAAAGAGAATAAATGGAAAACAACAGAATTGCTCGAAATAAGTGACAGATTTTCATCTTCGATGCGGCGGTTTCCCTACAAAGAAATACCAAATATTAAATTTTCGCAGTTCGCGGTTACCATTGTAATTCCCAAATAATGAATTCTAATGAAGAGTGATGCATAAGGTCTTTTGTGTTCTCTTAATTGTTTTCGATGTTCCATTTATATTTTTAATGACATTTCAATAAATTCATACAAGAAAATGATGCACAGTCGTCGCAATTATAATCTCCGTT
Organism: Dermolepida albohirtum; assembly: GCA_031893035.1. Classification (NCBI taxonomy): domain Eukaryota; kingdom Metazoa; phylum Arthropoda; class Insecta; order Coleoptera; family Scarabaeidae; genus Dermolepida; species Dermolepida albohirtum. The sequence continues at coordinate 235,496 of JAVIWB010006292.1, read as the reverse complement.
TTCTAATTGAATTGATCTGTCTGGTTGATTTTCTTTTAGCAGAGAATAAAATGTACAGGTGTTTCAAAAACTTGGGCTAAATACAGGTAGCCATATTCTTTTTACCAATACAGAAGAAAACTCCCTAGAAGCATAATACCAATTGGAATGTTGTTAAAATTTATTCCAAGATAAGATAAAAATCTTCGTTTAAACAAATAATACTTTTCGAACATGATGAAAACAGAAAGAAACAAAAAACTTTAAACCATGTTAAAAATGTTCGCCGTCTTTATTAATACATTTTTGAACTGTCGGTATTATAACTATCGTATTCGCTTAAATATTTTTGGAGTGTATGTCAATTTTCTATTGTCTGAATAAGTTGCTTCAGCTTCCATCCTACCGCAGTAAGCTAATTTTTTGCAAAGGCGCTACAATTAATAATCGAGGAGATCCAAATTGAGTGAGCCTACCGGCCAAGAATGTGGTCCGCCATATCGACAAGTTTATGTGGTGTCTAAAAATTGTCTCGCGAGCAAACTAAAATATGAACGCTCACTATTATGCATAAACTAATTACCATTAAATTTAAAGGAACATATTTTAACACAAGAGAAAGAATATTTTATAGAAAACTATGATATGCTTCTTTAGTCATCAGAGTAAAACTAATATTATAATTAAAATATCTGAAATTATACTAGCCTACACATTAACAGAAAATTTATGTTCATATCTGAATAGTATGGTTTCATGTGGATACTCTTCCGACCACTTATGCACGCTATGTAAGTTAAAGCTTCTGGATCTAATTGAATAACGCTACATCAGTGAATAGAATAGATAATGAAAATTGTGGATTATCTGCAGTCCTCTGTTTTAATCTCTAGTATGTACACGTGTATATATTATTTTTAATTTTAAAACTAGAAGTGATTTCTGTGTGTGACGACGGCCAACTCCTACCCCCTACATGGAAACCGCTTCGGTCTGACCTACGGACTAAGAGTGAAACGAAAGTGTAGTGCATAATCCCCACATACTCATACGCACCGACTGCAGTATACACAGATATCGGGACCAATCACACGTATTCGAACTCACACGTCAGATGATCTTCTGTTTCAGTAAGCGACAGACCAGCTCTAGAAGATAACGAGCGCAATCTCGTTGAAACGTCGAGAGATGGGTCCTTCTCAGGTGACAACTCATACACGGCTTATAACCCGAGAAAATATGTACATCTTCGCATATTTGTATCTATATATTCTAATACCTCAAACCGAAGAAAAATGAAAAGCGAAGTACATAGTTGTACACACATAATTAAAATTTATAAGAATAAAATTAATAAAAGTTTTTTGTAATTGAATCAAATATGAGTAAAGTGGTGTATTTTATAGGAGAAGCATTGGTCCATGCTGAGAATCATAAGTTAATATGTATTATTTTTTATGTTAATAATTGAATAAATCAGCACTTACAAATTTAGAATTATCTACAGACATGGTAAAAAATTATTTTTTAAATAAGAAATCATTTAATAATGTTTTGTTATCAAATATATGTATCTTAATTGGAAAAAAATGTTAAATTAAAGATTACTTGCGTGTACAACTTTATATTCTAAGTAAAATGTTCTCTTACTTTTCTCTCATATAATAGAATAGTAGTAAATAGACAGTATTTTTTTAAATAAACAATAAACTTATGTAAAAATTATAACTTGTACATGTACAATTGCGAATGGGAAGTGTTAGAATTCAGTGAAATATACTTTTTATCTGCAGTTCTTTACTTTCTCAGCATTACTTCGTGTCAATATGGCACACGTCGTAATATTTCAGTGACCGTAATAATCGCTTTCCACAATTCTTCACTTTTCCCTTGAACACACAGTTGTTTAGATACCCTAAAAAATGTTAGGAAATTGTGAGATAGTTAAACGCGAAATTATGCTCCAGTGTGGATTAACAGTTAGTACATTAGTTGAGTGACAATATTGAAGCTATTTATGCCATTCAAGAAGTGACACATAACCGTTAACGTTTATCCAAAAGCGGTTTTAATCATATAAAAGGATCTCTTCAGAGGAATATAAAATCTGATCGCATATTCGTGCTCTTGCATTATATCCTTTTCAAATTTTAGAAGCACGATTACGATATTTAAGCTAAAATAAACGTTTTGTGACAATTGTCATTTTGCAAAATGAAAGAAGCGTACTGTTTCCGATAATTTAACTTAATAAGATCCTCTTCAATTAAGTAATATAGAATTTATTATTATAACTAGCCCGGTCTTGAATAATAAATTTTTTAACTTGATATATTTTGCTAATTAAATGGAGAATTTTATTTTATGTAACGCTAACAATTCGTTCGCATTTCATGAATTGGTTGGTTTAATTTCGAAATAGTATTTGCCTTTTTACAAGAACATATTAGCAGAAGTTCTATGCTATCAGTCAAGCGCCGATTGGCTAAATTAATTTTGGCCTGGTTCTTGCGGAAACGGAATGTATTAGACACTAATGTTCCTTGTGTTTGTACTGCCCAAGAAGTATGTATACATTCACTAAAATAGAAGTTTGTTTAACATAGATACAAAGGATGAAGTTACAAAAACTTAATATTATACTTATAAATAACATGATATTTTTGTTAGAAAGTTATACACAAGTACTATTCATAATGTATGGGTTACATATACATACATACATAAGTTCATATTAATAATGTTATTATTAAGTATTATTTAACTGCATTCTCGGAATTATTGCTGTAGACATTTACAAATTATTGTTCATAACTAAATTAATTAAATTATAAATCTGGTGGCAGAAAGTTCTAATGTATCGACTAAGATCTATTTACATTATGTTAAGTGTACATATGCATATACTTGTTAATAAATACAGACGAAAAAGCTGTGTTCAAGACAGCTAATGTTGTTTTGAGCAAAGATAAGCGGTCGAGAAATCATCAACGAAGACAGAAAATTAATTACACATACGTTTCGTAGATTCGAAAATTCATTTAAAAGGATCAAAAGGGAATATTTTTGGAAATGTTTAGGGAGAATAGGAATAAAGAGTCTTGCGTAGACATATTAAGACCAACGGGCAAAAATTTAAATATGATGGTAAGGACTGAAGCAAGTCTGTATGATATGTCCACTGTTGTTCTCACTTACGCTATGCAAAAGCGAAACCAAGTGCTCGGAGGGCAAATGGCAAACGGGAGAATGTGTATGATAAATATAACAGAACCCTTGCTTGCGGATAAAATTGTGATAATGGGAGGATGTGACAAGTTAAGAAAAACATAGATATAATTTAGAGAAAATTTAAGGAAATAAATATGTATATAAATATATAAAAGACAAAACCAATGGTACTAGAATATATAGAAAAAAATGCATATACTACTACCAAAATGGGAAACTAGACAGAGAAACAAATGAATGGAAACGAAAAGATTTTTAATATGACAAAAAATAATTTTTCGGAAAGAAAGAGGTTCCTAAAAGCACAACATTAGCAGCAAACGAAAGCATGAGAAATCAACATAGAGTCATAGACAAAGATAAAAGATTTAAACCAGCTTGAATATGATTCTTAAGGAAGATTCAGGAGATAGCGAAACAGGACAAAATCAAAAGTAAGATACATAAAATGAATCCAAATTTAATCACTATTTGCAATGCCGTAAATGGAGCCACTCGACAAATTTCTTACGCATCCTTGTGCAGAGAAGGCATTCAATCGGGTGTACGTGCGGGCCAATAACACGGGTTCTTACAACCAATCTATATACCAGGATACGTATTTAAAAGCTATCTTTCAATAAGACAAAATTGTAGGGGCGCCATCATACACAAACCAAATAATTGTCCTTAAATTTAATGGAACACCTTCTAACAGGAAGGGAAGAATATTTTGTAGAATATTATGTCTCCCCATCTAATCTTGGCGGTAAAACCAATGAAGCAATTAGAAAATTTGAAATTATACAAACCCACACATAAACAGAATATTTCATGTTAATATATGGTGTTGATACATATATGGTGTGATATATAGTGGCACGTGAATTCTTAACTTATCACACAGTTATATATGTTTGAACTTCCGCATCCATTGAATCGCACTTCATCAGTGAATGGAATAGATAATAAAAATTGCAGATTATCTGTTATCTATCTATTTAACCACGTGCAAAGAGCTAGGTTATACGTAACTTTGTGAAAGAAATTCGAAGCCTCCAAATTCCCGCAAAAGTTTAAGAATTCGTTTAAGTCTTAAATAGGCAAACACGTACTTGCAAACTGTTCTGCATACACGTTTAGCTTCAGCACGATTACAATTTACTTTGCTATAAGTCGAATCTATATCAGTCATTTTCAAATTCACTTACTTGCTTTTAGGGTGCTCACCAGCTCAATCATAAAGTAATTACAAAATCAAATATGTAAGCTCATGAAGTTCAGCTTTCGCTGAATTAATCGTTAATTAGATATTTACAGAAATGACACAATAAAATCTGACAGTGATGCTAATAGCAATAGTTAAATGAATTAAAGGAAACTTATAAAACTTAGCTGGGGGCTGTTGTAAGTTAGCAGCGAAAATAATGAATTAAAACTGAATTGGATTCAAACGTCAAGTTAATGAAAAGAAAATTAGTATAGTTAGCAGAAGGCTAGCTGTCCCCGGTTAATTGGCCAAGAAAATAATCAATTAAAACTACTGGTCGTTACCACAGTCTCTAGCTTTGCTTAGCACTATAAATTTTTAGTATATAAAAACTAACAAATAGTATTACAAACTTGTATGAACAGTTTCATTGTCCCAGGTGCAACACTCCAGTACCTCGATGACTGCGATGCAATCGTTCCCGCTTGAAGTAGATGTGTTAGGTTAATCTCAGGCTCAGGTTTATCTTATGTACAGAAATACCTGGTTAACGTAATTTGCATTAATTATAGGAGTGTTCCAGGGATGCGCGGTAAACAGAACATAGGATAAAATCCAAAAAAAGTCGATAGGTCTTTTTAGCCAGCTTATTTAAATCCAACACGGTTGATTGAAAATTTTATTCACTCTTTTCATAAAATAAGCTTGACTATTTAAGAATTGGACTTAAAAAATTCGGTATGGTACAGAACTACTTTTTTTCTCTGGCAATCAAAATATCAAAGAGGGTGAAATTGGAGCCGCCATCTCTTCTATACGAAATTAGACAAATAAAAAGAGCCGTTTTTAGAGTCATGGCCAGAGAATAATGAAATCAACAAGGATAAGTTAAATTAATACGGAGGCAATAATTTCAAGGTCTCATCAATTAAATACCATTAACAGAAATTACGATGTTCAAATTTATAATTTAACAGCTGAAATCAATAGTACTGGTTATTAAATTCGGCGGATAGAAACGAGAGGGCGTAAAATGTACGAAATAGCATTTAAAATGGAACAAATTACGAGCAAAGGTAAGCGGAATTTTTATGCGGATGGTTACTTATATTCAGTCCAATCTTTTTGAAACATCTTGTACAACAAACGCTATAGAAAAATCTTCATTATTCAGTTGTTACTTGTGATGCAAACGACATGACGAACGGTTCAATTACAAATTTCAATTAATTTCCTTGTGAATTATAATCAATGCTTTGATGAATTGGTAGAGAAGGAAAATGGTAGCAATTTTATTATTTTCCTGCAGTTCCAATTCCTGACGTAAAACTTTGCGTAGATTACATATCTTGTATTTCTGATCTTGTCATTTAAAATTGAATTTTTCATTTTATATCATTTGCAAGAATTACCAACGAATTCGGTAATTTTCTTTTCTTCTTTTGTTCTTGTAATAATAAACATAAGTAATTTAATTTGTAGTTGGAGAATCTGATAATGGCGGCTAAATTATACATTCAAGTATTTGGATTCATGACGGCAAGAAATTAATCATGTAAAATGATCAAATGTGCTTAATATTACGAACGTTGATTATTCTTATTTACTAATTTTTACGCAAATAAAGAAACTATTTTTAATTACAGATTTAATTATAGATTAGATTTCTTAAATATTAACAGAGCGATAATAATTTTTAGCTTTTAAACGAAAGAAAGTTTAAATGTCAAATGTATAAAAAAAACTTACATTAGATAGTACCCTGTGACGTGATGGTGTACAGCTGTGTCAACTCCCACACCGCATAACACTAGAATAGAAAAAGAAGGGTCAGAAAAATATCATTTTTTCCTGCAAAGAAACAGTTTTACACATAGAGATACAAAAAATGCAATTAAAAATAACATCGTTTGTGCGAGGGAGAAAAAACAACAATACGTGTCGATCGGCTCTGCCAATAACACCCGGAGGTCTGATGAGTTACAAAACCTATCGGGCTTTCGACAATTGTCGCATCCATTCCGCGCTTCAGAGAGCGCATTCTTTAATAAAATATAGCTGGAGCGCCTCGTTGATTCGTCGAGGGGGCATATTTAAATTGTCGCCCCCTGTCGCCTGATACTCCCTATGCTCGCACAACTCAGTTGACGTGATGCCCCCTGTGTTTCTCTTGTCGTCGAATCAAAATAGGTCGGAAAATGTATGTATTAGGGTTGAGGAAAAAAGAATGCAGGTTCCCTATCATCCGTAGATTATTCTCGCGTCGCGTCGCACAGTCGACCTAACTTCATGCATCATTTACATTTAAATTGGGTATTTTAAGTTGCTGGCGGTCCTGAAATAACTGATGTAGTTTTTTATTCTGTATAGGCCATTGTAAACTCTGAAAAACTTCCGTACAGGGTCTTGGCATTTTTATATTAGAAAGCAAAGCCTTTTCTTTTTTATGATTATCTGAACGAAATGAGGCGCTACTTGAAAGTTCCACTACATGCTATTCTTATGGACTAAAACATTTATTGAAATATTCGAAATGGAAAAATATAATTTATTTGTCTACTGACGCATCTCTCTGAATTATACATTTTTATAATGTTAATTTTCCATATATATATATATATATATATATATATATATATATATATATATATACAAGGTGTAGTAATTACCTGCATTCGTTCTATTGCATATTAACCATTCCTTCAATTAAAAAATATTTCAAGTAAAAGTTGTTGGACATTAAGCACCATGAAATTATCTTAAAATACACAGGGTGTCTAGCTTTGCCCGTATGTTACATAACTTTGTTACCTTTAAATAGAATATCCTGCCTAATATTACATCGTTAAATTCCTCGTTACATAATAAGTTCAGTTTATATTAAAAACTCAATGCTGAAATTAAACAGTTTTCAAGATATTCCACCTTTAAGGTTGAAAGTTGAAAAAGTAAGTTGAAAATTTTTGTACATAGGCATAAGATGGTGACATTGTGTCAAGTTGATTTAAAATTGTGAATGAATACAGGAAATTTAAATGGAACACTGTGCATTTTTAAGCCGTTTGATGTAGTTTCAATTTCTACTTCAATCGTATATATATATATATATATATATATATATATATATATATATATATATATATATATATATTATACTTTTTGAGTCACAGATAATTTACTATAAAAAAGAAGTCTATATTAGGAACAATAAGATTATGTTCTGAAACTTTCTGAGAGAAATTTTTTTAGTAAATAGCAGTAGTTCAGTCAGTAAATTACTTTTATCTGAAATTGATATTAGAATTTTAAAATATTTTTCACATATTTTAACCATAAGAAGCAAAATATTTGAAGAATGTATAGCAGTGATAAATAATCTGTACTAATTTTACAGTTTTTATTATTATTTGCTGTTCATTTCCCATTATTTCTTGCTTATTACTCGTTTTTGTTACTCTTTTATCAATTTCAATATAAAATTATTTAAAATAAAGAATCAACCAAACTTATTGATAAGTAGAATTTACAGACAAACATATCTAAACTACAGACTTCTCAAAATGAAGTGGTTGAGAGTTTGAAAGCATTTGTAAGCGTTTTATTTCCGATCAAGGATTTCGTAAACAGTAGTAGAAAATTCAAGTTTTAACCTGCAGTAATTTAAATGTTTGTGAGGTCATCACGATGAATATTAAGCAAGAACAAATTATATATATATATATAAATTTCAACTACATCTACAGTTAATGAGGTTAGATTACAACAAACGAATATAATTTTGCATGCAACCAATTGAAGAAATTGATTAACTCAGAATTTTTGAATAATGTGCTATAGACGGACGGATTTGTTTATCTTAGTAGAGGTTATTTACACGGTCATAATTATCATTACTATGCGAATACAAATTCAAATATCGTTTTTGAAACTCGTCGACAATATAAATGGTAATTTAATATTTGGGGAGGCGTCATTGGTAAGACTGTAATTTCTGTTACTAGCCAGAAGAGATATTTATGTGATGCCAACACCATAGTGCTCTTAGGCATAATCATTTATGAGTAAGAAAGTTACTAAACGAATAAATGTATCAGTTGCTAGATCTCCTATAATCTCTTTAGATTTTTTCGTTGACATATTAAAAACATAGTTCTCCAACAAACAGTGGATACGCCTGAAGGTAAAGAATTATCCTAGACTTTCGGCAAATTAAATTCTAAAACACTGTGTGTAAAGTTATCCTTACGACAATGTTTAGAACTTTGTATAAATAATGGAGGGGGTCATTTTGAACTATTTCTCTAAGGCGTTCTATTTATACAATCTGTTTTTATAATTAATTTTTATTAAATGAGATTTCTATTGTTTTTTTAATAAAATTGTATTTTTCTGAATAAACAACTTTTCACTTTCTTACTGTAGTACAATTCTTTCTGCTACTAACTACAGTCAAAGTTGTTTAAGAACGGTCCGCTTTATTTTATAGTTAGTAATATTTATGGTATAGATTTATTTATATTAAATTATTTATAAATGGAAATGTATTAACTTTGAACATAGAGAGTATTTTATAAGATTAAAGAAAAATATATCAAAAGCGTAAAAGTATACAGGCACACCATTCGGAAACAAAAATTCGATTTTGAAACGTCCTGTATAATATAACAAAGATATATGTTAAGTACAGATTGTTCAACTTCAATCGAAACCAAAATTATGCCGAAGAAGTGTTGCAAAACGATAATTAATGAAGATGATATTAATTTTCAAAGCGAACTATGTAAATGAACTATTTTATAATAGTGGAAGAGAATTTGAAAATGTTAGAATATAAAAGGTATTCTTGATCAATAAGGTTGATATATAACCCCTTTCCACATTAACTTTTGTAAATTCTGTATACGCATTTCGACAACCAAGTTGTCATCATCAGCAGATAATTTCAAAGTGTCGCACCTGGTAAAACACGGCGAAAAAAATTGTACGAAAATCAAACTCCGTACGCGATCCACACCGCTCAAAACCAAGATGTACACTGCGTACGGAGTTTGATTTTCGTACAATTTTTTTCGCCGTGTTTTACCAGGTGCGACACTTTGAAATTATCTGCTGATGATGACAACTTGGTTGTCGAAATGCGTATACAGAATTTACAAAAGTTAATGTGGAAAGGGGTTATATATCAACCTTATTGATCAAGTCAATCAACCACAGGCTCCATCAAATTCAACTAAAAGGTATTCTATTTAAAATAATAAAGTTATATAACGTATAGACAATGGTAAACACCATTTTAAAATAATTTTAGAGCGTAGAGCACTTGATTCCAAATACATTTTACTTGACACATTTCTTAATCGAGTGAATAGCTCGTAATAGACCCAATACAGGTAATTACCAGATCTCGCATATATACAGGTGGGACTCTTGAAACTGACGGCTACAAATTGCGGCTAAGCTAAACAAAAATGTAAAATTCGGATACAATAAATTTATAGTATACCGAAAGAATCATACCCTAATAACAATAGAATTTGCATATTATTTTACACGACTTCATACCGAATATAGCGACTTCTTTTAATGGGATATGGTTTCTTATTTACTTTAAATTAAACTGAATATTTTTATGCTTATAACCATATAGAATATTGTTACAAGTTCTAAATTCAAATGATATTGTAACGCCTAGATCACTGTCATTAATAGTACACTAAAGAAACACCCATATTATTACCTTTAACAATCCTTTGCTTGATCTTCAGGGTGTTAAAAATTAGAAGAAGCAAACGAAATTCACAAAATATACACGGTATTTAATTATCATAACAGGAGTTCCCTTTTCTTTAAATAAAAAAGACTTGTGGAGAATTAAAGTTACTCATAGTAAATATTATAAGTTCATTGTGTCTATTAATAACTTTTGGCACACACTATAGTTATTAATATAGAAAAATTAATAATAAAAAAAAACATACAGTTTATGTATTCTATGAAATGTTTAAGTAAATAAATTGAAACAAAAAACTGATTATCCTCACCTATATACATGAGTTGATCCACACTAATCCTGCATTGACAATCGCTTACCTGAGTGCCGCTTAATAAACACTTCAAAAAAAAGAAAATATAGAAAGCAAAAGTGAATAATGTTTAGCTTATCCACTAACTCATAATTAAGCGAATCTATTGAATATATATGTATATCGAGTATATATAAGTACAATTTTTATAATTAGCAAGTGTCAGATCTATTAAATATTAAAGATTTTATAATTGGTCAAAGTGGCTGCAATAAGGTGGATGTAGCACTACTTTTCCTGTTAGGCGATAATGTGTTTTTCACCAAGGTCGCCATTTTAGACCCCATTTAGAACCTTAACGTCAACGTAGAAAACAGAGAAAAAAATGAAAATTAGGCTATTGCGTAATGCTATGATTAAAGTTGTTCTACCTCGAGTTAGTGCTGAGGGTATTTACTAGCTTTTTCGTCCGTCTTCTTAAAATAAAGTCAAGACGGCAACTTGATCCGACGTAGTCGCAATGTGCTTGATTTATTCTGATACAATCCAAAACAAATAAATCCCAAGTCGATATATTACTCGATCGGCATAATATTATTCCAACAAAATGTTATAAGGTACGTTCCCTTCTTAATTTTAGGCACGATCTACTAATAGATTGAACCCTACTGTATGACGGACGAATACTTATGTACTTCTCTGAAGGTAGAAACGGAAAACAGCGAGTGCATACGGAACATTGCCTTTTGTGTCTGACATGACGTTTGATCTTAAAAAAGCAGAAGGAGGAAAATGCAAATTACAGGTTCATTTAATAATGAACCTGTAATAATTGTTGTAATCAACAATTATTTATAAATTACTTGGAATAATTTCAATTAAAGATGTCAACAATTAAAATATGTAAACTAGTCCAACTAGTCGTGGCTTATCCACGAAATCTACCATAGGTTCATAGAGTAACACTTATAAGAACATAAGGCGTACACACTTATCATATTTTTTGGATTAGGGTCAATGGTACCATTGCAAGATAATACATACATACAATAAGCTTGGCACCACAGATATTAGTTTCGTCTTAACTGAAAGCTATGTAGGAAGAATTTTCAATAAAGCCCAGGACTAATACTACCGAAACTTTACTTATTAATATTAAATAACAATACTTTCATTACGTTCTACATAACAGATCTGTAGAGAAATTGCCTTACCACAATCATGTTACCTTTGTTAAAAGATAAGACGGAAATCATTGCTTGAGAGCTTCTTCAGAATCACCCCTGAAGCTTTAACAGTATCCAATGTTGTTCGAAGCAGTCATTCTTTAAGGTCATTTCTTCCTTTGAGGACATAGACAAAAGTTGCGTAAACCTGTATCATGATTATACGAAGAGTGCAGTATACAATTGGAACTTTCCTGTTAAAAAATTCCATTGCAATAGGGTAAAACTTTCATTTTCTAATCAGTTCGGAACGCCTTTTGAGGATATCATAGACAAAATAATATATAGAATTATTGGACAATATGTTACTTCATCTCAAAATTATAGCAATACACCAAAAAATAATTGAGTTGTCTTCCAGAATTTGTCAGCATCTTTAACACACTGCCTCCAGTACGCACAAATTATTAGTGTAAAAACAATCTCAGCAGATACTTAAAGAATACCGCAGCATTACAAAACAGTTAGACGGATCTATGCAAATAATTACTGCATCCACGTCGATGATTTCCTTAGAGTATTGGTTGAACTGACGAATATAAAATATGATTACGTATCTCTGTGTTTTCAATTCACTTATCACAATTTTTAAAGAAGTGATCAAAATTATCAAACTCATTAAATAATATGTGACGATTGACATTTTACAAAATAAAATCTAATTCAATAGTACTTTCTGCCCCTTAGGGTTTGTATTGTAGTAGGATATAGGAATGTATTAAATTTAATTCACAGTAAAAAAACTTGTTATAGTTTGTCTTTAATTTATTAATTATACATTTTTCTACGCCTTACAATTACACCTAGAATTATTTATAATTCTGTTCACATAACAAGTAACTTGCTTATTATCACGAATTCAAATACGATTGAGACGATTCAACGATTTCCAAGAAATTTATTTCAGGAGTTGGCAAGTAGGTTGCCTACATAAATCTGAAAAATGCGATGACCTCCAGAAACTGTCCGTGAAGTAATGCGTGTGACAGACGTATATTTTTCTCGAGCTCAATAAAACGTAGAATGAAATAACTAAAATTCTTCAAATTGTCAAATAACTGTTAAAGTTTATTGCGTAGTTGTAGAAAATAAAGTAAATAGGTACGAATTTAAAATAAATTCTATTAAAAGTATGTATAACACAAACTACAAAAGGAATTAAACGAAACAGTTGATTGATTCGTAGCAACATCTTTCTCCTAAATTTTTGCTGATACTGACTTAGAAATTACTATTATTTATTTTAATTAGAGTCTGATGAAAACAAATAGGTAATTAACTAGCGATATTTGTTTTACGTAAGTAAAATTTCAATATGGATATATATACACACTTAAGTATAGAAGAATACGAAAACAAATAAGTCGCAAATTTAATATAAAATTAAGTCCTAAGAATAGAGCGGAAGAAATCTAAATTGCCGGATGCAAGTCTAGAAGATATTGAAGAAGGAATTTATCTAAAGAGTAAATTGGTTATTAGATCATCACCAAATACACAAAATAGAAGAGAACCAAACAGAAACAGGTACTATTAAACAAAATAACAAAATATCTTAGCATAATTGAAGAGAAGATGGAGAAAGAGGAAAAAGAAAAACGAGCATGCAATCGTGAAACATACGGAAATCGAGAGAGAAGAATACCAAAAAAGTTGAAGATTTTTTAAAAGATAAATTCAAAATAAAAGCCGACATTACAGAAGCCTATGAACCAAGAAAAGGTAGAAACAAAACAAAAATGTAATAAACAATGCAAATAAGTGAAATTGAACAAATATTAATATAGAAAATTATATGATACATAATTCGACAGGAAAATCTAAAGAGATGTTTTGAAAGTAAAAACTTGAAGATGAAAACGAAAAAAGTAACAAAGCAGAAATAAACTGTCGAAAAATAGTGATAAATGTTAAACGATGTAGATGGCAAGATTTAAGCCGAAATCCAATTCTAAAAAACTAGTTAAAATATATAGAAAAATATAGAAATATAGAAAATATAGGTATAAGAGAAACAAACTTAAAAGTAGCGCACACAATAATAAAACAATGCAAGAGCCTGGAAAAATAGAGGAAATGGAGAGTTAATCAAGTATAAAGCAGATTTGTTTGCTGTTAGAATCCAGTTGGATCTGGATAGTATAATAACCAGGTATTTAAGTTATTCTTTGGTCTTGAACCCTCACAAATAGGCAGTGATATATCTTCACTTCGCTTCTGCTTGGGAGTCCGGAAAATATGGCTAGGTGAACAGGACGGATCCAATTACAGAATTACAATAAAATGTGCCAAAAGCCTTAGGTTTTTATAGAAAATTCTTTTAGAATGTTAAAAGGAATCATTCTATTATTAATAACACCCTATCTACTACATATGTTTCACGGAATTCACCGATCTTCAGGCAGATTTGTGTTATTAATTAACTATTCCTTCATAGTGTTTATCATATCATTTCGATACAGCAAAATAATGAATAATATCATTGCCTCCCTCTATCGTCCAGAACAAACATGTATTGAACGACAAAGCGAGAACGCGTCTATTTCGCATGTCGATAACTAAGTTACCAGAGCGTATAGACAGACGCTTGAATTCAGTGAAACATATGTAGTAGATAGGGTGTTATTAATAATAGAATGATTCCTTTTAACATTCTTTTATTGGCAAAAAGCCGTGATGCAAGTGTCTGTCTATACGCTCTGGTAACTTAGTTATCGACATGCGAGATAGACGTGTTCTCGCTTTGTCGTTCAATACATTTTTGTTCTGGACGAAAGGGGGAGGCAATGATATTATTCATTATTTTTCTGTATCGAAATGATATGATAAAATCTATGAAGGAATCGTTCATTAATAACACAAATCTGCCTGAACATCGGTGAATTCCGTGAACCATATGTAGTAAATAGGGTGTTATTAATAATATTGGGTCTGGGAAAAAGTTCGTGGGTTTTTCCCGATAGATGGCATTGGTTGCCGATAACTAAAGAACAACAAGTCACAGCGACACCACCGACGGCTCGTTTTTTAGATGACCTTCCGAACGTTAGTTTGAGCGTAGAAACATTGTAATCGGTGCAGTGGTTGGAAAGTTATTCGCACTTGAAAATGGAGAAGAATAATGAGAAATTTCGCTATATTCTGCAATATTATTATGATAAGGGGAAGAACGCTGCGCAGGCTTGTGATAAAATTTGTGCTGTGTACGGTGAAGGTACTTTATCGAAATCTGTTGCGCGGAAATGGTTCGCTCGCTTTCGTTCTGGAAATTTCAATGTGAAAGATGAGTCACGCTCCGGTCGTCCAATCACTGAAAAATCTGATGAAATTCTTGAAAAAGTCCAACAAGATAAGCATATCAGCAGTGTCGATATTGGCATGGAGCTAGGCATTGACCACAAAACTGTTTTGAACCATTTACACAAAGCTGGTTACAAAAAAAAGCTTGACGTATGGGTTCCTCATGAGTTGAGCGTGAAAAACATGATTGACCGAATTAACATCTGCGATGCGCTGCTGAAACGGAATGAAATCGAGCCGTTTCTGAAACGTTTAATAACCGGAGATGAAAAATGGATTACGTACGATAATCGGAAGCGTAAAAGATCGTGGATAAAGGATGGTGAGCCGTCACAAGCGTTCGCTAAGCCAACATTGACGCCAAAAAGAGTGATGCTGTGTGTATGGTGGGACTGGAGGGGAATCGTCCACTACGAGCTACTTCCAACTGGTCAGACGATTGATTCTCAACTCTACTGTGCACAACTAGAGAGATTACGCCAGGCGATTGAAAGAAAACGGCCCGAATTGATTAATAGGAAAGGTGTTGTCTTCCATCATGACAACGCCCGACCACACACTTCTTTGATGACCCGTCAAAAATTGAGAGAGTTTGGTTGGGAAGTTTTGATGCACCCACCTTACAGTCCGGATATAGCACCCTCTGACTATCATCTGTTTCGATCTCTGCAGAACTCTCTCAATGGAATTAAGTTGGTTTCAAAAGAAGCCTGTGAAAACTACTTGATTCAGTTTTTCGACCAGAAACCACAGAAGTTTTTCACCGATGGGATCATGGATCTACCAAAAAAATGGCGAAACATTGTCGATAATAATGGAGCATATTCGGTTTAAATGAATTCGTCCACGCGCCATGCGGGGACCAGTTGAATTTTACTGAAAAAACGCCACGAACTTTTTCCCAGACCCAATAGTAAAACAAAGTAATAGAATGGGGGAAAAACGAAATAATGAAAATAGAATATCGTTTAAATGTCATAGACGTAAAAGGACGATATTAAAGTGCAGTGAACAAAGAAGAATCTACCATGAAAAAACAAAAAAAAATTTAATAAAATATTTAAATGAGGTAATAAGTAGGAGTAACTAATGAACATAATGAATAGCTGAATGATGAATGTACTGTATACATGTAGGAAAAAACAAAGAAAGAAAGAAATGCTTACATACCAGAGGAGAAGGTGCAAAAACGTGATAAAAACGAAAAGAAATGAAAAGATAAAGCAAATAAGGAATACTAGTTAGAGAAGTAAATACAAAACAGAATTCAAAACAGTTTTGCAGACAATTTAACAAAAAAGTCGAGGGTAATGAGCGGGTAAAATTAATATGGAAAGAACATCTTAAGGAATTATTAATTGAAAAATATGATCCACAATATAATAAAAAACTAAAGAATATAATGAAAATGTAGATGAATCTACACACAAAAAAAAATAAAGAAAATATTAAAATACAGCAAAATCGAAAAATACCAGCTGCAAGTAGAGCCTACTGTGTAAATGCTTACCAGTAAATCAAGTAACACCAGAACAAAATTGAAATATGTAATAATGGACCAACAAGAATTAAATGTTTCAGGAACCAATGAAGTGAAAATATAAAGAGAAGAATGAACCATGAAAGAGAAAGTCAATTAAGAGGAGAAACTGTAGTAAAATACATATATAAAACCAACGAAAGTAAAATGATTAGGACATATTTGGAGAGCGGGTTAGGGAAGTAACATATTATCAATAATGGAATGGACACCAGAAAATAAATAATAAAGAGGTAGACCAAGTACAAGATTGTTTGGATGAAGTAGGAGACATTATAAAGAGATTAAGAATAACCAATTGGAAAGGAAGAACTAGCAATAGAAAGGTATATAAATATCAATTACTGGATAAACATAAACACAATAAGTACAAGTATACATAAATACTGTAAAAAAATAAAAAAGGATAATAAGAAAGAAACAAATTAAGAATAGTGTCATTTTTACATATCGTTAAAAAACATGTTCTAATTAGCGTTCGTTTTCACTTTTGGAAGGCTAACGGTTGGTACTCAGCGAGTAGTAAGGCATTGAGTATGAAAATCAACGTCTGATGAAAAATTAAGAAAATCTACATAATATGTTTAAATATTTGGTATTAAACATTTGACCACTTATGACATTCATTCATGTTGTCAAAAGTAATATATGTACATGTTTCTAGAGACGTGTTAATTAGTTATTTCAAAAATATAGTAAGCATCCGTATATAACATTCAGGTCAAACCCAAAAGTTTCATAATGTAAAGAAGAACAATACTTTCTAAAATTATATATATTATTTCATAATTTATAATACGTAAATGTTAGAAATATCCACATGTTATAAACCTTTTTTACGGTAATTGCTCGAGTCTTGTGCCGAAAAACTCAAATCAAGATTAGGAAGTCAATTATTATCAATGGCGGCTAAACAGATAGTAGTCTGGAGATGTTAAATTTCGTGATCAGGACGACTTCGAATGATACAATTATATAAAATTCAAGTCTGTGTAATATGCGGTGTCACTGCTTTGTTGGAAATATTCTATTGTTAGTATATCATCATATAACCAGGTAATGAACTCTTGCAAAATAACTGCACTATATCTTTCTGTATTTATTATTGCATAGTAAACTTAATGATCTATTGTACAAATATAAGCAATCATTATAATATTGTTACCCACATAACTATTTTTACTGAATGCTATTTCGTTGTTATGAGGACTTCCTTCCAGTCGATCAATCAAATCAAACGGTTAAATTTTATATTTTATTGTCATTTAAATGATTTTTGAAATAAATACTATAAGCTATTCTAGATTCAGCATCATAATATTCGGTTTCAGTAGAACAAAAATTTTTGATGCATGCGATATTTCGTTCTAAATATCCTTGAGAAATTCATCATAAATAACTTTGTAAATAACAAGTAGTCAAATGTTTGCTGTTTGTGCTTATAATTCTCATAAAGATTTTTTAAAATTCCGTTATACATGAGCTTGGATTTAATGAATATTCTATATATAAGTATATACTATATACTATATATGTATATATATATATACTAATTTTTAAGAAATTAAACTCATCTGAAGCTTTTGTAAATATATAATAAATTTAAGGTAAGAAGTTAGGCAATAGAATCCTGATAAACATCAAAGAAATGTGCGACTGAAAGAGACATCACGAAAACGTGTAATTTTTTACACATATTGTTCACGCCTAAGCCATTAGCAAAGTGGAAGCTGTAAATCTTGAATTGTAATCAAAAATATGAAGAGAAACGAACATCTAACGATCATTTAAAGCCGTTTAATAAAAACCAAACTTTCTTTTGAAAAGATTGAACAGAGTTAATAAAACCCAGCTTTGTCACTATGCTTTCGAATCCAAACAGCAACCTCTAAAGTGAACATAAAAACCCTCCTTTAAAGAAGGCCAAGGCATTTATATCTGATTCAGACAATTGTTAAGATTTTTTGAAATTCGAAGAAAATTATTTTGATACTATATAAATTATTTTGAAATAAAATATGTAATTAAGTTGTAGAAGTACAATATACAAGATTTAGTAGAAACTTTGGTATGAAACGATACGCATACTGGTAAAATGCCGACTGCCGATGGTGAACACTGTATGTTATGCTGTCTGACCATGTTTTTAATACATCGATCTTTTAAAAGGATTTGTGGGGCGAAGAGCAAATTTCGCAGTTAACCAAGGACTGACCAACAACGATAGAATAAAAGCCTGACGAAATGATTGTAGTCCAATCTTAATTAGAAATTAAATAAAATTACAACTGAATTAAATGTTATATTAAAAATATTTTAGATAATGGACTATGTCTGAAATGGTAGGTTTTCTTGGAAAAGCGCTTTTAATTTACGACTAGCAGATACTAATTAATAATGAGGTTTCTCGTTGAAAGTATATATACATCTTAAATATTGTCCTAAGCAAAAAGTTATAGTTTTTGAAATCGATTAGTATTTAATAAAAGAAACACGATTTAAAAAAGTGATAAAGATGAGAATGCTGATAGACATCAAGAAGTATAGTATATATGTATATATACATATATATATATATATATATATATATATATATATATATATATATATATATATATATATATATATATATATATATACATATATACTATACTTCTTGATGTCTATCAGCATTCTCATTTTTTCATCTTAGAGCATTCTTACCTTCAATTTATTACATATTAACAAAAGTTTCAGATGAGTTTAATCCTTTAAAAATTTTTGACACTTTACTCACGTTGCTGTATCTTTCAAATTTAGATGTCAGAAATTAGTAAAACTTAATCCGTCATCATAAAAATGGTAGATTTGGAATATGATGATTTTTCGAAAAGTTGTAATGCCCCATCCTGTGCTTAATAGGACAATAAATAAGCGCTCCTATCTTTACCTAAAAAACAATTTGTCTTGACCTTCGGGGTGCTAAACTAGATCAAGATATAGTTTCGGCGAATGGGAAGCAGGGTTCCTGTAAATAAGTTCTAAAAGGATGTCACAATATTGTTACATTGAAAGCCCTTAAGCTAATGGATCACAAATACGTTTGTTATGCAGTTAACTACAACCAAGTAAGTAAGAAGAAGTAAGAAAAAAAGCTAAGCTCTATACAAGTTTTCAATAACTTTTGGTAATACACGGCATGAAACAATATATTAATATTAAGTAAATAGTTCAGCAAAGAAAAAGGAAAACTTCAAATCTCTAATATAAATAGAAAAATAATCATCCCCTTCTAGATGCATTGTTGGTTGACACTGGTGGTACAACAGAAAAATTCCATAGTATAAGTGCCACTTATTGGATACTTCCCAACGACAACAAAAGAACATAAACCAATAGCAATAAATTACAAAGAATAATTATGTTCAGCTTACAAATGAATTAATTAAATTAAAATTAAATAATAGACGTAATGACAATTTAAAATAGAACTATTGTAGTTAGCTGATGGTAAACTAATTGATTGTTAACGAGCAAAAATAAACAATTATTGCTAACCATACAGTGAGCCCTTAATAAAGTTAGAGTTGACAAATAAGTAACGATAATATCTTACTGATAAATTCTGAACTATCTTATAACAAGACCCTTAATTAACAAAGTTGAAGCAAATAGATTAATGAAAATACTTATCTGACAATACCCACTAAGTCGATAAATCTAACAATCCGCCCACAATATTTTAACATATAGTTGCAAGAATGGTAATTAACCATTTCAATAAAAGTAAGCACTATTAGAAGTTCAACGTTGAACCTCTAATTCTGTAAAGGAAGGTCTTTGTTAATTTACACAATGTATTATAATTGATTATAATATATTATATAGAGGCCGATAACAGCAACCATCTTACTTTTATGTCCCTCAAGTTGTCACGTATTCAAGAAAAAAAATTAGCGCTTCTTATTATAGCCATTAATTACAAAGCCACCGAGAGTAACTCCCAATCAATATAAGGTTATACGTCATATGATTTGATTAATTAAATTCTATTCATTAAAACAAAATTAAAATATTAACGAGATCTACATCGATCGTAATAATTCTTTGCCTAATGGATATAAGAGGGCTCTTAGAGTAAGAACAATAGAAATAAACTCAACTGAATACCAAAAGCAGAGATTAAATTATGTTTGTAACAAAGTGCAGTCTGAAAAAATGCATATCAGGTCTAATTAAAGAATAATGCGAAATAATCATAAAGACGAAGAATAAATAATTTTTTGATACTATAGAACAACTAAGGTATTATAAGGAAGAAATTTCACTAAAATAACACGAATCTATTACAAAGTAGGATAAGACGGCTTATCGGTATATTCAAATACAAGTCTATATTGAGATGATGTAAACAGAGATAAACCAATAAAGAAGAATGTAGTTTTATGAGAATTAATGATAAATTACTACTATTGTGGATAATATGCGAGCTACTTAGTCGAAAGGGTTAATTCACCTTTTCGACTAAGTACTACAGTATTATTCCACAAAAGTGACACCCATTGAGAATCCTAAAATATACAGAATATAGAGATGTCCGTTATTTGAAGTTGTTGGAAAATAGTGAAAAAGAAAACAAGTTTCATTCTAGATCACTGAAGGTTGATATATAACCCCTTGCCACAATAACTTTCGTTTTCGTTTATTTTTACCGTAGTTGTCCAAGTAATTATTTGCTGATGATGAGAACTTAGTTGCCGAAATACGTATAGAGAAAACAAAAATTATTGTGGCAAGGGGTTATATATCAACCTTCAGTGATCTAGTTAATCAACCACAGGCTCCATCAAAATTAGGTATCATTCTAATTTCAACTGCTTTCTCAAGATTTTTTAATCTCTTATAGACTTTTAAAATATTTGAAGTACTAGTTACAAATTTCTGGTAAGCTATTTCGTCAATACTGTCAATAACAGAAAAATTAGGTCTTCTAATTTTTAAATCACCATCAATTAATGAGTGTGTTCTTAAATGTAATTAACGATATTAAAATTCGGAAGTAAAGCTACTAGTGCTATATTATTTATATCAAATTCCCTTGTATTACTATCACAAGCCTTAAATTCACATTTAAGAAAATATATTTTTTGGCGTCACAATCGAGAACTTTTTTCACACCGCTGAAATCCACGTTAATATATAGATTGGCCTAGTAAAATGCTTTTCTCTACCATTATCTGGGACTGTTTGTATCTGCGTCTGTCCGCTATTAATAGGCAATTTTAAATATATTTGCGTAATGAATAGACTAACCACGGCCGTTTTCTACAGAATCCTTTATTAAAAGATGATAATATGAAAATAATTCTATTGTGAAATTCCGCGAAAGCAAATTGTCCATTATTTAGAGGTGCCAGCAGTCAGTAATGTCCACAATAGAGAATCTACTGTGCTACACAATGCTGAATAATGAAAGGGAAACTAGAAGTAGGTTATAAATATAATATGAAATATGAGTTAATTTTATTAAAATCTCTATAATTAGAGGCTTATGTACTTCCTCATTTAATTATTTTGTTTATACTTCGTAAATGGCAGCTGGTTTCGACCAGGCCTTTTATTTACCTAAAAGTCAATTGGAAAATTTTAAAGTAATACAGTAATATGTAGATATATTTAACAGTTATGTTTATATAAATGAATTCATTTCTATGTACATAACTATTAAACTGGCCATTTACGAAGTATAAATAAAAAAATTAAATTTGGATGCACCTAAATCGTCTTATTTAATTATGAAATATGAAGTTATAAGTTAAACTATAATATCCAAGAAAATTATTTCTTTATTTGCATTTCGTAATATATAATAATTGTTTAAAATATCTTCTTTTTATATTTCTGTTCAATGCGTACTTTTACGTCGGAACCCGCAATCATTTCTAGATAAAAGTATGCAAATCTTCTAAATTTCGATACTTCATTATATAAACGCCACTGCCGAGAAAATTTCAAGTCAGATCATGTATTTGATAAAAGATTTGTCGTCACTATATCTAGCAACATTTGTTATAGAGACCACATTGTATATTCAATAAAGAACAAAAGACACTCTGGTGCTAGTATTTCGCAGAGAAATTGCCACATCGTGACACAGAACGTTCCCATTTTGTTTCCGTATGTATCATTTGTTTCGAAAAGAGAGCTTTTGCACCTATCGAGAGAAAACCTTTTGATCTTAGTCTCTCGTAGAACAAACATCCATTTCCCGTCAGACCTAGTGGAACTAATGCACTATAAGTAAAGCCTCATCGAACGGTTTCCATAACAAGCATGAATCGAATTTCTGTTTTATTTTGATCATATGTTCCTGTCTACACTTTAACCACTTCATTGTTAAAATAATTTCCTAATCGTTTTATAAATAGAGGTGGTTAAAATAAATAAAAATATTATTCTAGCTAAAAAAAAAAATAAGTTCAGAATTTTCATAGTAACGTGTTAATAAAATTAAATTTTAAATTAAGTTTGAGATAATAATTATAATTGGGGTATATATATATATATATACTTATAATTGAACGTATTTCAACAATATTGGATGCGATATAAAACTTGAACTGCTACACTTTATGCCTTTATATACAGTTTATTTTATGGCTTAGTCTTCTGGCTTCCGGGCTGGAACCGCGCCACTGGTATAACTGCCGACGTTTCATACCCACTCGTATGGGACATCTTCAGGGCTCAACTACTGCTACTGTTTGTTGCAATGAAACTGTTTCAGTGCAACAAACAGTAACAGTGGTTGAGCCTTGACATTTATACCAGTGACGCGGTTCCAGCCCGGAAGCCCAGAAGAAGATAGTATGGACCACGACCGCGGAACTCTGTTTTCGTTATTATAAAATTATGTATCGATGTGTATGAGTAAATAAATTTCAATATATTTTATTTTATATATATTCAATGGATTTGAAAATTAGTGTAATTAAACTGTCCGTTAGATGGCAGTAGAATTTAGGAAATTTAACTTATATACATCAAACATTGAAAGTTAGTATAAATAAATTTAATTACATTTAAAAGTGGAAATATAAGAAAGAAATTGAGATAATATAACGCAGAGATTTCGCTCATGCTGCTATGTAATGCCCGACAGCTGCATTTTTTATTAGTATTATTATTTTGATCTAATAACATTTCGAAAATAGGAAAAGATTTTCAGTTGAATAATACCTCATTAAAAAAATATTATTTATTATTTTCAATCAAGGTTTCGATGCGCTTTACACTTCTCCTGCCCAGTGATATTGTTTAAATTATTGGGCAATTAATTTAAATTTCTGTTTATCTTTAATTTTTGGAATTTTAATTTATTGATTGATTCTTGAAATCACTTCTTATCCACGCTTTTATTTTATACGTTTCAATGTAATTCCTGATTTGCGAAGGTTAATTAATGATCACGTTATTCGAGTAAACGAGAGCCGGATGACAGTCGTCGTGAATCGAGTAACGGAGATTTGTAATAATTTTATTAGATTCTTTCATTTTATAATTGTGAAAAAAAAGGTTAAAAAGAAACCAAAATATTTCATTACTTCAATTCGAATGTTATTTCAATATTAGAAATTCGAATTAATACATTTACTCTACTTATTTTAAGTGTATAAACATTAAAATTTTGATATTTAGATATTTTATTATTTTCCTAAAATATATTTTGTATTCAAAATGGAATATATTTTTACACATTCTTCTGTATAAAAAATAATATTGCATAGTTTCTACATACGAAGAAAAAGTTTGAATGTAATGCCATATTTTCATTTTTTATATGGGTACTTTTGAAGAGATCTAAGATTTTCTTTACTTATTGAATGTTTTGGTTTTACTTTATGTTGAAAATTATGTTCTTAGTTTAGGGTTATCCAAAGTTTACTTTTGTAATTGTTATTGGATATGGGTAAGAATTTTTTCAATTTTATTCGATATATAAGTTTATATAATTTAATCAAAGTCCTATAATCAAATAAATTTTATTCGAGATTGCAATCATTATATAGATTTCTTGAATATCAATAATTTTTAATAATGATTAAAGAGAGTTATAAATTCAAATTTAAGTTAATATGAGATTTAAATAATTATTTTAAAGTAAATTGTTATTTAATTTTTGTGTTTATATATTATAGTTGTCATGAGTTGATTGGATTCATTTTATTACTGGTAGTTAGCCGAACATACAGTAAAAGAAAATATATATCATAGATTTTGAAATACTAAAAGATTTATTTGATAATTCTAAGTAAATTATAAATACACAATTTTGGGAGAGATTTAATTTCAGTTTATTATCAACCAATATGTCTTAATTTTATTCAAGGTTTTCTGTTATTTACAATTCCAATATTTTGATTTGAATATATCTGTTATTATATTTTTTAAACAAATACGATATTCGTAAGTGAATAGAGAAAGGAATGTTGATTTGGATTCACATAATATGAACCTATGAAGCATATGAACCATAATCACTCAGACTAAGTTTAGACAAACCTAATGCCGTAATTGCCGTACACATTCGTTCTAATACACACTGAATACAAGTACGTAAGTATCGTATTCAATTTTTTTAAATTTTAAAAATTAAATAAAGCAAATTTAAATATTCTTCATTATAATAATACTTTCCTATATATAGCTCACTATCACTCTATATCCTTATAAAAATATTTATTATTAATTATATTTATAGATAAAGTTCTTAGCGCCTACTTCCAATATATTTATGATTTTCATAAATTAAAATTTCAAAATTAGTAATTGGTATTCAAACTATAAAATGAGAATTGGTTATGTTAATTATAAATTAAAGAAAGTAAATGTATCGTTAGGAAAGAAAATAAATTCTACACTTTTTCACTTTTCTAAATCTTGTGTTTTTGATGCAAGAGAAATGAAACCAAACAAAAAATTAATATATGTTATTTCACTAAATGTTTAAAACGATTTGCTAATGGAAACCAAAAATGCCTTAAACCATTGTACAAGCTGCTTTGAATATTTGCAATTGTTTCTTGTTGAATTAAGACGAAACGAAATCTTAAATGAAATAAAACTGAATTAGGAAAAATTTCCTAGTATGTTCTCTTGATCAGAGGAACGCTGTTTTTTCTATATATACATACATATATATATAATTCTTTTACTATATTTTATGTAAGGAATTAATGCGTTATGCATATATATATATATATATATATATATATATATATATATATACATATGCATAACGTATTAATTCCTTGCATGCTATCTAATAAAAAAAATACTATCTACTTCATACAGTGTAATACAATATTTGCATGTATAATCACATATTTACGAACTGAGGATTAGGATCAAGAAGGCACCTGGACACGACTGGATCGCTAACACTGCTCTGAAGGCACTTCCGCGAAAAGGCATTTCATGACGAACATAAAAAATGCCGCTACCTTCAGTTGACGAGATCTTTGAAAGATTGTTCTTACCTGGCTGTTGGAAGAAGTCGATGATAAACGACTAATCCAAGATGAGTAAATCGGATCCCGAAACGCTTATTCGACTACCAATCAAATACACCGCGTGGTAGACTATATTACTGACGGTTACGATCGGAGAATGACCACTGCTGCTCTCTTCCTAGACGTTGCCCAGGTCTTCGATTGAGTATGGCACGAAGGCCTTCCCCACAAACTTCTTACCTCCAACGTTTCTCTTCCACTGGTTCAGCTGATTCACTCGTATCTATCCCAGAGATCGTTTCGAGTGAAACACAAGAGCTGCTTGTCCAATTCCAGGCTGATCATTATAGACGTGCCTCAAGGTTCAGTACTGTCTCCTATTTTATTTAACACTTTCCTGAAGTGGTTTGGGAATATCGTCCCAAACCACTTCCTGACGTACAGTACGCACTATACGCCAACTACACCCCAATCTTTACGCATGCACGAAGACCACTTCAAGTTGTGTGCAGGACACATTTGACTCTTTCGTTGATTGGTTCTCCACATAGAGAATTACAATCAATTCCAACAAAAGTTCTGCCATTACTTTTAATAAATCTCCAATAGCGTCAGATTATTCAAAACTGAAACTCCATCATTCGGAACTCACCTCGCAAAATTACTTATATAAGTGTCATAATGGACCGCAGTCTTACCTGGCGTTACCACGTCCAGGAGCTTGCTCTCTGTGGCACTGCAGCCTTGGTGCAGCTGTATCCGTTTCTACATCACAAGAGTAAACTTAACATGCGACCCCACACTGTTACATACAAATCTGCCATTCGCCCGAGATCCACATACGTTGCCCCAATTTGGGGTTTCGCAGTCAATTGTCATCTGAACAAGCTTCAAGTGATACAAAATATAATCGTTCCTTGGTTTACAAGGAACTCAATCATACATTGTGACCTGAAAATTCACACAATTCTAGAATATATTCAAGAATTAGCGGCGAAATACTATTCAAACCTCCCAATTCACGAAAATCCGACCGTAGCAGGCATCGAAATTAACAAACACACAGGCATTCACAAATGGTCCCAGCCAGTGTTACTTCGGTAACTGACTAAGTTTCCCTGTCAACCTTCAACGAAGATGACAAGACTTGCATTAGCAAGCACTGCCAATTATTATTTTTAAGTATGTATGTCCACAGGTTTCAAAACCCATGAAGACGACGGAATAGGGAACAAAGTTCAACTCCACTTCAACTTGAAAAAGAAGAAGATATTCTTGAACTTTCTATACGTGTTGAAATCACTATTATTTTTTCCATTTATTTCGGGATCGTTTGATACATTTAGCAGAGGCGTGTTAGTATGGAGTAACATTAACTAAGTAATTTGTTGCAAGTCGTATGAATAAAGCGCCTGAACGTTAAACATAATTTGTTACCTGTTAGCAAGTTGTGTAAGTAAAGCGTCTGGACATTTGTTGGACCATTGAGGAATGCAATTCATTTTCACATTAATTAATTTAATCTCTGCTTTAATAAGGCATTCAATAATAAATATTAATTGGATCTGCGATCACTTATGTAATCGTAATTAGCTTCTAATTAATATCTTTAAAAATAGTTGATATGCGAAAAATTAGGTGTCGATTGATTTTGTTGACTTTATTGTCAATAAATAATACTTTTTCCAAATTTATAACAAATAACGTCATTCATAATAAATTATAACTGCAAGTTATATGATAAATATTTATTTACATATAACTATCAATAATTTCTTTAATTCTACTTTAGGGCATTCTTCCTGACTTTTTTCTATATATATATATATATAATTATTTTTCTAAACGTGCAAAACAAAACTTCATTAAAACCCAGTTTTAAAAATTTAACTTTATAATACTCAGTTAAGTAAAAACTGTATATATGCTATATAGTCACCATTAAACTGAAATAATTAAAAAATAAAATAATTTATATCTGAATTAAACAAATATGTAAATATGTGCCAGGAAAAAGTAATCGATAAAGAAATACAAAAATAAAATAGAGAGATTTATTTATTAGAAGTTAAAAGAGCGAAACAGAAATTAAGAACAAATAACAAATAAGAAAAAAAAATTTGGGAATATTATCACCAAAACGAAAAACCTTTCTCTTTTTTCTTCCACTTCGTCATATACAGCATATAAACTCTTTCATAACTTCATCTACCCATCTCAATATCTGTCTTTCCCCTGAGTTGTTCCTCAAGATACTTCCATTTTATACGTTCAATATGACTCACTCAAGTTATTCCTCTTGTTCTAATTTCTGTTGATATATATGGTTCTTCAGACCCTTTCTTAATTCATTATTTTCAGTGTCTTTGTGGTCAGACATCATGATTTATACTAATATAGCAAGCGTTTTATTTATTCCGACTACACCAGAACGGTTTTATATAAACGTTAACAATTAATTTTAAAAAGAATTAAATGTTTAATGAGATAAGTAAGGAGATAATAGAATGGTCAAGTAAGTAAAAACTTTCAAAATTATCAACGCAGAAAGACAAACAAGAATTAATGGAAAATTTCAAATTGATTGACTACATGCCGTATACATCCAAGAGGAAAAGGTGCAAATATCGATATTTAAATAGGTGAAATTCAACAATTGAATAATTAACAAAGTTAAACATACGATTCTAAAATTATTTAAAACGACATCATTAAGTCACCAGTAACTGTTAAAAAATGGTTTTCTGGCGGTTTGTAAGCCAATAGAAAAACAAAAATAATAATGGTTAAATTTTTAAGCTTAGAATTAATTGAAGGTAATTTTGATGGAGCTTGTGATTGATTAACTTGATCACTAAAGGTTGATATATAACCCCTTGCCACATTAATTTTCGTGTTCTGTATACGTTTTTCTACAACTAAGTTGTCATCATCAGCAGATGATTAAAAGGTGTCGCACCTGGAAAACTATAGCGAAAAATACGAAAACAAACTCCGTACGCGATCCGTACCGTCGAGATCCAAAATGTACTGTATATTCACAAGACTTTTAAAATTGTTTTACTTAAACTAGGATGAAAGACATTAAAAAAGGAACACGGACATAACAGATAAATACGTGTATGTATATATGTGATTAATTACACTATCCCTTTTCTGTCATTTAGCAGACTGTATAGACATGAATTGTTAGCACCCCCATCAGTGTTTAATACATGGCCTTTATTCTTCAAAATCTACATACTTTCATACGTATCTAATTCGCGATAATTACACACGTTCTTAATCAAATGCAAGCAATCGGCGTTAACACTATGACTACAATCCAACATATGTTTTGCTAAACTCTTTTTTTTAGCTTAGCAAAGTTAGCTTAGCTGTTATGTCCGTGTTCCTTTTTTAATGTCTTTCATTCTAGCTTAAGTAAAACAATTTTAAAAATCTTGTGAAACGAATATACAGTGTATATTTTGGATCTCAACGGTACCGATCGCGTACGGAGTTTGTTTTCGTACGGGATAGTAGATAGTGTGTAATTGAAAGATTCAGATTTTACCAGATTTAAACATTGTCGGTGAAAGTGGATCTACATATCACTTAAGTAGTGACAAGGATTATTTTAATTATGCAAGTATTTCGTCTTCAGATGTCGAACGGTTGCCTCTGCATATAACATTTATTTTTCATGTCGAACACGGTTACATGATGGAACAGTTGAAGCGTATCCGATATTGCAAATATTTAAGTAATTCACCTTGTAAATTATAATTAATTAATTGAACGCGCTGCTTGTGTTTATTTATATTTATTAACTTGTTAAACCCGTTGGACATCTGTGGCTGACAGTATTAATTATTATAAATTAATTAAATTCACCATAAAATTTTAGTTTCCTCTAAGCTATTTTTTTATAGAAGGAGAAATAAATATTTTATTAATACATGGTGAATACGTTGCCTTCATTTTAAATTAAGTTTTAATAGTTACATTATTATTATAACTGTATAAAGTTAAGTATGAGTACTAAACCACCTTGTTAAGCGATCTCCAAATGGGAAGTTGTGTCACTTTGCACATGGAAAAACATAATAAGAAGTAACGTATTTTTTTTAAAACAAATGAATAAAGAAAGATGTCACGAAACTGTGGGAAATTTAAAAATTTAGATGGCTATGATAAATAACAGCGGCAAACAACAGCTTAAAATAATTAACCTGATGACTGACAGCTAACAACATAACATTGTTCTTCAATGTAATTTTTATGTTATTGTAAATCTATATTTGGGAACACTTATTTTGTTTTTTAATCAAGAACACTTAGAGGTAATATTCGCTCATAAATTATACGAGTTTTAATCATGAAACAAAATCATTAAAAAATTACCATGCACATTGTTATTAGAGTGTAAAAAACTAAAGCTATATAATGCAGAAGCTGGTACAAGATATATTAGCACAATTTGAACTTTCACCACGCCAACTGTTATTATTATAACTGTATTAAAAGCTTTATTTTATCCTATTATTAATCAATACTGTTATAAATATTATCATTTAATATAAAATCAATCCATATAAATATTTGAATTAAGTAATTTCCTTTATTCTGCAATTAATTTTGAATTTAACAGGTTAGTCATTATTGTTATTGGTTTTCTTATTGGTTTATCAACCACCAATAATTCATCCTCTCATGTTAAAATTATGTCGTTCATTACCTTTTTTTAAGTTTAGTTTACCTTTTTTTTTTCAGTTACTGGTGGAAATAAAAAATATAAACATTTTACTAGAACTCTAATTAACGTTAACAATGATAATTAATTAGCATTCTTAAACAAACCAAAGAGTTTCAAAGATTGTTCTGAAATGAAATATTATCCCAGAACTCGAAATACGTAGACTCATGCAGCCGGTGTTTTTCGATGGTCCAATGAATTGATCCTCTGGAGAGGTTTCTGCCGTTTCACGAGGGGAATAAAACAAATTTATCAACAATAAAACTCATTTCTCCCATGAATTAAAAGGAATCTCTCTTCCTCTTTAATTACAAAACATATAAAATATTCCGTTCAAAGTTAAAGTATGCGTACTTAATCACCTTGTTAAGCGGTCTCCAAATTTGAAGTTGTGTCACTTTATTTATTGAAAAACGTGATAAGAAGTAATGCACTTTTTTAAATAACAAATGATGTCTCGAAACAGTAGGCAAGTTACAAATATAGATGCTTGTAATAAATAACAGCGATAAACAACAGCTTGAAATCATTAACCTAATAACTGACAGCTGACAACAAAACATTGAGCACAATCTATATTTGGAAGCACTTGTTTTGTTTTTTAATCAAGAGCACCTAGATGTAATATTCGCGCATAAATTATGCGAGTTTTAATGATGAAACAAAATAATAAACAAATTACCATGCACATTGTTATTAAGGTGTAAAAAAACAATGTATGTTATATTAGCACCATTTGAACTTTCAACAGGGCAAATATTATTGTTTGTTAGTGGTGAAACTAGTACAATGGGCTGCATAGGCTAGTTCTTAATAAATAGAGCGGTAATTTGTTGCATATTACATGCAAAAGTCATGCGTTTTATCTTGTGACAAAAGCTATTCGAAAATATTATCCAGAGATAGAGACATTAATTGCAAGCATAAAGTCCCCAAACATATTCGAGAATTTCACAGACAGTGGCCCCGTATCCCTGAATTACCACAGCCGATTCTAACACATTGAGGAATTTGTGCACAAGCAGCGTTTTACTGTTGTAAATATTTTCAAGGAATAATGTCCGTTGTTTCACACTTTAATCCCAAAGAAACTGAAGCGATTAACAAAAGTTAGACTATATTTCAAGATAATCATATTGAATGAGATTTGCAAACCATTCAGAAATATTGCTCGCAACTAGTTGAAATAATAGAGAATTTACAAAATTCTTCAGCATCGTTAGAGAACTCACTCCAAATAATGAAGGATGTTTGTTCACTGTCATGCGCTGCCACTGACGCAAAGAAAGATCCTGTTATGGCAAAGTTAGAAAGTGATAAAGAAAAGTTCATGTTTTAACATTTTAAGAAAGATATTTGAGTTGATCTGTCAAATAATTGCAAAAATTACTTCAATTTTACAACATTATATTACTATTATTATTATTATATTTTGATCGTGGAGAAAAAGCAGTTCTTTCTCCGATCTCTTGAGCTAGTAGGTGTCTATTATATAATTTATTACAATATATGGGCTTCAGAATGTAGCTTTAGTAATTGTGTTTATCGCGAAGCAGCCATCGATTTATGAAATGTACAGTCAAATGCAAAATTAATAAACTCCTATGTCTGTTAGTTATATAACCAGCAATGACGTTCCGAAGTTAGAAAAAATTTATCCTAATGCATATAGTCGGCGTAGAAACGACAATAAGGGCAGCATACTTGTACGAGTGAGGTTTATTTAACAAGAGAAGGTTACCCGTCTTGATGCACTTATTTAGGGTGATTCTATACCTGTACAACTATAGTTTTGTCAACGCTTCTTTTTGATCAATAAGGTTAATATATAACCCCTTTCCACAATTAACTATTTGTAAATTCTGTATACGTATTTCGACAACCAAGTTGTCATCATCAGCAGATAAAATCAAAGTGTCGCACCTGGTAAAACACGGCGAAAAAATTGTACGAAAAATATACTCCGTACGCGATCCGCATCGTTGAAAACCAAGATGTGCCCAGTGGCAGTGCACATCTTGGTTTTCAACGATGCGGATCGCGTACGGAGTATATTTTTCGTACAATTTTTTCGCCGTGTTTTACCAGGTGCGACACTTTGATTTTATCTGCTGATGATGACAACTTGGTTGTCGAAATACGTATACAGAATTTACAAATAGTTAATTGTGGAAAGGGGTTATATATTAACCTTATTGATCAAGTCAATAAACCACAGGCTCCATCAAATTCAACAACGCTTCTTTGTTTTGGAGAAAAAAATTAATAATTTACGTGCCAGACATAAGCTGTATATACGAACATTCTGGTAAACCTCATTACACTGAACGATTTGTTTTTCTGTTCGGGATCGATTTCAGGCATCAATTTTGTTTTACGTTTTTTTATTAAAATTTGTTTCTGTCTCATTAATAATTGAAGAAATTTAGTTTTAAATTTTCTCAATTATATACATATACATAAAGCTAGGTACGAAGTAGATACTTATAAAGGATATTGTATTACTGTTCCTTTCCAGTGTTTTGGATTTTAGTTATCATAGAAACATGTAAAACAAAGAGTAAAACATATACATGTAAAGCAAATTATAGTTAATATGTACTGCAAAATATAAAATATTTTTTTAATTTACGTTACAATCAAATTTTGTTCAACAAAACTTGATTTAAAGTATAGCGTTTGTATAATGAATTATATTTTATTAAAAACATTTAAATTCAAAGCTATGCATTCAATATTATAGAATGCATATTTAGTAGATTACTAAAAATATTTGATATCTTTCATATCCGAACGTTTATGGAAAATATTATCAATTCCTGAGATTATTAATTTAAGTATTAAGACAAATAAACACAATAAGAAGTGTATGAAACAGATTGTATAGATATTCATATATGTATTTTATTTGTAATAAAGGAGTTTCAATATTTTTGCATTAACCATAGTTTAACATGTTTTTATTATAAAAACTTGAAAAACTATGTCGTAGATCCATTTTCTATTCCTTACAGTATTTAACATATCAAAGGTTTCAGAAAAATATAAAGTAATAATATTTTTACATTTATTTGAGTAATATGCAAAAGAAATATTCTAAAACTAAGTTTTAGCTTTATACAATTAACAAAGAAATTTTTGCAAGTTCATATATTCGTCAATTACGATTTTTTTTCCTTTTACATGTTATATTTTAACTGCTATAATTTATAATAATTTTTCAAACTAATAAAACAAGAATTAACAAAAGCAAAGTATTTACCGGTAAATAAACTGCGTCCGAGATTTCTCTCAAGATAAATCCCGACTCCCGCAAATATATGATTTTTGATCTCGTTTCGAATGTTGAATCGCTTTGACCGACTATCTTGGCATGTTGATACAAATTTAAGATTAAGTAAATTTTCAAACTTTTAATTAAAACTAACGAAAAAAGGATTACACAAAAAGCCTATGTATAAAATAAAAACCGAATAATTACGCTCAAATCGATGCGTTTAAATTAAAACAGAAGATAGTCAATAACAAAAAAAGCTATTTAAAAAATCAAATTAACTACATAAAAACGAGGGTACATAATGGAATAATCAATTAGACAGACGCTTATCTTATAAATATTACTGTAATGCGCTATTGAAAATCTACTGAAAATTATCAATAATATACACAAATATGTATATGTACATATCCCGAACCAGGTGAATTCATATCTATAACACTTAGAAATAGGAAAACAAACAGATTGCAGAAATGGCTTATAATCCTTGTTCACACACATAAATAAGGGGCTGTAAATTAGGTCGGTTTGCTCATTTAATAAGGGGCTCTTGGTATTATCTGTTTTCAGTATTTCTAGCGATTCTAGGAGATTTTGTTTATGACTCTTGAGAGAAATCTCGCACAGTTGCTTTATCGGTAAGTATTGCCCGTCTGTTTAGTACTATTTTCTTAGTTTGAAAAAAAATTATAACAATTAAAAATCATATTATAATACGTAATTGGAAAAATATTTGTAATTGAAGAATACAAAGGGTATTAGGAAAGTTTTGCAATATGACGCAAAATGAATCGTAGGAAACTGCTTATTGCTGCATGTTGAGACATGTTCATACGTGCACAGTAGCCGCCGCGCCATGTCAATATTCTCAGTTATTCATTAGCAGTGAGAGTATAAAGTGCTTGTGATGGCATCGTGGTCACAAAATGAGATAGGGGAAGTTTTGCGTTATAATTTCGTACGTGGTTTAAAGATAGACCAGTGCTTCGAAGAAATGACTCTTGCACTAGGTAATGTTTGTCCACATCATACAACGATATTCAGGTGGTATAGTGAATTCCAAAGGGGAATTTTAACTGTGGAGGATACTGAGAGGCCGGGAAGGCCACGAGCGTCAGTTACGGAGGAAAACGTTACTACTCTGAGGAAAATACTTGGCGAGGACAGGCGAGTGACCTACCTACAGATAGAGGAAACTTCAGACCTAAATTCATCAGCAATTCGTTCGATTCTGCATGATCGTTTGCACATGAAGAAACTTTGTTATTTCTGGGTGCCGCATTGACTGATTGAAGAGTAGATGACACGACGAGATTTGGCTGTACTATTATGATGTGCCGACCAAAGCTCAAAACAAAGTCTGAGTCTTTGATGAGGAGGACACACCCGCAGTTGTCAGAAAATCCCGATCTGTAGATAAGAAAATGATAGCTGTATTTTTCAAATCGAGTGGAATTATGGAACGCGTTGTTTTGGACACACGGAAGACAGTCACAGCTAAGTGGTATACTGAACAGTGCCTGCCTAAAGTCATTGGATCTATGAAGAACCTGCGGCCTAAGTCAAGAATGGGCACCTGGTTCCTCCATCACGATAATGCTCCAGCTCACCGGGCCAAAGCGTGCACCGAATATTTGACCACGACAGGATTGAAACCTCTCAAGCACCCTCTCTACAGTCCAGATCTTGCTCCCTGCGATTTTGAAAAGTTCCCGCATGTGAAAATGAAGCTACAAGGGAGACGGTTTTCCAATGATGTAGATCTTCTGCGGGCTTGAGACAACGAGTGTGCTTTACTCCCTAGTGAAACTTGTCAGAACTGTTTTAAAGATTGGTTTTGGAGGATGGAGAAGTGTATTGATTGTAGAGGAAATTACTTTGAAAAAATTAAATAAACAAAACTGTATTGTAAAACTTTCTTAGTACCCTTTGTATATCAATTCGCAAGGTTTTCGTTATAAATTGTATGAAGGTTTATATTAATTTTACATACTAATACTAAAACGATTGTTCACATTTTCTTACTTTCTTACTTTCTTACTTTCTTACTGAGATCTTTAATATGATAAAATACTGTAACGCAGTGGAAAGTGGTACTAGTAAAAACTTTTTTCTTTGCTATGTAAATGTATTACATCCTGATTATTGCATAACAAAAACAAACAGCTCTTTTATTCCAAATAAAATACATGTGTGATTGTCAACAACTAAGTTTTATTCGGTGCGTCCGATGCAAACGAACCCTATTTTGTATATTTATATGATAAATATAATCCTAAACACTGCGAAGGAACAGAAATGCAATGTTATCCATTATTCTTTATTCCTTTGGAACGTCATTGTTGCTTACATAATTAAGAGGCGTAGGGGATCAATTTTACATCTGATTATACATTCAACATAATACTGTAGCAACAATAGATCCCTACATAACGGACAAAGTGCGGAACTGTATTCATTAGATACATTGTCATACTACACTTTTGTAAGCTTCTTTAATAAGATTTTATAATCAGTATTTAATACATTTTATAGTTAATCCTTTGCACTATTTGTTATTAGGGCAAGCATAATTTATTCGATTTTCGTCATCTATTTCGTCAGTTAAAACGCCAGCTTGAATGACCCTAGCTGGCGTTGTAGCCCCCACGTTTTAACCTTTATTAGTGGCTAGAGTGGAGATAAATTTTGTCTACTCGCTTCAGTATTTCATAATATAAAAAATAAATTAGGTCTTACAAGACATTTGAAGGAGAATGCACTCAGATTCCTAGCGACATCCAAAGGCATACGAATTAGGAACTTGTTATTTAGTAAGGTGTTTGTGTATTAAATATCTGAATAATAAATGCAATCGTCTTTTACCAAAATGGACAAGTTCTGGTTCTTCCATAAAACAAACAACTAATATGGAGTGTCAACACTCGCTTTACACATTTCCAAATAAGTTGGTGGTAAAATATGGATTATTAATTTTTAAAATTTGTTGTAAAGTGTCAAGAATTTTTGACGGAAATTCATAAAATAATAGAATACTAATTGTTTCCACATAAAGCAACTGCATAAATTTAGTTAATTAGTTTGTATTTACCATATATTTTACGGTAATATTATGCATAACGAGTGAGTGAGATTATTATAATTCGTTTTAATAAAAAGAAAAAGAAACTTTGAACGTGTGTACATATAATATTAAATGCCCATTTATGCATATTTCGAGCGGAACATGTATGAAAATATGAAAATCCGATAGAAGCGCGGCACCCGCGAGTAATACCGAAAAAAAGAAAACAAATTGAAGGATACATCTATAATTTATGATCGGAAGATATTTTCTTTCCCTTTTATAAGTATACCTCGGATCTCGATCAATCATCCTCAAAAAGTTCCTTACATATTTTCTTTTTCGCATCGGAAATCTAATAAAGTATTATTGAAACTCCACTAACACACACGCGTTTTGTCTTCTTCTCTTTTGACGATTTGAACGATCTCTTTCTATACTTGCCAGTGTCGGACTGGCTTAAGAATTTATTTATGTAGTTGAAAAACTCTTGGACGGTAGATTAGCAACATTAATTAGTTATAAACAGTAAAGAAGTGTGACACTCTAATCTGACAGAATTATAAAAAAAATTTCAATATTTTTGAGCATTTATGAAAATATTAAACATATTAGTAAAACAACTCATAACAAATAACTACATACGTGGGGTCATTTACTACTTCAGCACAAACCAGTTACCTGCAATTCGCACATCATATTTTCGTCTTCCTCTCTTCAATCCTTGGACGGAGATAGTATCTCACTGATTTTGTCTTTGTCGTTGTTTCCTTGACTTAAGCATTTTGTGTTTGATCTAATATATTGATTATGATCTAAAACTCATACGAAATATTCTTGTTAATTCTGCTTTTCGTATATGGTTGCCCTAACTGCACACCAAGTTAAGATAAACATTTCATTCAATGGATATTTTAGATTTCTTACTAGATTGTGAAGTATATATTGTATGTATTCATGCCCGCTTAATCGAAAATACCGTAAAACAGTCTTAAGGGCTATATTCTGGTATTACGATTTGCTATTTGGTTAAATGTATCGAGTCCATCTTTCCTTGTACTGTAAGAAGTAGTGATTTTCGAGCGCTTTGAATTGACATCTATTACTTTAGTGGAATAAAACGTGTGTAATTATAGATTTCAATTTTTTAGGTGCGAATGACATGCGAGTTTGTTTTCTTTTTATGGAATGAAAAGTGAAGATGAGAAGAAAGATGAGAGTTTTCTTACTGCGATGTATAGAAAAAAATAATAAAAAAAAATATAGAAAAAGATGGAGGTCTTTCTCTTTCTTTGTAACACAGTATCAACTATTATAAACTGAAAATTTCTTCGACCAAAGGAATAGATGTAAAACAATCGACTATTGTAATACTCCTGTTGATTCCATGAATAGATAACCATAACTTTTTACGTTGAGATACTAGTGATTTTCCACTTTTATTATCCTTCAGTGAAAGTGCAATTCTCCTATGCACATCACAGATACATATGGAATAAAAATTCGAATGTAAACGCGAAATCGATAATTGTTTCTAAAACTGCGCAATTGTTCGTCAATTGTAGCACTCATACGATGCAAACCTGCCGACATCTTAGGTCTTTTTCGTAAAATCTTAAACAATTGTTTAAATCTTGTTTGGCTCGTTATCGACTTTTTTATCGAATTTTTGGATCTTACTTTGGAAACATATTTTGCATCTAGATATCTAAGGAAGGCGCGTTTTTTCTGGAGGATTGGACGACTGTAGTAAGTATGTACTTACTATAATCGTCTTGATAATTTTGTTTTTTTTTTTAATTTCCTCAACACCTGTTACAATAGACTCTATCATAATATTACCAAATAATATTTTACATGTCTCTAATTCGTTCTGTATATGTTTTGCTTAAATTTGAGTTCCTGGAAATTTTACAACAATGTTGTGTTTTTGTGTTTTGGTTTTTGGTAGTTCTATGATTAACCATTAATTTTCTTCCCTAAAACAATGTTGTTTGCACATTCACTATAACTCTTATTTACATCGATAAATTTCATCAGTTGAGATTTCACTGTCGCATTCCGAAAATTCTTCCACCTTTTTTTCATTATTATCTGGTTCAGATTTTAGACCATTTCAAAGTAATTGCTTCAAAATCCAGATCAGTACACTTAATAGTTTCTTTAAGCTTGTCCCATAAATTAATGTTGGAAAAAGTATAACCATAAATACACACAGGGATTATAAATTACTTAGGACTACTTGATTTCGTTATGTTTAAATGAAAATGGAAACTATTGGTTTGTATTCTCTTGCCATATATGTATACGTGGATCCATGATAATCGTAGACGAGTTTGGCGTTGAAGAGGAAGAAGACAGTTTCTCAAATTTTCCATAGTAAGTAAACTGTACTTACTCCAGGAATGATAGTTTGAGGTGGAATTAACATAGTAAGTAGGACTCCTTTAGTATTCCTCCGAGTCCATTTAAATGATCAATGGCACATTTATAAAATTCTTAAACCATTCGCTATTGAATCAGCAATTATGGTCTCTTTAATGAAACGAGGGTGGTTTGACAAGACATTCAGTTACCTTTCCGTGGATGTAGGCTTAACATACTACATAGTTTGAAAATTACTTTTAATTGTTTCTTATTATAGGGATAAATATTACTACATTCCAGCAAGAGCACGCCTGTTCTCATGTAGCGACTGTTATACTACAAATCCATTGAATTGTTACATTCTATTGAACTCGAAGCAGCTTTTGTTCGTATTTATTGATATTTGCTCATATTTATTCTCAACGAATTTCGGTTTTTATTGCAAATGATTTGGCCCTTATTATTATTATTCTGTGAAAACAAATGCCTAATTTAACTATTATAAGAAAGTTAATAATAATAATAATAATAATAATAAAGTTGTTAGGAAGTTGTTAGGAAGATTGGACAATTTTTAGCCTATGGCAAGACCAATGAAAATTGTTTTCATAGATATCAGAAGTGTAAACAGTTAACTCTTCTACAACTTATATTTATTTATATATACTTATATATATATATATATATATATATATATATATATATATATACTTATATATATTTAACGTCGTCGTCTTTAACACTTTTTCGATGTGTATGCTTTTTAACAATTACCTTTGCTTTTGAAACAACATCGCCATTTATTTATTAATCATATATAAAAATTAACTTCCTATGCCAAAAAATGCATTGATTGAAGAGGCTGCCACGTTTTTCAAGATCGATAGGAAAAAACTAGGCGGGAGGGGAGAAAAGAAGGACATTGCAGGAAGTTATCAATGAATCAACAAAAAAACCTGCCAGGAGATGATTGAATAATTACGATTGTTATCTCAAGGTGCAGCTGTCAGCCGGCCCAGACGGAGACGGTCATAGTGGTTGTTCAGTGAATGAAACAGAAGTGTGCCACCTTGTTTAATAACAGTACAACATCCTGTATAAGTAAGTCGAGACGAGTAAAAGGAATCTCTATTCATCGCCCTTATAATGGAGACGAGAAGAAACTCGATGACAAGTGAATAGCAAAAAAAAATTTAAATAAACGAAAGGCAATTACGAATACCTAAATTCACACAAATATGTTTATTTAACCATACAATATTTTTATTAAATTAAAAAAAAATAGTAATCAATTGTTGAGAATTGAAATTACTGAATTACATTATTATATATAAAAAAATAAAATCTTTTCCGTAACAGGGTCTAGTTTCATTTACGTCAAATAATTAAAATATGAGCATTTAATAAACTAATTCAAGCTATTCAACTAAAAATATACATGTTTAATGAACCAAAAACTATATAATCTAGAAAATCCTTCACTTGTCTTAAATAGATAGAAATTAAGGGAATAACTAGTAATACTTTGAGGAAACGAATCAGAATAATTGAAGTGAGCTCTAACGGAAATACATTTCGCTAAAGAGATCGACTAAATTAAAATATAAATGTGTATGAATTCCCTCTAAGTAATTCATACACAAAGGTGACGATTCTAACTAAAGTTTCAGCTGTTAGGATGAACTACTAAGCAATTAAGTTCCAATAAAAATAATTTTGCTTTAAATTATAAAATAACATCAACAGGAGAAGAAATTAGATAAATTATACAACATAACTAAAATAGATATAGGCTAAAAACACCTTCTAAACGAAGAATTCAACAATACATAAGCTTTCGATACGCCTTTCAGTAAACACTGTAACTAGTACGTTAGAATCAACTCGAAAATAATTCAAGCTAGATTGAACCTAAGTAATTACATGAATAGGATAAGATATTTTTATATAAATTTCAACGATTGACGTGCACGTTCTCTATATTCTTACTTTTTATTCTTTAGAAGTAATAACTAGTCAAATTAGCGCTTTATGAGGCAATTTTTTTTTTATTTTATAACGTATAGAAGACCGTTTACAAAAATTTTCAAGCACGTCATAATTGTGTAAATTGCATGCTTTTCGTCATTCACAACCATACTCATATTTAGTGTAATGCTTTCACGCCTTAGCAGCCTGCTCTGGTAGGAGCTTTCCTGAAACTGCTTAATTTTTGATATATTACTGCATATATTTCATGGTTCACATTAAATTTGCTCTTTTTCATTTTAATGGAGATGTTTATATTTCGCCAGTTTAACTGAACTCGTTTTCCTTTTTAGATGGCTCGTTGTTGTTAAGCCATTAGGTGCCCATGCGAGTAAATT
Source organism: Dermolepida albohirtum (assembly GCA_031893035.1). Taxonomy (NCBI): domain Eukaryota; kingdom Metazoa; phylum Arthropoda; class Insecta; order Coleoptera; family Scarabaeidae; genus Dermolepida; species Dermolepida albohirtum. The sequence goes on along the minus strand of JAVIWB010006292.1, from coordinate 193,705 downwards.
TTTGGTGCAAAAATTATCAACAATATATGTCTTATTAACTTTTCCAAAAACCAACTTTATACTTTCGAAAAGAAATTTTTAAAAATGATTACAATTATATCGAAAATAATTACTGCCACTAATTCTGAGTTATGTGATACGCCATAATCTCCAAAATACTGAAAATTTGTCATCTTGACCTTAAATAATGATAATATCTATACGTATTTTCTGTTTTAAAAATATAAAATCCAAATAATCTAAATACATACACGTATTTTGTTTACGTGTGGTTATTCGAAAAGTTTTATTGCTACAATGTTTCGATTTATTAAAACAATCATGTCAAGCACTTCTATTAGAGATATGCAAGAAATCCCTGAATTAATCGTTTCCTTTTATTATTTTAGTCATGTATGGAATTTGTGCAAAAGCAAATTTTATATTCAAAGTATAGCCTTGTTTTGAGGTATTTTCACCAAATAACATTTTTCATATATATATATATATATATATTGAAATTAAGCAGTTACTAGTCCAGGACTGATATTTTAACGTTAACCTTTCCTTTTCCCGCGAGATAAAATCGCCCCTATTCCCACGTATTTATGGTACAAAGGATAAAGCTCAATCACGCGGGCAACTTGTTTCTTATCCTCTTTTATAGCTCCACACAGGAATCGAAAAGGTGCAATATTTCCGCCAGGGAGTTGTGCCCTTTTTTTAAGATTTATTAGAGATTTCGCTAAACTAAAGTTCTTCCTTTCCTTCCACTCTTTTTCCGTTCGTGATGTCGACGAATGATGAGTTGTTGACCGTGGCGATTTACCCAGACCAATATCCTTTCGCAAACTCAAGGAACTTAAGTACACACCAGAGGGAGACTGGTACGAACATATCTTCAAGTAGTAAAACTTCGTGTTGAATGTAAAACTGAGAGAGATAAAAAACATGTGTGTGTACTGTGGACATAAATGTAATAGCACGTCGCGTCAGACTTTATGTACGCTAGTTCTTACCTTTGGTTTTTCACTGCAAATTCCGAGATTTACGACATGAAGCAGGTGATAAGGTTTATTTTGTTCCTGTTCATGTTCATGCGGTGACTGACGTACTTCTGCATTTTTAAAATTCCAATGTGTTATGGTACATAAACGCTCTTTAATTTTAGTGAATCTAAGCACATACATATATAATATTAATTTACAATTCTGAGTTCTTTTAAAAAATAATGTAGATTATAACTGAAAATATTTTGAAACATGCACAGTGGGTATATATGCCATTCGGAACTTTTCCAATTCCTTTTACATTGTAAATCAGTCCATACAATCCACGTCTTCATAGCCTGAACTTTTCATGTCTCCGTCTCCGGTACTGTTCCCTGTCCTTTTTTTCTACCTTGAAGTTTTTGCCTTATTCTGTTAATTTCTGTTGTCCTTTTATCTTTAAGTATTTGCATGCTTTCTGTACAAATGTAAGATGATCCTTGTTGTTGAGTAAATTTATTGATATTTATTTGAAGATTGATAATAGATGTTAATGCCCAACCTCTGTCTTTTTCTTGAAACTCTTCCAGTTCAGAGAGAATTGGCTGTTGTATATTGTTCACAAACCATTCTTGTAGTTTTGTGTCTCGGTAAATTGTCATATTTTTAGTATTAAGGTATTTAATTTCAGTAATTTCCTGTTCAGTCTATTGCTTTGTAAATTCACTACAAAAGATTGTATTTATCTTGACGACCAATTCTTTCTTCAATATATTTAAAACTCTTCTACGAAAGGCGGCAGCATCTTCCATGAAAAATTTCGGGTCAATATGATGTAGATTAATGCTAATTCCTGTTCGTATACGGTCTTGGAAAGAGGATTGAATATCTTCCCATTTAACATGATTAGAAGCAGTATATTTTCTCGGTGTATAACTTCCTCCATTTATTTGAACAGCGCGATACGTTTGTTTGAAACTTCTCACTTTGACAATAGCCGTCGTTAGTTTTTGTTTCTTACTAACATTTTTAGCACTATTCAATGAATAATTTAATGCTCGAAGAGTTTGATTACATTATTATTATTACTATTGAAAAGGGTCGGTTTAAATTGTTGAACAGATTGCGTCTTAACTCAACGATAAAGACTGACTGAATGACTCTGACGTCCATATCTTTATATTACTATAAGCATAATTTAATTGGAATAATGATCACGTGATAGCCTCTATTACTTTACGTAAAAAATTCCTTCAGACGCTACCTTTAGGCAGCATTTAGATTTTCAAATAAATTCAAGTCAGTTCAGATCTCGTGGTGACCGTGGACGAAACTACAACCGGCATGACTCATCTTTAAGTTATGGCGGTGTCTCGTAACCCCTTACAGCTAGAGCGTTTTAACATTATTTTCGATATTACAGATCCCCCAGCAATACTCGTTTGGCGGGCCTCAATGACTTCATAGCACCCTGAAAGGCCCCCTGCAACACCTGTTTGACTGGCCCCGATAACTTCGCAGCACCCTGGAAGGCAGCCTTGCAAACTTTCTAGTAAACCCTTGTGGACCCCGAACTTCCCTGCGGACCCTTAGCATTTCAACTCACCCCTATAAATTCGAAAACTCACTCCCACATAAAATTATAAAATCATCCCTTAACCTACTTCCCCACCAAGAAACAACCCCTCAAAAGGCAAAATGAAGTTCCATAACATGGGATTTTGGGCCAGAATCGGCATAGCTTATCTACTTTCTTCCCATCCTATTTACAGCCTTCCTCCCTGGGATCCATTTGTTTTAGTATATTGAATTCTACTCTGTATCATATATCTCCATCGTCCATTCCATCTTTTAATTCATGACTCATTAATCTTTTAGTTTCATCGTCTTCAACTGGGCCAAATGTTTTTCGCAGTATGTTACTTTACAGAATCCTTCATCATTAAAAATTAGTTTCCGCTGCATAAGTATTAGTGTCAGTAGTAACAGAAGTAACATCTTAAATTCGCAGATTTGGTGCATTTTTAGTAAATAATTTTAATCTTGCTAACGGGAAAATTAAAATTATGTTTGTTTGTACAAAGCTGACAATCATCATTTTCATACGTTTCGTATTCATTCATTTTCATAAATTAAACCTTTTACTGTTTAGTTACTCATTCACAGAAACATGTTACAAATTCTGTTATTATATGTTCTCAACAATAGAGAAATGCTTCAACATTGTAACACTTCTTTTTCATAACAGTCTTTGGCAATTTTTGCAGTACGTGATGCGTCTGCTTAGATATGACGATCCTGTAAATATTTGAAGTTATGAACTTATATGATGTATTATGCAACTTTATAAAATATTTAAAGAAAATTTCACATTTACGGTAATACAAAAACGTATATTATTACAGTACGACATGGTTTCATTGCTAACTAATCAGCATTAGTCCAATAAAGCTGGGTTTGTCAATATAACGCAAGAATTATAAACAATCAAGGCTTGGTCAATAAACTGTCACAAAAGAAAACTTTATATCAAACCTATAAACATATTTTTTAATTTGAAATTCTATTTGTTTGATACCAAACAAATACTCAATCCGTTGTATTTTTCCCGATATCAGGAGTTTCACAGGAGTACAATCTCAACCGAGTTTTGTTTTTAATATTTATAATTATTATTCCTAATATTATTCAATGTGAGATACTGCCATTTGCGGATGATTCAAAGATATTGTATACTGATCACTTACCTACAAAATAGCGACAATTAAAATTTGGCGTAAAAATAATTTTAAAAAATTTAACTACACTACATTTATTCGTTGTTTAACCGTTAAATATCTTCTAGTTATCTATGCTCATAAGTTAGTGTTCATTCAATATGTTCATTATATGAACGTTAGAAGAATTATTCAAATGTAAATAACACTTCGTTTGCTACGCCTTTCAAAGTATTCACCTCTCATTAGGTAAACTTGTATTATTAAAGAACGAGTTTTTGTGGGTTATAGCACTTTTTGATACAGAAAAATTATAAAATCCAGTACCTTTCCCTCTCGTTCAAACATACAAATGTAGGAACGAAAGAACAAGGGCATATTTCGCTAAAATCGGCACAAAAGTTATCATTGTGCAAATAGACTAACGCTTTAAAATCTTGGCAGGTAAACTTGTGTCATTAACGAAAGGTTATTTGTGGGCTTATCGTACCTTTTCAATGCAGAAAAATGAAGAAAAAACAATACCTCCCTCTTTCGTTCAAACATACGAATGTATGAATGACAGAATCGTTTGTTAATAACACAAGTTTACCTGATGAGAGGTGAATTCCTTGAAACGCGTAGTAAAGAAGGTATTATTAATATTCGAATGATTCTTTTAACGTTTACCTAATGGCAATTAGCGAGATGACACACCCTTGTTCTTTGGTTCGTACATTCGTATGTTCGAACGAAAGAGGAAGGTGTTGTTTTTTCATATTCATTCTATGGTTGCAAGCGCCTATAATTTATGTTATTAAGCATACGAACTGTCGAGACTAAAAAAAGTTGTTTATATATTTGCTGAGACTTTATAGCGTCATTATAGGAAGAAAACTAGAATAGTTTCTCTTAAGTTGGTATCAAGTTTTCTAAGTAAAGAACAGTATTGAGCGTGTTCAATGACATTTTCTTAATTATGTTCGAAGAGGGATTTCGACAATTCTTTTGTCTTATCACTGTTCAGAATGCTATTATTATCATTATATAAAAGAAAAATTATTTTAAGATTAGAATTTTTATTTGGTTTGTTAAACAATATTGTTAATTATTTACAGTTGTCGAGCAGCAAACATATTTATGTTCAGAAATCAGGTATATGCGATCAACTAATTTTTATCACGAATCATCTAAAACAATCAATATACATATTTATAGCACCGGTTTCAATAATGCTAAGAAATTATAATAGCATTTCACACTAGTGCAGTATTCATCTTATCTTAATACAATATGTAGATACTTACGTTCTTATAAAGTAGTGCCCTCTGTATTTGTTTAATTAGTTTATTGTGCTTTCATTTTGTGGTACCGTGAAACCACATCTACTTTGCTTAATTGCCCGTACTTTATTTTCGATACTTGTTGGAAATTGTACGTTTACTAATATATATATTTAATTTAACACGTTAGTAACACATTCTCAAACATCCTCATCCAAAATCCAAAAGCGAACTGACGTGGTTAATTAACACATGGATCAATAAGTCCCGAGACTAACCCATAGATGGCGCTCGTAGTAAATCAGTAACCACGTCTTTCTAGAGTACTAACCTTTGCTTGAAACGTGTCAAAATTTTAAGTCGATCGGACCAGAAACAGCTGAGTTATCGAGGTTGGAGTAAAGTCGTTTTGTAGTTTGTTTAAACAATGGAAAAAACCGAGTTTCGTGTTCTGATAAAACATTGTTTTTTAATGGGTAAAAACACCACGCAAGCAAAACAATGGATTGAAAAATGTTACCCGGACTCTTGTCCATCAAAAGCAACGATTTGTCGGTGGTTTGCCGAGTTTAAACGTGGTCGTATCGACACAAATGACGCGGAACGCTCGGGTATACCTGTGGAAGCCGTTACACCGGAAAATGTGAGTGAAGTGACAAAAATTATAATGAAAGATCGTAAAGTGAAGCTCCGTGAGATTGCTGAGATGACACAGATATCATATGGAAGTGTATTTACTATCCTTCATGAAAAATTGAGCATGAAAAAGGTTTTTTCCAAGTGAGTGCCGCGATTGCTCTCGATGGAACAAAAACAGCAACGAGTCGATGATTCAGAAAGCTGTTTATCGCTATTTACTCGCAACAAAAAAGATTTCTTGCGTCGTTACGTGACCATGGACGAAACATGGATACATCACTACACTACAGAGTCGAAGCGGCAGTCATCTGAGTGGCGCACAGCTGGCGAAAGCCGTCCGAAACGTCCGAAAACGCAGCAGTCAGCTGGCAAAGTCCTGGCGTCAGTTTTTTGGGATACACATGGCGTGATTTTCATTGACTACCTCGAAAAAGGTAAATCGATCAACAGTGATTATTATATTGACTTACTGGTGCGTTTGAAGGAGGAAATCGCAAAAAAACGACCGCACATGCAGAGAAAAAAAATCCTTTTTCACCAAGACAATGCACCCTGCCACAAGTCGATGAAAACAATGGCAAAATTGAACGAATTGGGTTTTGATCTGCTTCCCCACCCCCCATATTCGCCAGATTTAGCCCCCAGTGACTACTGGCTCTTTGCTGATCTTAAAAAAATTCTCCAGGGAAAAAGATTTGGCTCAAATGAGGAGGTCATCGCTGAAACTGAAGCTTATTTTGAAGCGAAAGATAAATTTTTTTATAAACATGGTATTGAAAAATTGGAAAAGCGTTGGAACCATTGTATCACCCTAAAAGGTGATTATGTTGATGAATAAAAAAAAATTTTGCAAAAAAAATGTTGTTTTCATTGTTAGTCTCGGGACTTATTGATCCATGTGTTAAGTGACTTGTTTCATGTATACGTTGTTATAGTATAACAATATCCTAGCTGCATAATTTTGTCACGTTAGATCTATAGCACATTACTAATACCAAATACGAAAGGAAATTATAGTCAGGTTAATTGCTTCAAACTGTATGGTAAAAACAACTTAACCGTCAAATAACTTCGTAATATTTAATTACAATCAACACTAAATTTGCTCAACACGTGAAAGAGAGTGAAATCTTTACTGATGACAGTAAAATAAAAGTCAAATGATAAAGTTTTTTCTCGCAAAACATCGAGGCAACGATAAAACTGTTTCAACAATAGTAAAGCGGATGAACCCGTGTCTTTGATTGCCTGATTTCGTTGTGCTGCGCGCGATATCCAAATGTCTGAGTGAACGGCGAACTAACCGATCGGAACCGTTGATAAACGGCATCCGGTTAAAATTCGAACCGCAAATCTCTACTAGCGGATAGCTTTGAAAGCGAAAAACTCCTTCGACCCGAGTTTTTTTTCTTTACTAGTCCACTTTCACGGATGTCTATCTGGCCTATCCATTCGGTTCAAAGCGATTCTTTGAGATAACTGTGGAAAAGTTCTGCAAGTCTAAACTTCTCACATTTCGTAGACATTACTATTTCCATTTCTTTTGTTGAAGGTTTTCATTTCTAACATACTTCGCTTTAATTTAAATTTAATTGATGAAATTAACATCCTAATTGAATTAAATTGTAAAATAATATATATATATATATATATATATATATATATATATATATATATATATATATATATACTGCTATATTTCGCATATGTAATAATATTTTTATCGTGTTTGTAATACTATTTAAATGCAATTAGATATTAGATTTTAAATAATTATTATTATGACTAAGACGATGCTTGCAAGAAATATTGATAGGAGAAATTTCTTTTGTTTGAATTATTTTCCAAGAACGAAGTTCAGCATGTACGTACCTTTTTTGAAATATTCTCAGCAATTTTTCACTCACATTTAATATGAATTCTATTTACCTAATTTCGAAATGCAATTAGAAATTCAAATCTTAATCCTTTTCTACATATGTATTATTCTGTTTAATCTGCCTGGTAATTATATTCGATATATTCCCATTTTGATTACAGTTTAATTTTTGAGGCGTCTATCCTTGCTTTTCCGTTGGTTAATTTGAAATATGACCTGTACTCGCCCTTCTCCCTACCGACTTTCTCATAAAAAGTCCAGCTTCTAAAGAAAACTCACTCTTTTACACTAACAATAACCGCGGACAGTGGATACATTTTTCAACGGTAAATCATGAACACGTTCGTGTGTGCAGTTTTACACGTTTTACATAAATGCAGTAAAGCACGTATTTACTTCGCGATCGCGAAATACATATGTATAACACCTAGTCAATGGTCAAGAATATACACACACATGCAAGTGCATCAAGTATTGTTCGATACCTAATTTTAAACTAATCTTTGTATATTTTACTATACGGCTTTTTATTACTCGATTTATTTTTATTAGAGCATTTACAATTGTTTTTATTTTGTTTTATCTCATCGATTGCTTTCGCTTTTATTAATTATTTTTTTTAAATATATTCAAGGATTAAGAATTCGTTTGCTTTAAATTAGTTAATAAAATTTTAAGGGAAATCCTATTGTTTTATTTCCGCCAATAATCTTTTTTTCAGCTTTATGTTTTAAGTTTTTAACATTTTCCTATTGAGGACTATGTCCTGCATCAATGCCTGATTTCAAGGTTTGCGAGGTGTCAGAAATAAATGGGATCCTCCCATACAATATTGTTGTTTATTAAAAAAGCTATTCTTTCTTTTGTTTTTAAGACAATGCCATGACTGCTCAATATATTATAGCTAGCTTGTGTATTTTTTAGCTAAACCCCTTGCATATGGTATTTTTTTATATACAATGTATGTGTCAAAGAATCCTCAAGAGAGCCATTAGAAAAATAGAACTATAAATTAAAAAAGTAAACTTAACTTAATAATTTAAGAAGATCGATAAATCAAGATATGCTTGGGATAGCTATTATTAATTCAATTAAACAAAATATTTTTACTATCTGCTTCTGAGCTTCTGGGCTGGAACCACGTCACTTGTATATCTGCCGACGTTTCGTACCCATTTGTATGGGACATCTTCTGCTGCACTGAAACTGAATACAAATGGCTACAAAACGTCGGCAGATATACAAGTGACGCGATTCCAGCCCAGAAGCAGATAGCATGGATCACGATCGCGGAAGTCTACGTACCAGATTAAAACATTTTTAAATTGTCATGTAAAAACCTATCAATAGTAAGATGTGTGATTCTTTTTTTAGGACAATGACCTTTTTTTTGATTGGGAGGGTGATTTGAGTAGTAGTTTACAAATTTATCCGAATATGTAGGTTCTCTGTTTAAATTGTTGCCTTATCTGCAATTTCAAAAGCACCACTCCACATTACGACTGAACTTTAAAAATAAGCACGGATTTTCGTGGGAGGCTATATTTAAAAGTCTACCTAACAATCTGGTACGTTACAGCAGTGTATTGATAGATATTTAATATGACTAGTCCATTTCAATTTTAAGTACAACCACAATCCAAATTTGTTTCGCAAAGATGAAGTTATCGTATATATTTGGCTATATTTAATGATAGATTACTAGTTATAAACCAAGTTTTTACATTACTTTATATTTGTTGCTATTGTTTATAATATTTGGCTAATAATAACAAGATATTTCTGAAAATTTAGAAACAGATTGAAGATTGCAGTTGTAAATTTTCGCAAGGTCATTAACATAAATATAGTGAAGAATTGACCACACGACCGAACTGAATTTTCTAGGTCGTGCTAATTTTCCATAGTTCTCGGATGTTCTGAATATGCATTGGCAGATAAGTTCTGGAGAACTTTAGTACTTGTGCAGACATATCATATATGGCAAGTATCTTTAACATTTTTTCATACGAAAACAAATTTACGAGGAAAAGACAAATTCGTGTGGGTTTTCTAAAACTTTGTTTTCATATTCATTTTAATCAATTAGCGGTTTTCTGCGTACTATCCATGCTGATGTAATCTGTTACAGATGGTTTTTGAATAATTTCGTTCCTTTTTTCAAAAAAATGTTGTTCTACTTTTTTAATAAGAATTATTCATGGCGTTGTATTGTTTCAGATAGATTATCTTGTTTTATACAGTTTGATAATTTTTGAACTTATTCACTAAGTATTGTCCTATAGCGTAATTTTTACTTATAATTGCACTAATTTGCCGCATAAATTTTTGCTCATTATACAGCTTTATGATGATATTACGATCCTAGATTTTTTTTACTTATTACGTTGGAGAACAGGCAGTAGTTTATTATTATTATTTAATTTAAAATACAATTTGATCTTGAATTCTCAAATTATTATACTGTCATTATTTGTCCGGTCCTCGTATATATTCAGATGCAAAGTCCCTTTGTGTTAATCACCTACAGACGGTCAAAGCTGCAATAAAAACCGTAATCAGGTTCCCAAGAATGTACTGGAAGTTGGTACATTCTTTCCATTGGCTAACACATTTAATTTTAATTCCGGATATTGATATCTAAATGCATAGAGATTCAAATATTAATCCTTATATTTCTCACACAGAATAGACGTCTATTATTCAGTCTATATATCTATCTGCTAGGTGCTTATATTGAAATTAAGATCACAATTTTAATTTATGCCAATATCTTGAGCGCGCCACTTTCTAGCGTGCCTATTCTCGTTTGCTATTGGTTGATTCAAATATGACCAGTACACCTTACCCCTTAGCCTATGGATAGTTTCTTAAAAGCACCGGCGTGTAAGACACAGAGACTTCTCCTCCGACCATCGCAAAGTGTACACGCATCCCTTTGACATGATCGTGAAGTTGCTTTCCCGCGTTTGCTGTGTCCACGTGGTTATTTTGCGACCGCAAAATATACCTAACATAGGATAACCCAGGATATATACACACACAAACCGCAAGTATTTTACGTATCGTCCGATACATATTCTAATCTAACCCTTTTCATATTTTCTTAAACAGCTTAATATCTTTAGATTTACTTTTATTACAGCTTTGCTATTACGTTTATCTTATTTTATTTGTTGCTCTCGATCTTATTAATTATCTTTATTTAATATGCTCAAGCTTTAGGAATTAATTTAACTTAGTGAATAAAATTTTAAGGGCAATCTTGTTGTTTTATTTCCACTAATAATCTTTCTTTCAGCTTGGCACACGTCCTGGACTTTTAATGCTCATTGTACACAATTAGTAATTATTAGCTCCTTACATTATATTCAATTACATTACTTTCTTTTTTATTTGCATTTATTACAGCGCTTAAGCTGACGGACACGCGCTCGTAATAAATTTACTAATCATCACGTGCAAATAAATATACTCTATTAAATAATATCTCTATTATTATTTATCAAAACAAAGGAGGTAATAAATTGTCACTTTCACAAAGAAGGAGGTAATAGTACGCATTAAAATGCTTAAGGCGTCCCTACAGCATTTGGAACATTCCTTATTTCATGTCGTATGAATGTTCTTTTTTTTAAATTTTGCACGCATATTCGAAACGATCCTGTATGAAAAGTTGCATTTATTGAATCTAACTTGATGTTATCGGATAGTTTGCATAATTTCATATATTTCTGGCTATATTTGTACAACATAACTGTATTTATTAATTAATTAGTTATTGCAATATATGTTTGACTTTTACTTAAATATGCAATATTATTCCCCAATATGCAAATATACTCAATGACATTAGAAGTGTTACACCTAGAAGGAATAGTTTCCTGGACGTGATTTTTTGGTAATGTGATAAGCTTAAGTCAAGAATGAAACGATCAGATTTCCAAGAAATTTTATTAACATTAATTTGAAAAAAAATCAATAATGTGTTTGGCGACCCCGTAGCAGTAGACACTTCTGTAGACGTCTAGGCATCGACAAAATAAGATGGTCGATGTCTGCTTGTGGCACCTCGTTCCAAGCAACTTGAACTTGGTGGATTAACTGTGCCAGAGTTTGTGGAGGATGGTTCAAATTGGTCAATCTTCTCCCCATTATGTCCCGCACATGTTCGATGGGATTTAAATCCGGTGAACGGGGTGGCCACGGCAAAACATTAACGCCAGCTTCTCGTAGAAAGTCCATAGTACGACGAGCAATATGTGGACGCGCGTTGTCTTGCTGAAAAAGGACGTGTGGACGGCCATCTAGATAAGGCAATAAAGTGGTTTGTAGGACGTCATCAACATAACGCGCAGCTGTCATACTGCCCCGAATAAACAGAAGAGGTGATCGGCTTCCATATGCAATAGCCCCGCAAACCATTACTCCAACAGTCCTGTGCACATGCCTCTCAACAGCAAATCCACTATCACGTCGCTCTCCACGACGGCGTCTTACCCTTTGACGGCCATCATGCATGCCTAGGCAGAATTGCGATTCGTCGCTGAATACGACATTATGCCATTCTGCTTCCCAAATGCTGCCGTTCTCTGCACCAGTCCAAACGTCAGAGGGTAAGACGCCGTCGTGGAGAGCGACGTGATATTGGATTTGCTGTTGAGAGGCATGTGCACAGGACACATTAACTTTGTAAATTCTGTATACGCATTTCGACAACCAAGTTGTCATCATCAGCAGATAATTTCAAAGTGTCGCACCTGGTAAAACACGGCGAAAAACAAACGCACGCAAATCAAACTCCGTACGCGATCCACACCGTTCAAAGAAAGGGGTTATATATCAACCTTATAGATCAAGTCAACCAACCACAGGCTCCATAAAATTCAACTATCACCAGTTGAATTAAAAATTGGTACAAATAGATTTTTGGTAATTTTCTCCTTGATTCCCACCAAAAAAAAGGAGACAGTAAGATTTAAGCGTGGACAGACATCACTTCAAGATGATGGGCATGTTAACCATGAGGAATAGTATTGAAAAGTTTGTTATATCAAGATCGTTGTATCAAGGTATAGCAGCTAGTTGACATTTTAATAATAATAATATCCGATGAACAAATACAGTTACGCCCGTGTTTGTATTGTTACACTCTCTATATATAATAATTTCTTATATCGTTTTTAAGATTAATTTATTTAATTTAAAACACAATTCGATCTTGAATTCCTAAATTATTATACTGTCATTATTTGTCCGGTCCTCGTATATATAGTCAGATGCAGAGTCCTTTTGTGTTAGTCACGTACGAATGGTCAAGGCTGCAATAAACACCGAAATCAGGTACCAAAGACTGTACTTGAAGTTACCAACTTTTCACTGAATTCGATATCAATTTAGTTATATTGATTTCTAAATGCAATTCGCGATTCAAATACCATTCTCAATTTGGTATTTTTTTTACACAGAATACACGTATACTAGTCTATGTAGATAATTTGCTTAATGCTTATATTGAAATTAAGATCAGAATTTTAATATCTGTGCCTGTCCTTGTTGTTTGCTATTGGTTAATTCAAACATGACCAATACCCCCTCAGTTATGGGGTCGGTTCCTTATAAAGCCATAGCCGTAAGAGAACAACCCTCTTCGCTTTTGTATCATCATCCAGACGACACGCGTCTTTCACGTGTTTGTGCCGCGAACCTTTATTCGCGCTTCTTGTGACTTCGTATTTAATTTCGCGTTCGCGAAAAATACACAGCTTCCTGAGCCAGGATATATACATATACGCAAACACGCAAGTATAAGTATTTTAATCTAACTCTTTGTATACTTTATTAAACAGCTAAATATCGTTAGACTTATATTTTATTACAGCTTTGCTATTACGTTCATCATATTATATTTGTTGCTCTTGTTCTTGTTAACTATTTTTATTTAACACATTCAAACTTTAAGAATTAATTTAACTTGTGAATAAAATTTTAAAGGCATTCCTGTCGTTTTATTCCAACTAATAATCTTTCTTTCAGCTTAGCACACGTCCTGGACTTTTGATGCTCATTGTACATAACTATTAATTATTAACTCCTCACATTACATTCAATTATATTACTTTCTTTCCCTTGTTTATTTGCATTTATTACAGTGCTTTAGCTAGCCAAATACGCGCTCGTAATAAATTAACTAACCAACACGTGCAAATAAATATTCTCTATTAAATAATATCCCTATTATTATTTATTAAAACGAGGGCGGTACTAAATTGTCTCAATCATCCACGATACATTAACATTGAAGTAACCTTCATTCATTCATCAAACACATTTCACTCACTCATTTTCTTTTATAATTTTTCATCTTAATAAAAAGGAGGAGGTAATAGTATACCAAAAAAAATCTTCATAATATGGCTGCTTCGATTGCTACAAATGTGTCAAAAGTAATCTATTAAGACTAAAACATGAAATAATAGCATCTAAAAAAAGATCTTATCCCCACTATATCCAAAATGCTAGCAATAAGACAAAAACTACATGGAATGTTGTCAAGGAAATAACGGGCACTGCTAAAAAAAGGATTTTAACATTGACGATATAAGAAATCATGACAACGATATCCAAGTTCTATCAGCGCTGAATTATTACTTTGCTACAGCGTGTGCAGCAAATGAATACTTGGGTGCAACAGACTATTCCAACGTAAAAGTGGTGTCGGAAACCTGCTACTTCTATCCCACCGGCGAAAGTGAAATTATTAACACCATAAAAAGCCTTAAAGTAACCCTATCACCGGGACTGGATGAGATCTCAGTGTCGCCCCTGCAGTTCTGTACATCGGAATTGGCTGCTCCATTGATATACCTGATAAACCTCTAGTTCGAGACCGGTCAATTTCCAAATGACTTGAAGCTTGCCATAGTGGTACCCGTATATAAGAAGGGAGCGAAGAATAGCTTTGAAAATTATCGACCAATAGCTCTACTGTCGAACGTGTCGAAGGTTTTTGAAAGAATAATTCTGGTAAGGATGACAAAATTCATCGAAAAACACAAAATATTAAACAACACACGAAATGGTTATATTAAAGGGCGATCAACTGCCAGAGCAATTTACCAACTTATGGAAAGAATTATAAATAATATATCTAACAAACTCCCGATGGCATGTGTGTTTATGGATCTTTCGAAGGCCTTCAATAGTGTACATCACGAAGTCTTGTTGGAAAAGTTGGAGCTGGTGGAATTCAGAGGCGTGGAATCGGATTGGATCCGTTCATATTTATGTGGCAGAATGCAGTACGTGCAAGCGGTTGATGCTGGGGAATGCATGGTGAAGTCACGTCTGAAACCAGTTACCCTGGGTATTCCGCAGAGTTCTCTTTTGGGACCTTTACTTTTTTTACTGTACATAAACGACCTCCCGGACGTTACGGAATCCTTAACGGTTCTCTTCGCAGATGACACTTCCACAGTCATAGACTCTGGGAATGAAGACTTGAGTATGGCCATAACAGAAAATATACATGTATTAGGGAAGTGGTTTGCGGCAAATAACCTACAATTAAATCTATCCAAAACCCATCTGCTGACATTTGGTAACAGTTTACCTACAGATGTGGTGTTGGGTGATGAAGTGCTTGATTCTAAGTGTGACGCGCCATTTCTTGGCCTTAGGGTTGTCTCTGAGCTGTCCTGGAAGCCTTACATCAACGAACTATCTGGGAGGCTGTCTCGGTTCTGCTACTTCTTGCGTGTTATTTCTCGTAACGTTGGTGTGGAGGCCCGACTGCTTTCTAACTTCGCCTATGTACATTCAAGGCTCCAGTATGGTGTGGTATTCTGGGGCAATTCCATCGACTGGCGGAGGATATTTGTCCTCCAAAAGTCATGTATTAGAGCAATTTATGGCACGAAACCGACAGAGAATTGTGTGGGTATGTTTCAATCTGCCGAAGTACTAACAATTTATATACTACAGTGCGCGCTAAAAAATACGAAACTAACCACGCACACTTTACGCGAAACCTTCGTAATATGCATCTCCTGCCCCCCCCCCCCCACAAACGAGGTTTGACAAAAATTCAAAAAAATGTGTTCACCATTGCGTAAAAATATACAACCACATACCGCTTCGGATCAAGAGCTTGCCGTTGGCTCGGTTTAAAACAATTTTTAAGTTTTGGCAAATAGAGCAAGAAGAGTTCTACAGTGTGGGAGATTTCCTTAAAACAATTGTAGACATTGTGGTATAGCACATGTCAACTGCACGCATATATATGTATATATACTCATTTTATCTATTTTAGCTTGTAGTCGTTGTTTCGTTTTATACTTATGACATATTCTATGTTTTATTTGACATTATGGCATTAAATATTATTATTATTATTATTATTATTATTATTGTTAATGGATGAATTTTTGCTTAGTACGCAGTCAAGACAAAGCACCAGTTACACCACACTTTAAATACAGACTTACTTTCTCATCGCCTATTTTTCAGTCAGTTAAGTTGGGAAATAAATAGAATTTACTAGGAGCTGAAATCGGCGATTAAGGTATGCGTAGGATGATGAATTGTGATAATCAATCAGATTCCATTTTTGCAAAATATGGTTGTGTATTTTTAATCCGAGTGTCTAACTTGTCTAATAATGCTACCTAATATTTTTCTGCGACTAATCTCTCTTTCTCTTTATTTTTGACTAGTAATACATTCGTGTGGTTCCCAAGAAAGGGTACTCATTACATTCCTAGCCAATGGAACTGTTTTTGCAATTTTCAGAGCACCAACCAGATTTAATCTGTTGTCTAAATCAGCGTTTCTCAACTTTTTACATGGCAACACAATAAATTTCTTTGCACTTTTACCGCGACCCAAATGTATATTTCTAGATCTATCAAAACCAAATTCCTTTTTTAAATATATCACGCGTCGAAGGCAAATACCGGTCGCTAATATTTATAAATCAGCGTTTTCAACTTTTCGGTCGTGGTGCAATACTGGGTAATGCCTAAATTTTTTTGATCGCGAAATTATATATATATATATATATTAGCGATCGGTGTTTGTCTTCAACGCGTGAAATATTTAAAAAATGGAGTTGAATTTTGTTAGGTCTAGAAATGTACATTTGGGTCGAGGTACAAGTGTTAACAAATTTATTGTGTTACCAAGTAAAATAATTGACAAACGCTACTTTAGACAATAGATGAGATCTGGTGAGTACTCTGAAAATTGGAAAAACACTTCCACCACGCAGCGTAGTACTCATCAAAAATAAAGAGAAAAGGATAATTAAAGTAAAAGCACATAACCATATTATGCAAAAAGGAACCTATTTGATCGTCACAATTCATCATCCAACGCCCTTAATCGCCGATTTCAGCACCTAGTGAATTCTATTTATTCCCCAACTTACCTGACTTATAAAAAATAACCAATTATAAAGTAAGTCAATATTGAACGCGTGAAAGCCTACCTAATAATTTACAGACCAAATGCATTACACTTGATTATTTACAATATTGTAGGTAGTATCACTCTACAAAGCAGATAGTCTCTAACGGACTACAAAATTACCAGAAAAGCTGAAACTGCTAGACTAGAGGTCTGTTTTACGATGAGGACTTGAAAATATATGTAAAAATGCTTACAATATTGTTTACACTCATGGTTATGTATTATGTCTAATATGTTTCGGTTTAATGTTTTATGTGGTTTTCTGTTAGTTCGTCTTTGTATTTTTCTTAATCAATCCTATCTAATTACTAAATCTGTTCATTCCGCGATTCTAATAATTAACAAAATTATTCTAGCGCATAACTAAGGAGTTAAAACTGACATGTGTAATTATAGTTCACTAAAAATGTTATCGATTTTCTCCGAAATATTTAAATATTCAATGCTCGAAAGATTAAATTTCTTTTAGAATAAATATAAAATCGTTATAGAGCATCGGTTCGAGTTTAGAAGTCATACATCAATATTTACAAACTTGATGAATTTCTATAATAATGTTTTATAAATAATAGAGAAATAGAAATATTATCCAGTTATTTAGTAAACTACCGAAGTTACTGGACAATATCGAAAACTTTTAAATGATTGTCACAATTACGGATACGATGATATGCTAGACTCGTTATGCGTGAGCTTGGCGAAATATGACAGCTTTAATAAAGAATCTTGTTTGCTTTTAGTCTGGCAATCCCTCAAAAACTCAAAATTTTCTTTCATTTGAATAAAAAATGATCTGTTTTCAACTGGGTTTGAAACATGGATAAGGAATCGATCAGTAACTAATGTTCTAATTCTAAAGAACAAAACAAACGATAAAATTAAAGATAGGCTGGAGTTTATGCGGCATAATCTCCATCATTTGCAAACCATGGATATCCGAGTTTAAATTTAGATGGGGCAGTATATTTGATGAACAACGCAGTGAATACCCAAAAGGCGTGTGTACTTTTTTGATCATTTCTAATTAAAAGAGTACATGAAATGATGACTACAATAATCGTCTAATAAAATTACACGAAGCACCAAAGGCTCTACATATTTCATACGTGTCAGTAGTTTCGACTTTGCATAATCAATTATATATGAAAAAATTATGTGCAAAATGGGTATCGCATTGGCTGAATATGTATCACAAACAAGAACAAAAACGCATTCCATCCATAAATTTAGGAAAGTTAAAATATTATCCGAAAGATTTTGCGGCGAATAATAAAGGTTGATGAAACGTGGATACACCGTTATACACCTGAAATAAAGCAACAATCGACACACTGGACTTAGACTGGAACAAGTGCTCTAAACTGATAATAAATGACTGGGTGGTATTGTTTTTCACCACGGAAGCGAGAATATGTATTTGATGCGTATAAAGTGTCTCCTGTCTCTGTTACTAACTCTTCCTCGGAAGTAGTGTTAATATTCGTCCTTATCAGTAATGGATGTGAGAAGAGGTACTGACTACTTCCAAGAGCTTTCGCTAATGTTCGAAAGGTGGAAATTTACTTCTATCGTTACTTTATATTATAGTTTAAATGGTAACATACATC
This sequence comes from Dermolepida albohirtum, assembly GCA_031893035.1. Taxonomy (NCBI): domain Eukaryota; kingdom Metazoa; phylum Arthropoda; class Insecta; order Coleoptera; family Scarabaeidae; genus Dermolepida; species Dermolepida albohirtum. The sequence goes on along the minus strand of JAVIWB010006292.1, from coordinate 175,165 downwards.
GAGTAGGTAGAACTGTCGAACAAAGCCAGACTACCTGATGAGCTCTAGATTGAAGTAAACGTGTCGTAGTTATTACTTTGTTCGGCAGTATTGATTTCCGTTATTTGCCCCATTAACAGATGTTGGGTACTCTTTGGGAGAAAGAAGAAATACTACCTCAACTCGGTCTTGTTGCCACCTTTCGGCGCTCCATCTTGTTATCCTCATTAGTTGATTATCGTACCAAATATAGTAGTTCATGAATGTGTGTAACTTATGTATTTTTAATTTAAAAAAATAATTTATCATTTATGAATATATTACGTTTTTCTTTATTTAATATCACCACTTGCACACTTTTAACTTAGATTACGTCTTTTTATGTTAATTTTGTATAGTATGTTATGCTATTCGGATGTATTTTTGTTATTTAGTTTGTGTCACTGAAAAAGAGAGAATTCCAAGGTTTGACCAGCAGATAGGAAATATTTCCTTTCGTATCGGAAAGATTGTGTGCAGAATGTATATGTAAGAAACGTATGTCCTAATATAGTCTGTCATATCTCCTAACAACGTACAGATGGCATTCTACGTTTCACAAATTCTCATGTCACGAAACTGGCATTGTACAGATACAACCTTTTGTGTTAAACGACGGAAATTTTCATTTTATTGCCTCCCGGCAACTTCTTTTAACACGACATCTCATACAATTACTTTAACTATAAAAATTCCGCGCTGATGTATAAAATGTCAACTGTGAGCTGAAAGAATGTGCTTCTGTAATATAACAGTAGAAACTCATTTATATTAAATTGAAATTTAATATGTCCACATAACAATGAAATCTATATAATTTCTTGTAGTTCGTAATTTCTCTGGAACTATTACTTGATAGTGAGTATTTTATTATCAGTAGTGAATCTACTAGGAACGTAGAAAGCGTAAGCGTATATTGAAATTTCCAAAGTTTTACAGAATTACAAGGACATACAGGTGGGTCTTCTATAACGGGTACATCGTATGGACATCGTACATCGTAACAGACAGGCGCCTATCAACCAAATACCGCAATTCGTAACTAAAAACTGAGCATCAAAGCATTATAAGAATAAATGCCAAGCTAGCATATTCGTCAGTATGTTATAGTTCGGCATTGCTTTTCAATTTTGATTAGTTTTTAAATTCTCATTTTAAGATGAGGGAAGCTTAATCAGTTAAGGTTGATATATAACCCCTTTCCACATTAATTTTCGTTTTCTGTATATGTATTTCGACAACTAAATTGTCATCTTCAGCAGATAATTAAAGTGTCGCACCCGACAAAAACCCGCACGAAACAAATTCCATACACGATTTATTCTGTCGAAAGCCAAAAGGCACACTCTTTGGTTTAAAAAAATATGTTTTTAAATCAAAGTTTGTACAAGTTACATGTTCATACAGACAACAGTGTAAAAAAACAATATTTAGACAAATACGTTATATATAAGAGTGTTCTTGAAAATTGTGGTGGAAAACATGTTAAGTAAGGTGACACAAAATGATTTTAAAATTATACAAACTTTAAGAGAGGATGCACTTTTCGTCTATTGTAGTTTTGTAGAATTTTCATTAAATAATTTTTAAGAAGTAAAATTCTATTTAAAATTATTTAATGCTTGTTGTTTTGAGAACAGGGAATTTTTGTGTTCTTTTTTCGGAACTCAACGAAAAAAATCGTGATTAATAATGAAAAAACGAGAAAACTATACTTCCATCTCACGGACAGAAATGAAAACTATTCAATAACTGCAAGTACAGTGGAGAGCATTGTTTATAGTCGACAACAGGAGCTACACACCTAATAATTTCTAAATGAACGAAACGCGTAGTTATCAATACTTTGTTGACTGTAAATTTTCATTGATTACGAAAGAGGTCGTTCTTCTTTTCATTATTTTAAATTGGTTTAGTTTTAATTATTCAATAGTCTATACTTGTGAATTAGTGTATTAAAATTCCAAAAGTACAAAGACAAGCAAGCTAAACGATTTCGAAAAGGGATTGTATCGTTGGATTATAAGAGTTGAGTATTGCATTTCGTAAAATCTCTAGACGGATGTCAAGAAATATCGCCACGGTTATTCGTTGTTGGAGAGATTGGTTTCAAGAAGGTATGCAGCATCGTAGAAGAGGTTCTGGGCGACCTAGAAGAACCATCGAACAAGAAGATAGGAAACTAATATTGTTTGTCCTTCGAAATCAGCTAGGTTTATGGAAAAGGTTTTTTTTGTCAGATATTGGTCATAATATAGCAATACATTCCATATATTACCGCATACCCTCGTTTTGGTTAATTTCCCATCGTCCAGGTCTAATATTGCCTCTTACTAGTGGGCATCATGTTCTTAGATTAGAATGGTGTAACATACAGACATATTGGGATGAAGAGTGGAATAATATATTTTTTTCAGACTAATATCAATTTTGTTTGTAGGCCCATGATGGTAGAAGACGCGTACGATATCAAAGAGGAGAAAAACAGTTTTTGAAATTTTTCATAGAATGTGAGATTGTAGATGATTGGCAGTTCGGAACTATAAGTGTTTAGCATAAAAAGGACGGAATACTAATGGAGTTTGTATTCTCTTTGAGGTTATTTAATTGCCCAAAAGTACATCTACAAAGTTTTGGAATTATTAGCTTTGCTATATATCCAAGGAGTAAATAATGCTAGATTGCACCTGTTACATTATGATTCCTGGACGATAAATCAATATTCTCAGTGGGCTTGTGCATTCGCCAGACTAATTGCCCATAGAATATACATATCTGGTATATGATTGAAGGTTGAAATATTGAACTGAATCATTGACGTTTACAAGGAAACACTCACCAATTTAAATGAAACTTTATTGGTTTATAGACCGAGCTAGTGTAAGAGCAACGGTAACTTTCTTAGCTGTCCAGTCGTATCATTTGCTGTTTGACTCAATAACTCAGAAATTATAAGAGATATCGAAAACAAGTTAAGACAAGATTTGCACTGTTTAACATGTCCTTAACGATGGCGCAAATACTTTCCCTATAACAAATATTTATTTAGCGGAACAATTCCTTTGCTACTTATTTTTCTATTTTTTGGCAAATGTCAAAATTTGTATATACTACAAAAATACAGAGGCTACGTAGAATACACACACACATACAAACCTAGCCTCAGGTTAACTGGTAATTAAAGGCAGTTTACTTTATTCTTTTACTCAACATATTGGTGCTAATAAACTGCAAGGGTAAATTCTTATTTTTTCAACGCATGATCTAAATAAATACACGAATAATAATAATAATAAATGACGGTATTTTATATATATATATATTTATTTACCATAAGTATATAAACTAATATATATGTATACCTCGGCTAGCATTGACTCTATCTCCAGTGGCGCATGAAATGAAGAATTGTACGAATTGGTGTATAATTATTTCATGACGCAATTTGAGCTTGAAATAAAATACTGATTAAAATTTCTAAAATTTAATATAATAAAAAATTTTTAGGGTTTTCTTTTAAAATAAAATGTACCTATTTACTACATCAAATAATATAATTGAGCACTAATATAGTATACTATTACTTAGGATATCTTCTACGACGAATATTTCTTATATCTTGGAAAAAACACAGGACTCTTAGGATTGTGATTAATATCTTGAACAGTATTTTGACTATAGGAAATGCTAATACATAATAAGCATCGAATTTTATAAATGGATATCTTTCAAGTCTCAAATTTCGTATAAAATACATATAAGTATTTTCGAAATTATATGTTACAGAACCATGAAAAGACGTATTTTAATTTAAAAGGTATTTTCCCCAGTTATTCACATAATTTTTGCTATAAAATAATTTACTTTCATATATTAATTTACAATTCTTTTATGGGAGCAACAATTTTTCTGATTATCTAAATAATAAAATTCACATTATCGTCCCTTTACTATTTTGTTCTTTCCAAAGCTATGATTTCTTTTTATAAATACAATATATACTTCGCATTAATATTAATTTATTTTTTAGTTACAATTTAATATAAATAATACAATTTAATTATTCTAATTATCATAATTATTTTTTTAATTTATTTTTCGAATAAAATTAAATTTCAGTATATCATATCAACTATTAATGTTAATATAATGTAACGGTTTATTTTTGGTTTAGAACATATTTCTACATGTCGTATATTTATTAAAATAAAACCCTGCCGTTTCTGAAAGAAGGGACGCCCATGGACATCGGTGAATGTGATGTCGAAATATATTTGTGTTTTTGCGTGCGTTTTACACCGACCTTGATTTTGTTTATGCGTACAAGTAATTTTTTGTAAACAAACAGGTGTGCATAGTACGAATGCAAAACACTCCCTTTACGTCTTCCTCGTACCTAGACCGATACGATATACATATATCGATCCCATTTGAACGACAAGTCTGTAAGAGGGCGAATATTGGTTATCCACTTGCCTCGATTTCCGCTAGATAAATGTGTGGTTGATCGGTAGAACAAATAAGTATAATTTAGCGAATCTTCTCAAGAGCCCGTTAACACCTACAGGTATGTGTGTGCCAATTAAGTAAAAATATACGTACAGTCTCTTATTGGTAACTGTTGTTTAAGGGCTTCTCATACCGGTTCCAAGTACCGGCATATGTAATTACCGACGCTACATCGTATCTGCTACGGTCTTCCCTGCGTAGTCCCCGCACTACTTTTTTTCGTCCCCATTCTCGTCGGATTTTCGTTGGGCCGCTTCCATAGCAGGTTCCTAAATCTCCAGGAATTGCATCACGTCATGGGATACGATAAGTAGTTTTTTTTCCTCCCCTTTCGTCTCAATTCGTATGACTACGGCCGGAGAGTGTATATTTGAAATTAGGCGTCGCCATTTTATGTACATTTATTCAATTAATGAAACTGTCGTATGTGAAATATATTAACTCTATATTCTAGTTTGGTGTAACTTTAAATTCAATTTATTTAATTAGCGAAACTGTCAGTCAGTTTGCTTTGTAAACTCAATATATATATATATATATGTATATATATATATATATATATATATAGGGGGCTTTGAAGTAATAATGTTTTGCTTTTACTAGCATATGTTAATTTATACCTGACATCTTGACTACTATATATATATTATTTTGTTTCTCCTCTTAACGGGAGTTTGATTTAGCTTTATTGTTTTTGAATAAATTCTGAACTGGTATATACTGGGTGTTTCTTTTGTGTTAATGTTGTATCTACCGAGATTGTGGGGATTCTGAGGCAACTCACTGGTTAATAGAGCTACGGCCTGTTGAGACCATAACGTTCAACTATACCTGCCATAATTTTCCTCTTGGCGCCCTTCTAATATTAAAACAAGAAACTGTCTCTGAGCTTGCGAACCACGCCCTCCGCGACAGCTAGCTGGCATCGTTTTGTTGCTGCCCAGCGAAACCAAAGCTCCCCCGAGCGATCGTTCGCGACCTGCAGCATTTTTGCTATTGTACGACCAGTACGTAGCAATAATCCCCTCATTTCTATAATACATAAAACTATAACATCTAATGTTATAGTTTTGTGTATTTGTCATATAAGTTATTAACTAGATAGTTATATATGTATATTAAACAACAAATTTTGTTAATTTAGTAAATTGTATATAAGTTAATACTGTAATTTAGTTAACATTATATGATAATGAAAACTTTAAACTAAAGTTACCATAATTTCCGAAGTTAATTTAACATAATTTTATGATATTCTATTATGTGAATCATATTTACTCCATTACATTAATACGATTATCATATTATTCCAATCACAGAAATTAATCAAAAATTTTAGCACTTGAGCAGGACTCAATAATGTGATTTATGGTGTACTAAGAGACTCGAAACTGTACTACCCCAATTGGTAAGGCAGTCGCCTAGTAAATGCCAGATACAGCTCCAATCCTACTTCCTGCAGAAATTTTCAATTAATTTCTCTGTAATTAACCACGGCGTAGCAGAAAATACTAAATTTCCTGAATTTTCCATCATAAAGCGCTTAATTATATATTTACATGTAACTATTAGCATCAAAACCTGATTGTGGGTTGTAACTATTAGATCTGTTTTCATAATATGATTTATGGCATATTAAGGGACGCGAAGCTGTACTGTTTGTTGACCTAGTTGGTAAGGCAGCCGTTCAGTAAACGTCAGATATAGATTCGAATCCTACTCTAGCGCAAAAATGTTTAGTTTATTTCTGTGATTTTAATCAACGATGGCACAGCAATAAATACTAATTTTCATTAATTTCATATTGAAAAATCCTTAGTTATATATTTATATATAATTATTACCATAGTATTAAGTATATTTATGTTATAATGTAATATAATTATTACAATATTTATATATATATATATATATATATATATATATATATATATATAGTGACGATAAACTATAAACTAGATACTTACCGCTCGCGCCCGTAGCATATGATAGCTGTGATGTATCATTGACAAGCTAAGCAAATTTAATACCAATAAACAGATGTTTGGAACGTTATTGGTGTTTCATTGATCTTTATCGTGACCAGTATCCGTGATATTAAAATGTATCGTAATATAATCTTATTTACGTAGATCTTCATGTGTAGATTGCATGATTTCTGTATTATTGAAATTTAATACAGATTAACTATTTCGATGTAATCACTTTACTGTATTGATGATAATGTCATATGCTTCATAAATTCTTGCCCAAGAAGTGGACTTTCCGAATTCATATATTTAGGCGATGAGAAGCTCATGGTTGTACTTTAGAATTTTTTAATCGCGATTACATTTTACTATTTTATAACTTAACAGTAGTTGTTGAAGTCATGCGAATCAACATTGCCAATGTTCTTAATTTGTTACGTATAACATTTCTTGCTGCAAACATCGCCCTTAAACTAATTACATGCGAAGTATAAGAGTTACATGATGCTTTAAGAGATATCATTGTAAAAACTCAAGATCAGCCTTTGTATCGGATCTCGGACTTGATTTGTCCATATAGTTCGCAATTCGTTGATGCAAGTAGTGTAATGTAAGTTGCTAAATTTTGAAGAAATGGAAAAGCGAAGCTACGTTCCTTGAAACCTATGCAACATCGATTTACAAAGGTAGTGTTAAATAATTTGTATGTTAAATGAAATACCGATTCAATTGTAGATTTTCCTTGTACTGTTTATAAATAATAAGAAAAAGGTTGCTTTAATTTGTACATAAATATATCTTTTACAATATTTTTTCATGAATATTAATAATAGTATTTGCACTATTGATCTAATTATTTTACAGGTAAAATAGACTAGGCCACTTGACAAGTGGGGAGCATGGTTGACTGAGGTAGTAGTAATAGGGATAAACGTACATAGATACATTACAGAGTATGTTCCTGCAAAATTTAAAGATGCGCTGATCAGTGGAAGTGTTATTTATCTACAACATAGACCTTTGCATTTTACGGATAGGTTAACAGATGTGTACTTCCCAAATACTGGAACGGAAAGTACATTGTTTTTGAATTCCTGGAGTGGGCATTGTCCGTGTGATGGGAAAAATTTAGTAACTATTAAATAGGATTTTTCGCAGTTCCAAAGGGGATAACTTCAACAGTACAACCTTTAGACGTTTACGGCTTTAGAATATGGAAAAACATTATCATATATGTAAGTAATACCTATGGATTACGATATAATTCTGCACCGAAGAAACAAAATTATTCAGATACAATCTTCAACTCATAATTAATTGTCATTACCAAGGTTCTTCAATTTATAAAAAATATAACGCGTCCTTATATAAAAAAGGAAAACCCAGTCCAGACAAGTGTTGCTGCTATGGCGAAAATTAACAAATTGAGTATCAATTTGAACGCTGCACCCATCTTTTTAGTTGTATTTAGCACCGTCAGGTTACTACCTCTTCCCACGCATAGCAAATTTCTTTGCAAGTCAGAAATCTTCAACAGACAATGATCGTTAAAGTTGCTTGACGTTTATTTTAACGAATTTGAAATTATATACATACAGACTTTGAATCATCGCTAGTCTAAAAGTGGTGAGATAGCAAGGAGCAGGGGAATGTGTTGAGAAACGAACGCAATTTCAAACCGCTTTCCTTTCTTTATTTTCATTCAACCGTAATTCAGTTGCGTTATTTTACTATTTGAATCATTTACAAGAAAAGCCTTTTTTGAAAGTAATTGGTATGTCATATATTTCATACATAAATATGTACATATCTACCTGCATGTGTAATCTGCTTGACATTATAGATCATAATAATAGCTTGCTTTCAGGTTTAGGATGCCTAAAAGTGGTCTCAATAAGATAATAAAATTATCTATAATGTCAAGCAGATTGGCCACGGAGTGAGAAAAGGGCAGTGTTGCGTTATAATTTCGTGCGTGGTTTAAACATAGACCAGTGCTTGAAAGAAATGGCTTTTGCACTAGGTGATGTTTGTCCATATCGCACAACGATATTCAGGTGGCATAGAGAATTCCAAAGGGGAAATTTAACTGTGGAGGATGCTGAGAGGCCGGGAAGGCCACGAACGTCAGTTACGGAGGAAAACTTTACTACTGTGCGGAAAATATTTGGCGAACACAGGCGAGTGACCTACCAACAGATAGAGAGTACTCCAGGCCTAAATGCACCATCAATTCGTTCGATTCTGCATGATCATTTGCACGTGAAGAAACTTCTTTCTCTCTGGGTGCCCCATCGACTGACTGAAGAGCAAATGGCACGACGTGTGACTTGGTGTCAGGAAATGCTAAAAAAGTTTAATAAGGGACAATCTCGGTATGTGAACAATATCGTCACAGGTGACGAGACTTTTCTGTACTATTACGATGTGCCGACCAAAGCTCAAAACAAAGTTTGGGTCTTTGATGATGAGGACACACCCGCAGTTGTCAGTACTGTACTTTTCAAATCGAGTGGAATTGTGGAACGCGTCGTTTTGGACAGTCACAGCTAAGTGGTATACTGAACAGTATAACAGTGTGTAAAGTCAGTGGATCTATGAAGAACCTGCGGCCAAAGTCAAGAATGGACGGCTGGTTCCTCGGTCACGATAATGCTTCAGCTCATTGCGCCAAAGCCTGCACCGAACATTTGACCACGACAGGATTGAAATTTGTCAAAAACCCTCCTTACAGTTTAGATCTTGCTCCCTTAGACTTTGCATTGTTCCCGCATGTGAAAATGAAGCTAAAAGGGAGGCCGGTTTCCAGTGATGAGGACCTTCTGTGGGCTTGGGATAACGAGTGCGCTTTACTCCCTAGTGAAACATAGCAGAACTGGTTTAAAGATTGCTTTCGAAGGATGGATAGGTGTATTGAGTGTAGAGGAAATTGCTTTCCTAGTATTCTTTGTATTACAAAATATAACCCTGCGCATCTAGGATCCAGGGTATCTAAATCTCGTTTACATTATCGTTAGCTCATCGCACTTTTACACCAGGAGATGCCATAAAGCTAAACGATTTCTATTTATTCAAACTAAAATATGTATCTTGAAATGAACTATACGTATATTTTTTATCATAATTCTTCTTTGGTTTCCACATCCTCCGAATTCCAAAATTTGGCGATTAGAAGAAACAGTTTTACATTCATTGAAGATAATTGACAATAAACAATTTCAGTACCAATGCGGTCAGATATTAAAAAGTCAGTTGTCATTTTAAAGGTATTTTAGTTAAAGGCGTATATGATTTTGATTTCCTGCTTCCTTTTTTAAGCCGTCTGTTAGCATGTCGTGATTGATGAAAATCTCTCTTGCTTATATTTGCTTCAATTTTTTTAGTTAATAACAAATTACTTTTATAAGAAGCAGCAATTATATATAATAATTTTTTTTTATTAAGTTTTAACATTATTTTATTTAATTTAATTTGATCTAAACAGGAAAATTACTATCAAAAGCCAGTGTTTCTGAGTTACGAAAATTCATACGAAATCTCCATTTTGTTTACTCTGGTAATTTCTGTGTAATATAAGACCGTTTTCATTTTCCAAGAAACCTGTAACCTAAAACGAACATACTCGTATATCTCGACTAATTTGGTGAATATTCTTGATAATATTCCACTTATATTTAATTTATTTCTATTTCATTTAATTTCTAATTACATGTTCATTTCCTTTTTAATATATTGATCATTTTATACTAGCTACAAGTTTTATTCTTTTGTATTTAGCCAGTTCGACTTGAAAAGAGTACTAAAACACTCAGTTTTTATTAACAACGTTTCGGGAAGGGATGTGTGTTTCTTCAAGTTAATTTTTTTTTCTTATAACTTGCGATGCATTTTACATTTACATTTTCTATTTGATGGATTTTTTATGCAAACATTTCTGAGGAGTTTTATATTTTTATATTTTATTATTTTTTGAATAAAAATATGGCACTCTCATGAGGTCGCCCACTTCTGTCGAATTAGCAAACCTCGTTATAGAGGAATTAGAGAATAAAATGCTAAATAATTCTCCCTTGCATATACCCTTCCTCAAAAGATATGTTGATTGTATTTCAGCAATACCAATCCGTGCAGATAAACAAACTTTAATGTCTTCTATAAAATACTTCAACTTGCAATAGAAAACGAAAATAATAACTGTTGTATTTCTAGGATATAATAGTAACACACAAACACGGTAGTATTCACTCAGGTTGGTACACTAAACCTACTAATTCAGATAGGTATCTAAATTTCTAATCAAATGTTCCCACTAAATATAAAATCAATACTATCCATAACTTAGTATGCAGATGTTATAAATTTTTAAAAAAAACAATATTGCAAAAAAAACATAAATAAAACTAAAACAATACTTTCATTAAACAACAATCTTCCGAAGCTTATAGAAAAAAGCATCAACAAAAAGTTATTCACACTTAAATAGAGAGAAAACAAAATAGAGACTATAAACAGAGAAAACGCCGATAACACCATCATTAAAAACGACAGCTGTTTGTGAACGTACAGTACTAAACAGAAACATAGTAATAAAATAAATGTGTGTAGTCATAAATATTTATATAAAAAATATCCATCAAATAGAAATATGTAAAGATGAAATGTATTGCCAGTGGAAAGAGAGAAAAATGAATAACTTGGAAAAAGGAAACACCTTTCCGAAATGTCGTTAATAAGAAAAGTATTTTCTCTCTTCTGGTAGAAATACTCAAATGTAAAAGAATAAAATTTATAGTTTCTAATTACGATTAAAAAGATTTTAATGTATTTCAGACAGAACAGATACTTATTATTCTCCCCAATTATCTACCTGCTTGATAATTATAATTATAATATTTATTTGTTCTATTACATTTCAACCAGTAGTGTAATATATCAGTTTCAAGCGTTTTATGGCCAAACTTCTAAAGACATGTTTCATGTCGTCACAAACCTTTAAACTATATCTGCCTTTAAATTATTTTAAATCTTTTTCGTTCTGTAACCTGATTAGTTCATATCAAATGGACCAGAGCACTTGCCCTTCGGCCCATGCACTGTTTTAAAAAGCCCAATATTTTAGAAACACCCTCTCTTCTCTATCACATCTCACGACTGCTGAACACGTGCACGTTTGTGAATGATTATTTCAGTGTAATTCCGTACATGTGTTCTACATACGTATTTCGCTGTCGCGACCACAGCTGATTACCTAATTTATTTTACCTATTTTTCTTAATATGGCATTTTGCAATTGATTATATTTTTCCTTTTACCTATTGGTCTCGCTTACTAATTATTTTTACGAATACATACATTCAAAGCTCTAAGATTTATTTTAATTAGTTAAACAAAATTTTAAAACAGCCTTGTTTCTAATAATCTTTCTTTCAACTTCACACACGTTCTGGACTCTATGCATCATCATAAATAAAATTAAATTTATTAATACATTCATTTATTGCAATGGGTTTTATTATTACAACGCCAGAACTCCATCAACCATTTTTCTTATTATTAATACGTGTATCACAGTTTTACTACTAATTTTTAATCTGTTATCTATTAACGATTGAAATAATACAATATATTTTGTTTTTCATTGAATATCTCTCTCATTATTTAATATAGTGTTATCTAACAAACTTTTAAAAATTATTAGCACAAAATTTTTTAAAAATTATATTTTTTATTGGTCGAACTATTTCATGTATCTTAAATTCTTTATTATAAGTCGATTAAATTATAACTAAACTAAATCCCTATATCAAATTATAACAATTAAAAAGGATAACTAATCTGTAGAAGGTATTATTGCGAAAAACTTTATTTCAGATTTATTCGTTCATTTTCTCGTTTTTTTATCAACCATTCTACCAGTCACGTACATTAAACCGACCGAATTTAATACAAAAGGTAGGTGGCTTTGTGTTCCATCAACAAACAGAGATAACCAATATATTAGATTTCTGTATGTGCTATGTATCGAAACGGTGGCAATAACGATGGCAACGCCATACTGTTTTAAATTTAACTGGGTCCCTTGTCAACTTGTATGTTACACACATAGTAGCCACGATATTTTGTGCGCCTTCTGAAAAACGTGCTCCACATTTTCAATAGACCCAATCACCAGTGCAGCTTTCACACATTCGTGACCGCCTCTGGCTTTTGGCGAACTTTTTCTATGTACACTGAAGTTTAATAAAGGTACGGAAATGTTTAGAAAATAGATACAGTGCCATATAAATCTGTACTTTTTTAAAACCTTTATTTTTAGATAAATAATCTCTAAAATTATAATAATGTAATATTCAATAAAACTGAAAATTATTTATTTAATTATAATTCTTAAACCTATTGAGACTATTACCAGTTACTTTCCTTGAGAAGGAAGATATGACAATTCAAATTTATTGTATTTGTAAAGTGCGATTGAAAATGGCTTAGCCGTTGGTACACCTGCAAAATTAATATTAAAATGTACGAACTTCACATCTATGTATTTGAAATTTGTCAGTGGCCTATATTATGTAGATTGTGGTATATTACAGAAAAATTAATTCCAGCTTATATTCAATTTATTTACTATTTATAATTAATTTTATTTGATAAGCTTAAACAGAAATTTTAGCAATTACGTTCTTGTCCTTTTTTAAATAATTAACTATAAATTGCATTCGAAGTAATGTACATCTTTTCCAAACAGATATTTAATCATCTTTTAAATTTTCGTGCCATAGTATTTGAGCATTAATGTTCTCACTTTCATTTCAAATTACTGCTTGTAGTCCAGATAAATGGAGACGTAACGGAGTTAGATCAGGTGATCCAGATAATTATCTTCCATCACTTATAAATCTTTGAGAAAAGAAATTTTTTAAATATTGCAACATATCAATAACTGTACGTGCAGCGGCTTCGTCTTGCTGAAGTATCTAGGATTCAAAATTACTTCTCTCTACTTCACAGCAATAGCTGTTTCATTAACAAAAATTGGAAAAATGAATCGTCTTTGAGACATTATCACTTATACGTCGTTACACTTCGCATATATAATAATTTTTTATCCTATTTCTAAATCATTTTAATTAACTTAAATACCAAAAATATTATTAAAACAACTTTTGCCAGTCAACAAATATGTAAGATAATAACTAATATATTTCAGCTCGTAGGTCCGTTTCCTAGAACTTGTATAACTTGCATATCTAGACCAATTCCCGGAATATTCTGTAATGTTTCACTTACATTAATTATTAAATATATTTTATCTAATTTCTAAGATCAATTACAAATTCAAAAGTTAACCCTTTTTCCCACAGAATACACATTTATTATTTTGCGCAACTGTTTATTTACCTGGTAATTATATTCAATATATCGGGCCCCTTAAGTAACTTTCATTTTTTCCTTCTTCCTTGGTCCCTGATTGGTTCATTTCTAATAGACCAGCGCACTTGTCCTTCGTCCCACCGATTCATTCAAAAGGCCCACCACCCTGTTCTGCTTTCAGCGACAATCAATGCTAATTGATCAAATGCATATACAATTTCATATATATATATATATATATATATATATATATATATATGTATGTGTGTGTGTGTGTGTGTGTGCGTGTGTAAATATATAAAATTACATGTATATGCAACAGATACTAAAATTTGCGGAGAGATTAAAGAATCAAATGCTACAGTCCTTGGTAGTTCAACGATAAGCACCTATTCTGTAAGCAGAGGACTGTGGTTCGGTTTCTCGTCGATAGGATATGATATTTTATTAATGTCTGCCTTAATTATTATGATATAATAAGTAGAAAATTACGAGTTCTTACGATGCTAGTTCATTTTTAACGGTGAAACACACGTTTGTTCTGTGAGTGACGTTTTTCCATAACTCGTACATGTAGTTATGTGTGTATCTTAATTTCACGTATTTATTTCGCCATAGTGAAATATATATAATATCCTGACTGTATCTACTTTCATTATAGTCCTTATACTACTCGTTTATTACTCTAGTTATTTTATCACATGATTTACAATTGCTTATATTTTGCTTTTACCTATTGTTCTGGCTTATTAATGATTTTTATTTAATGTATTCAAGCGTTCAGAATTAGTTTTATTTAAATTAGTAAATAAAATTTTAAGGATAACGTTGTTTTATTTTCGCTAATAATCTTTCTTTCATCTTGACACATGCCCTCGGCTATTAATGCATCACCATAAATCGAACTACTAATAAGTTATTAACCTAACATAACTTAATAAGTAATAAAATCTATCTTAATAGGATGCAAACTAATTTCAATGAGATTATGTGGATTTTCTGCTTCTGTGAGTTATATAACCAGATAAGTAAAACCCAGCTTCACCTGGAAAGAAAGTATTATTCAATGCGTCTGTGTTGTTACTAATATTAAGAAATTATTGCCAATATAGTACTTGTGCATTAAAATCTCGTAAAGGGAGCAGCTGAACCACATTCATTTTAAATTTGTGAAGATGTAATTCTTTCCGTACAATTGTTTTATAAGTTTCATATGATAATCTTAGGAAAAAGAAGATTCATATATGTATACAAAACTATTCGAAGAATAAAGTAACTTGAATATATATGCTGAGATAATCGAAGAGATTTATTTGGTCTCTATATATTGCTGTATATCTTCCATAAATGCCGACAATACGATTTCAGTTCTACCTGGAGATTTTCGTTTACAAACACGGAATCAGGAAACATTCAACAACATCCTGTTAGTGTTGTTTAAATGTATTAAATCACCCATCATTTGGTAATGTGGAGTAATAAAACTTGTTTGAATACATCAACTAACTATTATCATCGTGGATTTTGCGAAAATATATCATAATAATGAAAAATTCTTTTTCCATCTTTAATGTCAATATAACTGGCCACAGCACTAAGAAATAATTATTTATAGTACTTAGACAAGAGTGATAAAAGTACGAAATTAAGAAAGAAAATTAATAATACGAATAAATTCTCACAAACGTTCGCCAGTGGTGAAAAGTTTTAATAGTACAATAGTTTGTAACGCCCTATCTCTGTGCTTAGTAGAATAATAAATAAATGCCCATATTCATACCTTAAAAAATCCCTTTGCTTGACCTACAAGATGCCAAAACTTGCTTAAAAAACTCGGCGTTGGGTTACCTGTGAGTAGGAGCTAGCAGAACGCCACAGTATTATTACCCTGAAAGCCTTTATCCAATACTGAAGCAGAAGGAGAATCCATACATTCGATATTTAGTTAACATAAAAAGGACAAAAAAGGGAAATTAAACAATATTGCAATTTTATCGCGCTTGTTAAAAAAGTCTTGCTATACACACACATATTCAGAAACATATATAGACTAGGTAAGTATTCAAAAAGAAGAAACATCTAAGTTTACAGTTTCGAACCCAGAAAAATCCTGAAAATAATGTTCAGTAAACATTGAATCAGTAATTACATTAAACTATTGAATATGTAGGGAATAGTTCACAGTGGTTTCTGAAGCAAAGGATTGTGTCAAAAAACCTATTGTAAATAGCTGACGGTTTACTAATTAATCAACTGGTAAAAATAATTAAATACGGCTAAAGAGCCCTTAATTAAGTTAGAGCTATCAAATATATGAAGATTTTAATAATAAACAATATAGTAACAAGCCTCTAATTAATTACATTAGAGTTTTAAAATTTATGTAAGTAACATTTAAATAGTGAAGAGTTTATTAAAAAGCTTTTAAATAAAGCCATATGTAAAGTAATATTTAAATAATGAACAATTTATTAACGAGGTCGTAATTAACTAAATTAGAGCTATCGAATTTATGAAAGTAATATTTAAATAGTGAATAGTTTACTAACAAGCCCCTAATTAATTAAGCCCAACGTTGGACTAAGCCAAAATGTTATAATAAAAAATTTATGATATGTAATGATATGATAATATTTGAATTTTATTTTGTAAATAATTTTAAAGCGTAATATTTAAACATTAGTAAATTAAATAATAATAATAACAATTACTTTTGTCTTATGTATATATTCCTTATAGATATTAAAAAAATTTATTTAAATTACTCTTTATTTCGGGTAGATTTGTACTGCGCTCTGGTGATGGTTATTTAGAAATAAGCATATGAAAAATCTTTATAACTTCCGGTTATAATATTTAATAAATCCATTTTGTAATGACCTTTAAATAAAGTTTACATTTATGTTCGATGGTAGTTTTAAATCTTATAGATTCTTTAATACAACACATTAAGAAATTCAATGTGTTGCCTGATATAATACGTAAGAAACAGGTTATTTAGACATAAACATATAAAAAATCAGTATAACTTCCGACTATGGTATTTAACAAACCAATTTTGTAATGACCTTTAAATTAGGTTTATATTTATGGTCGACGCTAGTTTTAAATTCTATATATTCTTTAACATACAAAGGCTACTAGGAAAGTTTCGCAATACAGCTTTGTTTATTTAATTTTTTCTAAGTAATTTCCTCTACACTCAATACACATCTCCATCTTCCGAAACCAGTCTTTAAACCAGTTCTGCCAAATTTCACTAGGGAGTGAAGCATAGTCGTTGTCCCAGCCCACAGAAGGTCCTCATCACCGGAAAACCGCCTTCCTTTTAACTTCTTTTTCACATGCGGGAACAGTGCAAAGTCGCAGGGAGCAAGACCTGGACTGTAGGGAAAGTGCTCGAGAATTTCAATCCTGTCGTGGTCAAATATTCGGTGCAGGCTTTGGCGCAGTGAGCTGAAGCATTATCGTGATGGAGGAACCAGGTGTCCATTCTTGACTTTGGCCGCAGGTTCTTCATAGATCCAATGACTTTAAGCATGCATTGTTCAGTATACCACTTAGCTGTTTTCTGTGTATCCAAAACGACGCGTTCCACAATTTCACTTGATTTGAAAAATACAGCTGTCATTTTCTTCTTTACAGATCGGGATTTTCTGACAACTACGGGTTCATCACCGAAGACCCAAACTTTGTTTTGAGCTTTGGTCGGCTCATCGTAATAGTACAGTCAAGTCTCGTCACATGTCACGATGTTGTTCATACCGAGATTGTCCCTGATTAAACTTTTTTAGAATCTCACGGCATCAAGTCACATGTCGTGTCATCTGCTCTTCAGTCAGTCGATGCGGCAACCAAAGAGAAAAAGATTTCTTCACGTGCAAATGATCACGCAGAATCGAACAAATTGCTGGTGCATTTAGTCCTGAAGTACCCTCTATCTGTTGGTACGTCACTCGCCTGTCCCCGCCAAGCATTTTCCTCACAGTAGTAACGTTTTCCTTCGTAACTGACGTTCGTGGCCTTCCCGGTCTCTCAGCATCCTCCACAGTTAAATTTCCCCTTTGGAATTCTCTATACCACCTGAATATCGTTGTGCGATGTGGACAAACATCACCTAGTGCAAAAGTCATTTCTTCGAAGCACTAGTCTATGTTTAAACCACGCACGAAATTATAACGCAAAACTGAGCCCATCGACATGGCGCGGCGGCTACTGTGCACGTATGAGCATGTCTCAACATATAGCAACAAGCAGCTTCCTACGATTCATCGTTGCGTTATATTGCAAAACTATCCTAGTACCCTTTTTAATACATTGAATTTCTTTACTATTACTTAGCACTATAATGAAAATGATTTAAATGGAATAAAATTTAAGTGTATTGTATATATATATATATATATATATATATTTCAGATCTTTTATATTTACTAATTGCTTATTTTTTACTTTCTATGAAATAAAATATTTAAAATTTTTCTAATAAATAATATTTAATAAGGTTCTAGATTATTGCTTGAGATTTAGAAATAATATAAAGACAAGGACTTCTAAGTCGGGTAGGAATTTGAATACAGACCAATTAGCTTCGCCAGAATTAAATGCACCGATAACAATGCTAGTAAAATTAGTACAAATACGAGCTTTTAAGAAAGAATACGACGAATTACAGCGCAGTAGTGTGTTAAATTCCAAAAGTAATTTATATTTTACATTTATAAGTCACACACACACACACATATACATATATATATATATATATATACATACACATATATATATATATATATATATGTAATATCATAATTTATATACACACATTTTGTTTGAATCCCTTCTTGGTGAAGGCATCATGAGAGTAGAATATCGTTTAAAGCATTCCAATACTCCTTACTCACAAAAATGTCGAATTCCAATTGAACATCTATTTACGACATTAATAATTGAAAATGAGCATACTAAGCATCTTCGCGGAGGAGCACAACAAATAATTGCTGGTATAGGAGCAAAATACTGGCTATTAGCTATTAAGAATTGGTAAGAATGTTATACGAAAATGTTTAATTTGCTTTAATGCCAAACCGATAGGCTTTTATTATCAAGTCTTCGGACTGATATGAAACACCTGTCAAAGCCTTCCAAAACGTGGGCGTGGATTACTTTGGTCAAATTTACAAAAATATAATTTACCAAAGGCTTCTGCTTCGTGTGCTTCATAACGAAGACAAAACATTTGGAGCTTGTAGGCAATTTAACATAACCGATTCATTTCTTGCTGTATTAAGAAGACTTATGTATAGCGAGAAAAACATAACCAAGAAAGGCTACAAGGCTACTTTGTTCACAATTAAATAAAGTGGCATTTCATTCCACTGAGATACCCACATTTTGAAGCCCTGTAGAAAGCAACACTAAAATTAGTGAAGACACATTTAGTCCACATAATTGGAAAAAGTGCCTTAAGCTATTAAGAAATGTACATCTCATTAGTTCACATGGAAGGTGTATATCACTCTCGATCTGTGACAACAATTTCCATTGATCCCAATGATTTAACTTTGCTCATACCTTCGCATTCACTGGAACCACCACTACGTCTACCCTGAAATCTAGTCTGAGGGACGTAAAAGCAAATTCCTTATCAAGATAGCGATATGTTCAAAGAATTCAGAAACATTTTTCGAATCGATAGTGCATAGAGTATTTGAGCAAACTCCAAAGAAGAAATGAGTGGAATTAAAACATCGAGAAGCATAACTGGTGATTATACGGAAAGACATCATCATACTCTGCCATCAGATAATGGGCCGAATTTTAGAAACGTATCCGGGCAAAGATGGAGCTGTGCGCACGGCTACCGTAAAGACGTCATATATATATATATATATATAGTGCAAAGACTAGCTATAAATTGTGCATACTCCCGATATATGAGTATTAATCGCGAATTACGTGTCGTCTTGCATGCAGAATCTTCAAGGGAGGCAGATATGTTAAAGGCTTAACAATATTAAAATTAAAACATTTTATTTTCATTGCAATGTATTATGTATTTTGTGTATATTATTATGTTTTACGTATATTATTATATTTAGTGCAGTAATTATATTTATTTCTCTCTATTATACTTAAATTAACAAGTACTGGTCGGTAGCAAATTTTGTCGTCGTGTCACATTATATGTCGGGGAACCGAGATCGGCTTACCTCTGCGACACAGTTGCTGCCGAGTAGTTCATGATGCTTCTCCAGTAGATGCAAGATTGACACATTTCCACTATATTGAATAGTAGAAATGCAGTATTAGAAAACTCTGTGAACGACTGAAATGGATGGCTTGAGTAGTTTGTTACGAATAGCTTTCGTATAAACATAATTGTGTTTAGAATTGTGGGTAAAATAAGGTGAATAATGATGCCGAGCATTAGAAACAATAATTTTGAACGATAGTCTATATTATCTATACGAAATGTTATCTTTAGAATTTTAAATTATCGAAGTATGATGCAGTATTATACAAACCGCTGCGGGGTCGCGCATGTGCATGATGCCAAGTGGGACTTGTATATGCGTTTCACCATACGATCCTCACGATATTTGACATTATCCGGGTACTATAAAAAAGGTGCATTTTCCTAGTAAAATGACAGATGTACCGGCGTGTTGATAATGACAGAGAAATACACTTGCTTACGGTGGATCGACATCTTTCGACGACAGGCTCTTCCTCCGCTTTCCCGGTGTAGGCCTCCAGCGTCTTTACGATGACTCAATAACACACTTGCTTGCCGTGCATCGGTGGCTTTACGGCGATGAAACATACCTGAATTAGATTACAGGAAAGGGATGTAGAGCAAATACATACATACATATATATATATATATATATATATATATATATATATATATATGTATTGTTACACTCTCTATATATAATAATTTCTTATATCGTTTTTAAGATTAATTTATTCAATTTAAAATACAATTAGATCTTGAATTCCTAAATTATTATACTGTCATTATTTGTCCGGTCCTCGTATATATATTCAGATGCAGAGTCCTTTTGTGTTAGTCACGTACGAATGGTCAAGACTGCAATAAACACCGAAATCAGGTACCAAAGACTGTACTTGAAGTTACCAACTTTTCACTGAATTCGATATCAATTTAGTTATATTGATTTCTAAATGCAATTCGCGATTCAAATACCAATCCCAATTTGGTATTTCTTTTACACAGAATACACGTCTACTATTCTGTGTAGATAATTTGCTTAATGCTTATATTGAAATTAAGATCACAATTTTAATATCTGCTAATTTGCTTCCCGCCAAGTGGTAGCGTGCCTGTCCTTGTTGTTTGCTATTGGTTAATTCAAACATGACCAATACCCCCTCAGTTATGGGGTCGGTTCCTTATAAAGCCATAGCCGTAAGAGAACAACTCTCTTCGCTTTTCTATCATCATCCAGACGACACGCGTCTTTCACGTGTTTGTGCCGCGAACCTTTATTCGCGCTTCTTGTGACCTCGTGTTTTCGCGTTCGCGGAAAATACAGTTTCCTGATCCAGGATAGATACATATACACAAACACGCAAGTACATATATGCATCGCCCGATGCACATTTTAATCTAACCTTTTATTTTACACTTTATTAGCAGCCTTCGTACATCCAGACTTACCTTTTATTACAGCTTTGCTATTACGTTTATTATATTTTATTTGTTGCTCTCGTTCTTGTTAACTATTTCTATTTAACACATTCAAGCTTTAAGAATTAATTTAACTTGTGAATAAAATTTTAAAGGCATTCCTGTCGTTTTATTTCTACTAATAATCTTTCTTTCAGCTTAGCACACGTCCTGGACTTTTGATGCTCATTGTACACAACTATTAATTATTAACTCCTCATCCCTCACCTTACATTAACATTGAATTAACCTTCGTTCATTTTCAAACACATTTTCATTTTCTCGTTAATTAAAAAGGAGGAGGTAATAATATATATACATACCATATGTACAAAATTATTTGTCGGTAAAAGACTATTCTTTAAAATATCTATAAATACGAATAACAGGAAACCATGAAGAATTAATGAAATTATTAAGTACAGCTAGTGTAAGAAACAGTGAGTGCTAAGAGTTAGAATGAATGAAAAAAAAGAAAAGGTGAATTGTTTAAATTTAATTGATCATTAAGAAGGGTGACAGAAACTATTAATCTCCATACATTCCAAGAAATTTAGTTTCAGACTTTTGTTAGATATGTGAAGGATTTCCGTTTTAAAATCTTCATGTATGTTTAGTTCTTTCTATTAGATGTTTGCTGACGGTTTATTTCTTTGGTATTTTGGGCTTTGTAAATGTTAGTAAATTTTAATCGCAACTGTGGTTGATTAAAATTGATCAAATAAGGTTAATATAAGCCCTTTCCACAATAATTCTCGTATTCTGTATACGTATTTCAAAACCTATGTTGTCATCATCAGCAGATTATTAATCACAATGTCGAATCCAGAACCACGGCAAAATTCGCACAAAGACAAAGTTCGTACTAGACTTACATCGTCGAAAACCAAGAACACACTGTAGATTCGTTTCACATAATTTAAATTGTATTCTAGTGTTAAACTAAACATTTATCTTAAGGTATCTGCTTTTATATATGAACCTTTTCGTCGATCGTATATTACTTTTCTATGAAGTGAAAGAGACGTGAGTTAGGGATGATCCCCATCAGTGTTTGATACATGGTTTTTGTTTTTCGAAATATATATGCTTTCATAGGTATCTAATTTACGTTAATTATATACATTCTTAACTACACATAAACAATCCGCAGTTACGTTATTATTATTCTCTAACACATGGTTTGCTAAACTAGATTTCTCAGATAAACTGAATTTGATGTGCGCCATATGTTCATTATACCGAATTTCTATCGATTGTTTTGTCTGACCCATGTATTGTTTATTAAAATTTGGACACTTAATTTCGTACATTCTCAATTTCTCATTGGCCGCAACTTTGTCTTTCGCAGTTCCTAAGAAGGATTTATTAGAGTTAGTGGACCGAAATGTAAGTTGAAAATCGCACTCTTTAAATACACTATTTATGTTGTTCGTCAAAGGGTGCAATGGTATAAATTGCTTGTCTTGATTGTTTTGAGGTGACATCTGAGACATGTGGTATTTCCGAATCAAAACCATCGCACCTCGTAATGTTCTTAATAAAATTCAATTTCTTTTCGTATCTCACTTTTGATAGTGGAAAACTAAGCAAATGATTGATAAGAAAATTGAAAGAAGCCATCTTTTCTTGCATGTTGTGATTTGAACTCGCCATGATAAATTAATTAATATTAGTTTCCTTTCGGAAAATCTCAATTTCTATTTTAAGATTATTTCTAATTACCAGGGTGTCTAAAAAAGTAAAGTGTTACTATTTTTTTTTCTATGGTAAATTTAATCGTCGGGAATTTTGAATTGAATTACTTGACAAAATCGCTTAAGTTACATTTCTGTGTTAAAAATCGCGAAAATGTCAGATACATACTTGAGCCAAACTCTTGAAAAATATATATATATAGCGTTATGTTTAAATTCAACTTCAAAATTACTCATAAATTGATCCGCTATAAATGGAATAAGACAATCATACATTGCTATTCCTTGTTTCTGTTCACAGAACTTACCTTATAACTGGAAACTATTTTGGGACATACATAGGGTTGTCAGTCGCATATATTCATTTATTTCTAATTCTTCTAAATATTTTAAAGTTTCTAGAAGTTTCTAGAATTAGTATCAAAGGAAACAATAACGTGACGTCGAATGATACTAAAGTCTTCTAATTTAAAATCTTTAATTCTTTGAATAAATTCTATTGAATTAGACTTAACTCGGGTTCATTTGAAGCCCTAGTTCCCATATTGATACTAATTGAATTTCAAAGGGAAATTATTGATACAGGTAATTTACCATATCACACATATTCATTTATTTCCAATTCTTCTAAATATTTTAAAGTTTCTAGAATTAGTATCAAAGAAAACAACAACGTGACGTCGAATGACACTAAAGTCTTCTAATTTAAAATCTTTAATTCTTTGAATAAATTCTATTGAATTAGGTTTAACTCGGGTTCGTTTGAAGCCCTAGTTCCCATACTGACACGAATTGAATTTCAAAGGGAAATTATTGATACAGGTAATTTACCATATCAATGTCATCAATAAACTTTATATCTTTGTATTATTTGAATTTTCTATGTATGAAGGTATGTATAAATCTTTAGTGTTCAGCCGTCCTTTGTTCATCTAACAATGGCAATATTTTCTTACGACCTTGTCCCATTGCTCATTGCTTCATAAAATATAATTGTCGACTATTAGTTGTCAATTATTTTGTCCAAGTTATATATGTATAAAGGGTGTTTCAGTTTTTTTAAAGAATAAATAAAACACATAATTTGCATTCACTTTCAAAAACTTTTTATTGGTAATTGAAGTATCAGTTATGACATTTATATGCGAAAAATAATATCTGCCAAATGGCCTCCTTTTGCAGCTCCACAGACGTCCACTCTTTTGTTAAAATTTTCAATGACATTTTGACATAATTGAGGCTTTATCTCACCAACGACAAGAATAATTTCTTCTTTCAAAGCAGGAATTGATTGTGGATTGTTTTTATAAACACACACAAAACAGTAACTCGTTTAGGATGCATAGGTTTCTTATGAATAATTCGTGGATTTTCCTCACCCCAGATACGGCAATTTTGTTTATTTACATAGCCACCAAGTTCAAAACATGCCTCATCGGAAAAATTATTTTTTGAGAAAAATCAGCTGATTGTTTATTCATGAAATTGACAAATAAACGACGTTTTAATGATCTAATGGCTTCACTTCCTGTGTTATTTGAACCTTATATGCCTTCAGAGCTAAATCCTTGTGTAAAATACGCCATGTTGTTGATCAACTAAGTCGAAGTTGTTGTGAAAGTCGTCTAATGGACATTTCAGGCTCTTCGGCAACATTTTCACAAACCAAACCAATATTTTCTTGTGAACGACCACTACGACTATATTTTTCACTTTTTTGGTCTTTCACGGAACCGGTCTCTTGAAATTTTTTAATAATTCGACCAATAGTGCTTTCATATGGACGATTATGTAAACCATAAAATTCATGTAATTTTCTAAAAATTCTTTTAATAGAACGCTGATTTTTATAAAATAATTCAGCAATTTGAACGCATTGTTGTACCGTGTAGGAAACCATTTTTATAAATGTCATACATCACACATTTTAAATGCCCATTTACCCAGACAATTTCAGTGCGTCATCTATATTTTATTTATTCTTAAAAAAAACGCGCAATTTGAAACATCCTTTAGACAATAGACAGAAGCCTGGTATAAAGAACGTATGGCGCACATCAAATTCAGTCGATCTGAGAAATTTGGTTTAGCAAAGTATGTGTTAGCAAATAATCATAACGTAACTGCAGATTATTTATATTTAATCACGAAAGTTGTATATTACATATATATATATATATATATATATATATATATATATATATAATAACTTTAGTGTGCCTAATAAATTATTTGTAGACATTAAAGATATTGTCTTGCAAAATGTATGTACTGATTTACATTGTATATTATTTGTTTCACACATATTTTAAAATTATGATTTTTGCTAGAATTGGCATATTTGAATATTATAGATCGGTTCCATATTTAAAATAAACTTCTTTGTATTGCAATCAGCAATAATTATACATTAACTAATAAGTTTCAATATTATATTGGGTTTCCTAAATTCTCTTGGTGGTTCATAATGAATGTTGGTGTTATATGAAACTTGGTTGTGTTTATTTCAGGATCTAATCATCCCAACCTAAACGTAATTGACGATTGATAATCGGATTAGAAGACAATTTGTTAGAACATTAACATTTAGGATACTGTAAGTGTAAACTTGGATGTATACTACGCAGTAAGTTTTAATGAAATTCTATCCGTTGTAATGAGCATCCAGTCCCTTTGTGCAGATGTGCCTCTATTAATTTTGTATTCAGGGTGAATGAAAGACGCAGAAGCAATTACAGTGGGTATTAATAATTCTTTCCAAATTTAGAAGAACATTTATACGCTATTTAAGTTTGAAGTATAAAAACGGAAACAAGATTTCTATTATTTTTATTAGAAAACCTCCAATATAGTAAATAAAACTTTTCAAAATAGAAGATAAAATGTTTCATATATCAGACACAAGACGCGACGTTGGGATGGATTTTATATAACTAAAATTCGGTTAAATTATATTAATACGCAAAAAAAGATTTCGCAATGTAAAAAATACTTTGAAAAAAAACATTTACATTTTATTTTTTCCTTGTAAATTTTATAAGTAAATAAACAAAAGATTTGTATGTTATCTGCGATTTTTTACGACCTAGGCGATATTATAACGAGAAACAGGTTTATCTGCATACACATTCACAATCAACGAAGAGGCAAATTTATTTTATTATTAGGTAGTGTTTACCCATTTTTCATTTCCTCTGTTTGCTGTCTAATGTCCGTTTATCCGATTTCCATTTTCTGCGTAGTATAATGTTTGACCACTTTCTTTTATCTCCATTTCCTGGGTAATATTTGTCGCTTTCCATTTTGGTCATTTTTCGCGTCATTGCAATCATGAGAGACAAAACACCAAACATAACTAGTAACTTTTGTTCTGCTGTTGGGTTTTCGTTTTCAATTTTGCCACTTCTGTTTCCGTTTATAGTATCCCTTATTTTTTATGTGCCTCAACTAATATTAAGTCTACCGGAAAGTTTAGAATAAGACAAAATAATAAATTTTTCATAGTTTAAATAATCTTTATTGAATAATATAATTTCCATTATTATTTATGCCAGCCTGATAGCAATTTATGTATACCTGTTTTTAAAAATGCCTTCTCCCTAGAGGTGACAAATTGAACCAGTGCTTGTCTGATATATTTTCGTTTTTGAATTTTTTGCCCTGCAAGAAATTTTGTAAGAACAGAAGCCAGTGATAATCGCAGGGTGCTGGATTCGGGGAGTATGGTGGATGCGACAAAATTTCCCAGTCTAGCTCTGTGAGTTTCTGACGAGTCCCCAAAGCAGTACATGGCCTGGCATTATCATGAAGTAGTATGTCTTTCCTATTAACCATCGCCGTCCTCTTTTCTTGGTGTGCTGTTTTTAAATTATAGAATTACTGAGAATACCTCTCCGAATTTTGCTTTTCGTTCGGTTACAACAGCTCAAAATGTATTAGTCCTCGAATGTCCCACCATATACACAACATTCTTTTAAGCAGGCTCAACTTCGGTTTAGAGGTGAAGAGGCAGGTTTCCGTATTTACAATATGCTTTCCTTCTTACGAAGTTTTCATAGCTAATCCACTTTTCATTCCCATACGCTCTAAAAAGGATTCAATTTTGTTCTGAGCAAGCACAGATGTGCATATGATGTCTCGGTAATTCAAATTCTTCTCACTTAACTCATGTGGCATCCTTCTCGAGTATTTCAACACCAATACTAGTCTCCGAATATGGTCCGAAATAGTTTGTTAAGCTGAATCAAGCCTTTTCGCAATCTCCGGTGTTGTTAAAAAAGGATGGAGGACATAATCTTGATAGTATCGTCGTTGATTAAAAATGGTCGCCCAGACCACCTATTCGAAATTTTTCGAACTATCTTCTGCATGTTCTATCAGAAACAGAACCTTCACCAAACACTTTCAATAAATTTCTACTCGTTTCTGTAGCATTTCTTTCTTTTTGGAACTCATACAAAATACATTGGCGTATATCAAATAAGCACTAGTTCAATTTTTCGCCTCTAGAGATAAGGCATTTTTGTAAAAATGGGATATTCAGATTGACATCACTCTAGCAAGAAGTCATAAATAATGATGGAAATTATATTATTCAATAAAGTTTGTTTAAGGTATGAAAAATTTATCATTTCGTTTTCTTCTAAAAACGGACAGAATTTTTCGGTAGACCTAATAAAATAAGTCTTTAATAGAAAATATCTATAAACAAAATTCTAGATGATTGTACCATTTTCTAAATATTTTTACGTTACCCGTCTCTTACTTTAGCACTATTTCGATTCTACTATCAAAAAACTGGAATTTTCTGTAAGTTTCTGATATTCTTCCAAAAAGTTCTACCGCTTTCTAAACCGTCCACATGATTATTTTTCTTACTTGGATACTACTTTAAT
Source organism: Dermolepida albohirtum (assembly GCA_031893035.1). Lineage (NCBI taxonomy): Eukaryota > Metazoa > Arthropoda > Insecta > Coleoptera > Scarabaeidae > Dermolepida > Dermolepida albohirtum. Next base: position 147,011 of record JAVIWB010006292.1, on the reverse strand, counting down.
CTTCCCTCTAATTAATACTGATTACTATAATATCTCACTCACAATCTTGGCTGCTCATGTATATGGTATAATTTCTCGAATCGTCTCGCTATCTTTCTAGGAGTTTCCCGTTCTTGCTTGTAGATCGCATATGTTGGCCGCTAACTCGAGCGACAGTATTGTTCATGGTAAGTGACGACATGAAGAGTAAAACGATTTTATATAATGTTAAAATCTGCATGATCTAAAAGAAAAACTGTGAATTTATGAAGCAATTGCATGAGGTCAAAGTTTAGTACAAAAAAATAAATTCTAAAAGAGCAAATGTAGGCAAGGAAATAGAGTCGAGTTCAAGTCTTTGCTGTTGTGGTATAAATCCCATATTAAGCTATGAACTAATAGCGATTGATTTAAATGAAAACATAAATCTAGATACAAGATTAATAACAACGAAAAATTAACAACAAAGGGTTGAAAATATAACCTTGGGATATAATTTCAAAAAGGAAAAAACGACTTATATTAAGAACAAAGTTACTAAATGATTATTACATAAATTATTTGCCTAGAAGATTACCTTTTAGTGACGAAAATATAAAAGAAGAATGGCCCAAGAATGGAATTGTTGAACTAGATAGGTTAGAATATTTCACTTAGGCAGTCGAGATTATGTACTTATTTGAGAAGAAGTAGTGAAAAATTTATGGATGAACTAGCTGAAACAAACAAGAAGGCATAGAAGTTAGCGGCTAAAAATAAAGTAAATAAACTAGATTCATGAAATATTGAGACGAACTATTGAATTTGCCGAAAGTGAAAGTAATATAACTAAACCGAATTAAGTATAAAGTAATCGTTGAACATTTTGTGCCGATTTGTAGGTCTGAGCATTCTCTTTCGAATAAATGATAGTCTTACAACATTAACATTGTTGTTCATGTGCATATGTATATGGTATAATTCGATTTTTGTCCCTTCCAGAGATCGTTTTAACGGTAGAATTTGGTAGATGATTGAACAACAGAGGTTACAAGATTACGATAGATAAAAATCACCATTAAATTTAAGGATTTGGAAAGAAAAGTAATTACAATATTAGAAATACACAAAAAATACATACAAGTATTAACATACACGGAGAACAGCAATTTCAAAACTATATACGTAGTTCTGCAGTAAATGTTACTGTTTTGTATTTATTGTTCTTAACTTTACTTTTTTCGCGATTTTTGTTGATTAATATTATTGCTTCAATTTACCATAATAATATTAATAACTACTGGGTTACACCACTAACAACACAACTATCTTGTCGAGTTCGTGCAAAATCAGCAGACGTCAGTGCAGAAACGTTTAAATTTAAAAAGAAATAGGACGAGAATATGAATGAGTTATACATATTATATATTATCGTGATAGCATTGACCATTTTGTCACCAACTTCGAACAATTTTATTTATTTATTTTGTATGTGAAACGTTAATTTGTCTTGATGTTTGCGTTTCCTGTCTTTCCCTTTATTATCTCTTGTTTTTATTTATATTATAAACTAGCTTTTTTAATTCTACTTAATAAGTCTTTATTACGTTGATACGTAGGTCAAGTACTTTATGGAAATTTTAAATCGTATTTAAAATACATCAGATATAAGATGAGTTACACATCTACAAATTTTACTGTGTAGAAATGACATGCATTTTACTTGGGAATTCCGAGAAATGATTTGGAATGTACAATATATAATTATTTCAAAAATAATTTGACATTTTATATTTTATATGTAAATGCAGGTATATATTTTGCATGTTTTTGAAAATATTGCGAAAGAAACAGGTATGTCAAAAACAGAGACCTTTCTTTACATCTCCCGAAGAAAAAAATCTTTAAACTTTCACCGAAAACAATTGTTGATAATTCGTTGCACTATTTATATAACTGACCTAATGTAAAAGCTATTTATCAGGAAATTAAAGATGATGAAGCTATTAATTTTACAGGAAAGGAATTATACTAAACAAATTAGTAATTTTACTTTTTAGATATTATAGATTTTCATCACTGTTATTCGATGGCGTAAAACGACTGATAACCGCAATGGAAAAGCATAATAATCGTAAATTACGATCTAATTAGTGAAGGACGGGCAATTGTATATGTAGATGAAACTTACATACATGGAGGTCATACAACATCTAATGGATAAGTCTGATAAGGGTTGAAACCAACTATATCTAAAGAGAAATGCCTTATTATTCTGCAAGCTGATAAATCTCATAACTGTCATCAAATAAACAGTGTTTATTTATAGCATAAATAAATTTTTAGGTGGTGAAATAAGATTTATTCCTAATGCTCTATAAATTTTTAATTTAGACGGAAAGACGGTTGATTATCACGATGACATAGACTTTCAAAATTTCGAGAAGTAGATTGGTTCAATTTTAATATAATAGTTTACCAGAAAAATCGGTTCTCGTACTCAATAACGCCAAGTACTATGTTTAAGCTGTTATACACTCGTAATTGTAAAAAAAAAAGTGGAAATGCGCTAAGCCTGAATACACGTGGAATTATTATAACCAGGACTCCACAAAGACAGAGCTACAAAAGTTAAAATTTAATGAACATACGCCTGTCCAATACACTACAAAGGGTACTAGGAAAGTTTTGCAATATGACGCAATAATGAATAGTAGGAAGCTGCTTGCTGCCGCATGTTGAGACATGTTCTTACGCGCATAGTAGCCGTCGCGCCATGTCGATGGGCTCAGTTATTCATTAGCAGTGAGAGTGTAAAGTACTTGCGATGGTATCGTGGTCACGAAATGAGATAAGGGCAGTTTTGCGTTATAATTTCGTGCGTGGTTTAAACATAGACCAGAGCTTCGAAGAAATGACACTTGCACTAGTGATGTTTGTCCACTCGCACAACGATATTCAGGTGGTATAGAGAATTCCGGGAAGGCCTCGAACGTCAATTACGGAGGAAAACGTTGCTATTGTGAGAAAAATGGTTGGCAAGGACAGGCGAGTGACCTACCAACAGATAGAGGCTACTTCAGGCCTAAATACACCAGCAATTCGTTCGTTTCTGCATGATCATATGCTCGTGAAGAAGCTTTGTTCTCCCTAGGTGCCGCATCGATTGACTGAAGAGCAGATGACACGACGTGTGACTTTAAAAGTTTAATAAGGGACAATCTCGTTATGTGAACGACATCGTGACAGGTGACGAGACTTCGATGTACTATTACGATGTGCCGACTAAAGCTCAAAACAATGTTTGGGTCTTTGATGATGAGGACACACCCGTAGTTGTCAGAAAATGTCAATCTGTAAAGAGGAAAATGATAGCTGTATTTTCCAAATCGAGTGGAATTGTGGAACGCGTCTTTTTCGACACAGAAGACAGTCACAGCTAAGTGGTATACTGAAAAGTGCCTGCCTAGTGTCATTGGATCTATGAAGAACCTACGGCCAAAGTCAAGAATGGACGCCTGGTTCTTCAATCACGATAATGCCCCAGCTCACCGGGCCAAAGCCTGCACCGAATATTTGACTACGACAGGATTGAAACTTCTCGATCACCCTCCCTACAGTTCAGATCTTGCTCCCTGCGACTTTGCACTGTTCCCGCACCTTCTGCGGGCTTGGCATAACGAGTGTGCTTTACTCCCTAGTGAAACTTGGCAGAACTGGTTTAAAGATTGGTTTCGGAGGATGGAGAAATGTATTGAGTATAGAGGAAATTACTTTGAAAAAAATTAAGTAAACAAAGCTGTATTGCAAAACTTTCCTAGTACCCTTTGTATTAATGATATACTTTCAAGTTGTGACCATACTGTGCTTAGGTTACTACTTTATGATTCAGAACTATACCTCATAGAGAAAAATTTGAGAATTGCTGAAAATTGAGTTTCAACCTGTATTACATTTAAACTAAATTATGTGAAGAAGTTAGTATAGAAAAGTTTGCCACTATTATTGCATATGAAGTTTAGACACATGTGATAGATACTGAAAAAAAAATAAATAGAAAACGAGAAAAGGAGCACATAATGGATAATTATTGTGAGCAAGTTATTATGCAGGTAGGTAATGAAACCTCAGATGAGTATATAGATGTTTCGTCTGACGAAGATTAAATAAAATGTTCAATAATGCAATAAAATACGACTACATATTTCCGAACAAATTACATTACAATAACTAAATATTTTTAAAAACATACTTGCATACTTTATTTTAAAGTTTGAATATAAGTTGTTACAGTAAAAAAAATTCTAATTTTGCTAATTATTTTCATAAACTTAAATAGAATCTGATTCCAGACCATAATTATTGAAACTAATATGTAAATATAACCTGAATTTTTAATATAACCTATAATTTTTCTTGAATATTTACGTGTGTATAGATATAATTTCAAAATATTTGCTATATAGAAATGTTTTCTGTTTGTACATAAGAATGCGCTTCTAATTGGACATCTTCAGGTCGTGCAGCTTGATGTTTTCCTGATTTTGCACAAGATCTAGTAATTTATGTACTCACGAACATACAGCAACAAATGTATAATCACAATATCACCGTTTCAATAGTGTAAAAACAATGAATTCATATAAGATTTAACACACAATATCGGGAGTTTAGGCAATTCTATGTGGAACAAATCTAGAGGTTCGTTATACAAAGTGGCAAATTCTAGAGTTAGCAATGCAAATCGACAGAATCAATGTGCTAGTTGAGGATATTTGAAAAAATAATAATAAAATAAATAATTAAATAATATAAGACACGCAAATACAGTTAGACTTTACCATTTTTTGTATTATAGCTAATTTTTTAACTGCAATTACGGGTAATAATGAAAAGGCAACGAGATTTGGCTCATGAGCATTCTTGGAGAGCGATAGGTCAATTGAAAGGTTGATGAAGACAGCAAGCTGTTGTTTTTGCAGTTAGCCAAAGTGTGATTTCGTGTGGGTTCGGTTTTATAAAATGAAGATGCTTAGAGAAGACGAGGACAAGAACGCCTAGCATGTTTTACACCAAGAGATGATCGATACCTAACAGTATTTACACGTAGAAACCGCACTCATAGCGCAACGCAGCTTGGTATTGGGTTTGCTGCCGCTACAGGAAGAGTAGTATCAACTCAAACAATGGGAAATTGTCTTCATAACGTTGGCACGTATGCCCGGAGACCTCTAGTATACGTTCCACTAATTGTTCTTTATAAAAGATCGCGAAGAATACGAGCTGAGCAGCATAGAAATTGGAATCACGGTAACTAGGCACAAGTATTATTTTGTGACAAATACAGATTCGCCTTAAATTCAGATAATAGAAGTATTTTAATTTGGCGTGAATCTAGAACACGTAATCAGTCACAATTTATTCGAAAAGGCCGCGATATGAAAATGGGAGTGCAACGGTATGGGCTGGGATAAGCGCAAGAGGTCATACAGACATTTATGTGATACAGAATGGCAACCTGACTGCTTAGAAGTAGCTGGATAAAAGTTTGAGACCCATTGTTCTTCCATACGTTGGTGCTATGGGTGAAAGATTAATTTTAATGGGTGACAATGCTTGTCCACATCGAGCAAACATCGTGAATAACTGGATTGAACAATCGGCAATCAATAGAATGGACTGGCCAACAAATTCTCCTGATGGTAATCCTATCGAACATGCTTGGGATACCTTAGGAAGATGCGTTGCAGCAAGAAATATGTCACCATATGTCTTCCACAAGAATTTTTGATGTTCTGATTTAATCAATGCCGACGACATTTCAAACCTTATTGCCGTCCGTGGAGATCATACACAATATTAACAATAGATTTTTCGTCATCTTGTCAATAAAACTTCTTATAAAGTCTCATAATTATGTATTCATTTGATGGTATTTATTCACTATAGTATCTTAGTAGCCTTATAATGTGAATAAATTCAAATGTGTCAATGCGTTTGATTTCTTAATTAAAAACGTAGTTAAATATAAAAATATTTGCGAGGTGCTACATTCTTTATTTATTTATTCTATTATCATTTTTCTAAATATCCCCTAATTGAACAGTTTATGTTATCGCTTATTTACAAAAGTTTTGTCAGTAGGCATCCCCTTGTAACAGGTGCTCCTAATACTTCTCATGGACCAAGAATGCAGTAAACTATGTGTAAAAACGAAAATGGAAACAATACTCGGTACTGTTTGCATAGCAATAGTACCAGAATACTTATAGAGAATTGCGTTCGCTTTTATTATGGTGCCGTTAGCTACGATAAAGAGTTTCATTAGTGAGATTAGACACAATGTTGTTGCTAATCACACTTATCACCGCAACGTATTAAATATTTTGAATAATTTTACTATTGGGTTAGAAATTCTATGCTTTTGAATGTAGTTTATATTTATATAAAACATACAGTAAAAATACAGTAAACTATACGTAAAGACGAAAATTGAAACAATAATAATGAAAAGTGGTTTTTGAGATAAATCTCGGTGCTACTTGCATAGCAATAGTAGCAGAATACTTATAGAGAAATGCGTTCGCTTTTATTATGGAGCCGTTAGCTACGATAAAGAGTTTCATTAGTGAGATTAGACACAATGTTGTTGCTAATCACACTTATCACCGAAACGTATTAAATATTTTGAATCGTTTTATTACTGAGTTTAAAATTCTATGCGTATGGATGTATTTTACATTTATGTAGAACATACATTACTTCATTGATTACTTTTTGGTACCGAAAGGAATAGTATTAAATATGATGAAACTGAATCCTACACGTAGGCATAATAATAGATCGTTTAACGTTATCTTCGCAAGGCAAGACGATTGTAGTGCGAGTTTTGCATACGAAATTGCTCCGAATACTTGGAAAAATGACCGAAGTTTTAAAATGAAGGCAGGAACATTCTTTGATGTATTGCCATTGTTTTACAGCGAGATGAATCTGGGTTGCGCTCGCTGTATACGCCACGTGCTTTTTATTTTCAATGGGAAATAAATTTTCCACAAGAATATGGGTATTAAATTTTAATTAGACAGGGAATATTAATGACATTTAAGTTTAAATGGCCATATGAAAAAATTTCTTTTTATAAAAAAATCTTTAAAAAAATTAAGTTAATGAAAAGGGAAAATACCATTGTTTTTGTGGTGAATTCATTCTTACAATGTTCGTGTTTTTAATTTAAGATTCAAAATTTAAGAATACCAGCGTGTGCTTTAAATATTTTTACACCGCAATTCATGATAAGTACACGTCGTTACACAATTTTTTATAGGTTTATTCTGATAGTATTTTCACATAAAATACGGTGTTCCAAGAAGAATATACGTATTACAAAGTATTATTTTGTCCAAACTATCGATCGATGCGTCTCGGCTCGGCTATTGGGGAAACGAATACATAGTCTAGTTTATTTAATAGGCGCTAGATGTCAGTTGTCTTCTGTTTTTCTTGGTAACCGTCATATGTTTAAAATGGCTACTCCGCAGCAGAAATTATTTTGTGTTCTCGAGTTTGTGAAGTGCAATTCCGTGATTACAGTGCAAAGACGTTTCAGGTCGAGCTACCAAATTGATCTTCCGAATGGTTGGAACATTCGCAGGTGGTATCGACAGTTCGTAGGTATAGGATGTGTATGTAAAGGAAAGAGTCTTGGCCGGCCTCGTGTTTCTGAAAAAAATGTTGCACGAATTCAAACTGCTTTTCAACATAATCCTTCAATATTAACTCATCGTGCCAGTTGAAAGTTACAATTGCAACAACGTTTTAGCGTGTTTTGAGATATCGGTTGGTAATGAAGCCCTACAAGTTACAGTTGTTACAAGCTCTGCGTCCTAATAACAAACGGAAACGTGTAGCATTCTGTAACGAGATTCATGATGCTATTGACAATGATAACATTTTCGCACAACGCATCGTGTTAAGTGATGAAGCGACTTTACATGTTAGTAGTCTGGTAAACAAACACGATGTTCGAATTTGGGGTCTACAGAAACCACATGCAGCCATTAAACATGTACGAGATTCGCCTAAAATCAATGTGTTTTGTGCGATATCCCGATCACCTGTTTACGGCCCATTCTTTTTTGACGAAAACACGGTTAACGGTCAGCAGTACCTCGCTATATTACGAAACTGGTTGTTTTTCTGAGGCGGCACGAAGAAAACTTCATTTTTTAACAAGACGGGGCACACCTCACTGGAGTCACCAAGTTCGTGAATATCAGAATGAAGCTACCGAACCCTTGGATTGGTCGTCAAGGAGCTGGCGACTTAACATGTCTCAGCTGGGCTCCACGGCCACCGGATTTGACACCTTGTGACTTATTCCTGTGTGGGTTTCGTTAAAGACAACGTTTATGTGCCACCACTCCCACAGATCCTGGAAGAGTTGAAGAACCGTGTCGCTGATGAAGCGCATCTGTAATCTGAACTTGAGAGGTTCGTAAATATGTGTGTAAATTTTCATATTCGTATGTCTTAAAGTTTAATAAATGTATGCATTCGAAGTACGTATATTCTTTGTGAAACATCCTGTACAATAGATTAGTAGATACTTATTTTCACTTCCATTAGTGAATAGGAACGTTCTTATGGATAATGAAGTGTATTTAGAAGTATTTTCTTGTTACATAAATGTCACTATTACTTCTCTCTTTTGCTTTTTTGTTTATCAATTCCTTTGTTTTCAATTTTTTAATTAAAAGCCTTATTATTATAAAATTTAAAACTTTTTAGTAATATTAGTGTGATGATAATAGTATATGAACACATTAAACTGTTTCATGCTGTTCAAATTACTCTGACTATTTTAAGATGTTATTAATTGTCCACTACATAACACTAAATTATTCAAATAATTCGTATGTGTATGCTTCTTCTCTATAGCTGATTTAGTAGGTCTTACACTTATCATCTCTACGTTTTGCCTTGTTTCTCTCTTTTTTGCTCGTGATGTTCTATTGAACTCAACAATTCTTTTAATCGTCCTTCTATCTCACATAGGCATCTTTCGCTTCGTTTACAATCCATGATCTACATTTATGAATAATATTGTTCTATCTGCTGCCAGTGTACCTTTGTAACATATTTTTTATAAAATCTAATAGTATAGACCCCAACATGTATTTATTCATAAAATATTGTTTTTGCCCATATTTCTCTTGGCGAATACTTACGTTTGTGTACCATATGTCAGTAATTGAAATACGCAAGTATCAAATACTTTGATTTTTAGGTGTTGCGAAATTAACATTATTTCTAGAATTTTTTTCTGTGCTATTTTTCCTAAATAAAGTCGGTAAAAGTAGAAAATAGAATCTTTGTGAGACTTCAAATAGGAGAACATTCGAAAAGTGCTTCAGTGAATTTGAAGTGCGAGCATGGTGCGCTTTTAAGAAGTTATGTTCCTACTTTTTTAGTAACTAATTCCTCCCGCATTAATGAAATGGAGTAGAATAGTATATTAGAGAATAATTATCCTTAGACAAATCTTATAGCACGAGACCAGTTTAGAGCACGACGAGTGAAGCAAGGAGGACACGAAAGGCTAAGTGCGATAAGTGTCTTACGACAACAGTTCATGTTACTTTTCTAATTTTCTATTTAATTCCTTTTATAGATAAATAATATTAAATTTAAATTTTGGAATTTTCGTGGTCGTTGGTAATATACAATGACATTTGCCGATTTAAAATTTAAATATGTAAATTTTTTTCGAACATTTTGTACTAATTGAATTTAATATAAAATGAATGAGAATTTTTCATGAATCCTGAATGAAATTTGAGAAATTGTTGAAAACGTCGTGAATAATTTACTTCCCCTTAAATAAATTATGAAAAGCTGTACATGAAATTTGAAGGATAGCGCAATGAAAATAAACAAGTGTTATCAGAAATTGTTTTACCATGTTTATCATTTTTAGTGTAATAATCTATTCCTATATGAATAAATTATACTGTTAAAACGTTTGCGATTACTTTATTTTCAGTTGACTGCATTTGCATTCGACAATTAGACTTCATATTGACGTTTACATTTGATATGAAATTTCAATTAACCACTCTTGAATCTATAAACATACCGTTTTCAATGTTTTAATTGTTGCGGCAGCATACTATAAAAAAACTGTTAAGCAGACTCAAAAGAGGATATCATTTAAAATGTACTTCTTACACTCACATTTAAATTTCTTTCCACATCATGACATTCAATTAATGGAAAATCAATATTAAATATTCTAGAATCAAAGCATGTGTAACGCCCCGTTCTTTGCGTAATAGGATAATAAATAAACACCCGTATTCTTACCTAGCTAACAATCCTTTCGCTTGACATCCAGTGTCCTATACTAGCTCAAGAAATAGATTCAGAAATGGGAGGAGGTTCCCTGTTAATAAGTTCTAATAGGACGCCACAATATTATTAACCTGAAAGGGCTTATGCCAATATTAAAGCAAAAAGTGGATTAAAAAAAATACGACGGTATTTAGTTTCAATTGAAAAGGGGTCCCTTTTACAGAAAGAAAAAGAAGCTAAGCTGTATACAAATTAATTGTATATGTTCAATTATTTTTTAACTACACGGCATGTAAAAGATAGTAATATTAATAGGTATTTAAAAAGGAGAAACGCTTATGTTACAGTTCAGAACTTTATACTTCCTACCTATACGTATAATTGATACAAATTTGTGATGTAAAGAAAAATTCAATAGTATATGTGCCACTTATTGAGCACTTCCCAAGAAAAACTGAAAAGCACGAACAAAATAATAGCAATAAGTTACATAAGAAAAATAATGTTCGGTTTACAACTGAATTGAGAGTTGCTTTAAATAATTGACGCTCTAACAAAATAAGAATAGAATGACTGTGGTTTATGAAAAAGCAAAAGATTAAGTGAATTCGAAAGACAACTATTATAATTAGTTGACTGTAGGAAACTTATTAATTGGTAACGATCAAAAATAAACAATTATGGAGAACCCTTCAGAGAACCGTTAATGAAGTTAGACGTAACCGATAAAACAATGCCATAAATGACTATTAAATCAAGAAGTACTAATTAACGCAGCCTGAAATTGAAGCTAATTATGTTACGAATGTGTATTTTAATACAAAAGGCTGTCTTACAAGTCAATAATTACTTAAGCTATTAAATTCTACAAAATGTTTGTCTAAATTCTTATATGAATACCTCCTATTAACTTACCTTGCTCTTCAATTTACACTGGAGCTTAAACAACACAACACAGGTTCTAAACGCTCTCGACTGATTCTGAAACTTGACTGAAAGGTAGCAAATAAACTGAACATTTGATTCCACATTCTTATATATCAAGTAACACTAACAATAAATTTACTTATATGAAATAATAATTGGATCCCAGGTTTTACTACACCAATTACTTGAGGAGTCAGATCGCAACGATATACCAAATGACTTCGTTAAACTTTACTACTGCAGATTAAACTCTGTCTTCTTAATCAGATGAGCATGCACGATAACTCCGTCCGTTCGACAATTAATAATTTACCGAATATAGGGGTAGGTAGAAAGAAAAATCCAAATGTTAAAGTAGAAAAAAACAAAGAGTGGAATTAGGCCACTAGATAATACGAAGTTTATAGATTACATACCTCTAGTTGGTTTTGAGGGTTAATTAACAGAATTAAGATTGTCCTTTCAGTAAAATGCCAATATCAATCCAGCATGGATTTTTGGACCACGTGTCGAGGTTTATCGTTGCAAGAATTGTAATTAATTATTCCGATGAAAATAAGCACGATTAATAAACCAAAGTTGAATTTCAATGGTGTAGCGAAGTTCAATTTATAACAGTCTGACAGTAATCAATGAAAGAGAGTGGTAACAGCCACTATTTGCTTTTAAAAACCTACTAGGAGTATTGAGGAAAAAACTCGAATGTGGGAAACAGTAAAATACCAACTCTTTATTATGGCCATTAATTGCGAAACAACAATCAATATTATGACATTCGATTATTTAAAAACAAAATTGAAATACCGGCGAAATCTATAATCGATCGTAATGATTGCCAACTTTGGCTGACGATACGAGAGGGCTTTAAGAGTAACGAAGTACAGTACAATGTATTTACTTAATTGAATACTACAAACGGAGATTGTAAGTTGTGTTTGTAACACATGATGAATTACCGTTGAATGTTTTATCGTCATGATTCTAATGAAGATCGTAAAGTAAATCTTAAGAATTAAAAATTTGAATTTACTATATTAGTGTTTTCCTTTTTTATTGTTCACGACAAAATTTATGGGGATGAAATAAGATACGAGGGTAGTTTGGCAAATAGTGAGAATGGAAAAGAAAAGCGACTTTTTAAATACAAGATAATTTTTATTTTTCTATATATTCTCCTAAAAGAGCAATACATTTATTCCAACGGTGCTCCAATGCCCTTATGCCATCTCTAAAATGCGATTCCGGAAGGCCTGCAAAATACTCACTTACGAAGATGATAAGCTCGTCGTTAGACGAAAATTTCTTTCCACCTAGTGCCGTTTTCAATTTTGGAAAAAAGTGGAAGTCGGAATGGGCTAGATCCGGCGAATAAGGCGCATGCGGTAGTAATTGTAAATGCAACTCGTGAATTTTGGACATCGCAACTATGCTGGTATGCGAGGGAGCGTTGCCTTGGTGAAACAGAATCTTTTTCTTTGCCATTCCTGGCCGTTTAGCACGAATCTCAACATTTAATTTTTGTAGAAGTTCTGCATAATATTGTCCGTTTATTGTGGTACCTTTCTGAAGGTAATCAATGAGCAAAATGCCCTATGAATCCCAAAAAATTGATTCCATCATCTTGTTTGCCGATAAAGTGGTTTTTCCCTTTCTTTGGAGGTGCAGAATCACGTTCTAACCATTGTTTCGACTGTTGTTTAGTTTCGGGTGTACTGTAGTGTATCCAAGTTTCATCGCCAGTAATAAATCGCCTACAAAAATCAAATGGATTCCGCTTATAACGGTCCAAATACACATTAGAAATGCGCAAACGAGTGAACTTTTGATCAGTCGTAAGCAATCGCGGCACCCATCTTGCCGAAAGCTTGGAAAGGCCCTATTCTTTCGTTAAAATGTGGTGTACGCTTCTGTTGAAATGTTTGCCATGTCTGCTATCTCTCTCACTTTGAGTCACCGATCATGCGTAATAATATTATGGATTTTTATAATCATTTCCTTACAAGTCACGATTTTGGGTGCTCCGGAGCGCGCCTCATCAACACAGCTTGTTCTACCACGTTTAAATTCCTTTAGCCATCTACTTATTGTGGTGGATGATGGAGCAGATTCACCTAATGTTTCCCGTAACTCATCTTTTATTTCGGTAGATTTCATACCCTTAATTACGATGTATTTAATCACCGCACGATACTTTGCTTTTTCCATTTTAACAAAAAGACATGTTGCTTCTTTTTCAATTAACTGTCGAAAATAAACTAATCAACCGATTTATCTAAATATCGGAATGTAAACATATAAATAGGCAACCTAAATTACAGTGCATTTGTTTTACCCATTAGAGCGCCACCTATGCGTCATTCTCATTACTTGTCAAACTATTTCGTAGAACTTTTGTTATTCTCTAGAAATTAAATACGTCAAATTTAGTACAATTACATACTTAAAAAGGGTTACATACTGGCGATAAAGTATTAGTTGATTTGAAATTAGCATGAAATAGTAATTTGAAAATTGTGTATTTTATTGATAGTGATGAAAAACGGCTTAAATTTATAGACTAGTATTATCGTTGAAGTGTAGTACATTGAACGATATTTACAATGTCTGAAAGAGCATCTGAACCATTGGCCTCAATCTGTTGAACAACAACCAACAAATAAAAAAATTTAATATTACAATTCCAAATAGTTGATTGCTGAGGTTGTTACTTTGTGAAATTGCATTACAAATTCCTTCGTGCCTTATTTATTCCTTAACATAACTACAATAAATTTTACAAGCGGTTGTAAATCTGTTCATTAGATTAACTTTGCAAACATGTTACATTGAATTACCACATGGGCGTACCAATATGGAAATAATTTAGTAATAACAAATAGAGATGAACGTAAGTTATTTTAATGTTGCAATCCTGTATATATTTAGTTACTGTTACTAATTGCACTGTTTAGAGAAGAAAATATTTTTTGTCATGCAAGGTAAAATTTCTAGTATTTTTACTCTGAGTTCAAATATGCTTTCTGCTTTTTTTCTATCACGCAATGTTAACATGTGACAGATAATTTTAATCTAAAGATAAATGTGTGACAGTGTGCGTTTTGGTTTTCGACAGTACAGGACAATGGAATTTGTTTCGTGCGGATTTTTACCGTAGTTTTACAGGTGCGACATTGTTTAATTATTTAAAGATAAATGTATTTTCATGCATTATTATAACACTTCTAATACCTAAAAGTAAGGAGCAGTTGATGACTTTCTTGTATATTTTACTTGTGAGATGTCGCATTAAGTGTCTAACGGTAATTGGTAAACATATTAAAACATCATTTATCCTAGTAGTGCTTTCCCATGATTAAGATATCTTAATGAAATCGCCCACGATAACACTAAGGAAAAAGTCCAAACGAATGTAAGAAATGTAGTTATAGAGACTCATTGCACCTAGTTCCTAAAAGTTTAGATTATTTTTTGAACAAATTCAACTCATCTACTAGACCATTAAGATCTACGTGAGTTAATATAATATTTTCCGTCAGGGTACGTTATGTTATTGTAGAAAGTAAGTTTGCATATTCTATTGAGTATTTTGATTTAGATGTAATCCTCGTTATGTTTACTAAGTAGAAATAACAGTCTGTCAAATGGACTCTTGGTTCCCTCCAAACCATAGATATAGTAAAAGGCATATAACGAGAACAATCCATACACCCAGTGAGTAACCTAACAGTTTTTAATAAGAGAAGTGTAGTTGCCTCTCTAAGATTTGAAAGTTAACTTAGCAGTACCTATTTGGATGATTTCTATACTTCCTTGGCATTTTGCTACGTGATCTCGAATACTGTACTCAATATTTTTACAAGTCACTGTTCATAAAAATGTCACAAAGCTATATTAATGATTGCTCTGCGAAAGCTAGCTCTCTACTAACAGAATAAGCAATTATTGTAAACCATAGTATTCATGTCGTGACATATTAGTGAATGAGGCATGCGTAATGACATTGATTTTATAAGCTTTCTTTGTACTAAGTTTACATTACAATTAATATAAACTTAGTACAAAGAAAGCTTATAAAATCAATGTCATTACGCATGCCTCATTCACTAATATGTCACGACATGAATACTATGGTTTGTGAAAATATAATAATAATAATAATAATAATAACTTTATTATAATTAATTACACAAAGAAAGAAAAGAAAATGCAAACGTCATGATAGATACAATATATTACCTATGTGTTAAAACATATTCTTACACATCATATTCTCGCTGTAGAGAACCACGATTTATATATTCAAATATACTGTATGGTTCTATGTCAATTAAGAAATCAGGAACTCTTTTTTAAATATTTAGAATATCTTAATTTCTTTTAATGATTCCGGTAAACTATTAAAAAATTTAATGGAATAGTAGCGAATTCCACTCTCTATCAGGGTTAGGCGGTGTTTGGGATAATAATAATTAGTTTTATGGCTTGTGGAATAATCATGAACAGCGCTGTATTCTTCAAACAGGTCTTTATGTTTGTAGGTAAAAAGTAGGACCTAGAATATATATAATAAATTCCAAAAATAGTTTACAAAAAATGTTTTCTAAATATGCTCCTACATGATTGATTAAAATTCATGTTATATATTATTCTCAGAATTCTTTTTTGTATTACGAAAATACGATTCATATCAGTACTGCTACCCCAAACAGCGATGCCATACCTTACTCTGGAATAAAAGCATCCAAAGTATATCATTCGTAACGTCTGTTCACCAACGAGTTTCCTCAAGCGACGAACGCCAAAACATACATTTGAAAGGACTTCAGATAAATCATGGATATGATCCTTCCATTTTATGAACTATAATTACTTAATCGAAATTAAGAATACATTTGTTACACTGTATTGATAAATGAATATAATAAATACATCTACCGTTTTAAAAAATTGTGATAGCACAAAATGTAAGGGGGATGCAGAAAAGCTGATTACCTTTTTAGATTTGAAGTACAAAGTTACATAAGGAGCACTAACAACATTTCATGTGACAAAATTTATCTTTACTAATGTTATTAGTCCCTTCAAAATGAAGTACTTGATTTAGAAACCTTAGAGTTTACGTAAACATCGTGTACTTAAGAATTGGATATCAATTTCATAGAAAATTTAGCCATATCTAATTTACACTTAAAACTTTTCATGAAAGTAATTATTAAAATTATTAAGTTACTTCACATCAGAAATATTTCTATAATTATACTATAGAATATTTTATTATTTTAGTTGTCCTTGTAGGTTAAGTAACCGATTTATAAGATTAATTTACGGGTATAATGCTATTTAGATCTTAATTTAGGAAAGGCTTCATAAATAATGAAATATAAAACAAGTGACAATAGAATTTATGACTTACATTATCGTTTGTTTAAATGTGAGATTGTCCGGCTTCACATGGACCATTTATCATCTCTACAGGAGCGAATAAATTTATAATTTGATATTTTTTCATCGTTCTATAAATTAAAACTGAGCTCTGCCTATCTAAATTGTAATTTATGTTTTACTTAACGTGTTTTCCAAATCGAAATACGAATTTTGTCTCTAAAATTACTTTACATCAGTGTGAAAATTCTAAATTTCAAATGAGAGCAATTTAGTTTAATAATTGTCTGTGCCTAAATGTCGTTGTTAAAGAAACAGCAAAAATCAATACATGTACTAATGGCGTAAAACATTAGCGAAACATTTAAAATATTTCTAGAAAAAGAGAACGAGTTTTATTTCGCGTAAACGAAAACAAATGGAGCCATAAATATTTATTAAAGCATAAGTAAATAATAAAATAATTACATTAATGGTGTAAATGTATAAATATAACAAGCGGACCATCCAAACAACTGTACAACAGAAAAATGCATGTGGACATTATTAGTTGTCGACTACAGAGAAAACATTTCAAAAAGAAAGGTCGTTGGATGATTATTAAATCTAATTAAATAGGGCAGATGTGTTGAGTAATAGATTTTTTGACTACATCAAAAATTTATATATATATATATATATATATACATATACACTTTCTCATTTGTGAATTTGCTATGTATATAAAGGGTTTTCCAATAAGGACTTGACAACTTTTTTTCAAAATAAAATGCAGACCATTTGAGATATTTCAAAAACTTTATTATCGGATTGAAGTACAATCAAAACATTTATGAATGGAATTCGACTTCGTTCATATGGCCACCGCGGGCACGTTTGCAGCGGTCGATTCGCTGAACCCAATTTTCGATGACTCGGCCACACAATTCGGCCGAAACGGCTGCTATTTCCCGTTCAATGTTGGCTCTGAGCTCTTCCAACGTTGTCGGCTTGATGGCATAGACCAACGACTTGACGTAGCCCCCCAAAAAAAGACTAGAGGCGTTAAATCGCACGAACGAGGCGGCCAATCGACTGGTCCATTTCTTGAGATATCACGCTCATCAAATTTACTCTTTAATAAATCGATTGTAACGTGTGCTGTGTGGCTTGTGGCACCGTCCTGCTGAAACCACATGTTGTCCAAGTCCATTTCTTCCAATTCGGGCCAAAAATAATCGGTAATCATGGCGTGATAACGATTACTATTCACAGTAACGTGACGATCATTATCGTCGACGAAAAAATATGGCCCTATGACGCCGCCGGCATGCAAACCGCACCAAACAGTTATTTTTTGTGGATGAAGTGGTGCTTCATGAAGCACATGTGGATTTTCACCCGACCAATAACGCATATTTTGCTTATTGACGAACCCATTGAGCCAAAATAGCTTCGTCACTGAAAATGATTTTGCGATGAAATTGATCATCTTGGCGCATCTTTTCCACAGCCCAATCGGAGAACGTACGTCGCTTTAAATGGTCCATCGGCTTCAATTCTTGAGTCAGCTTGATCTTGTATGGGTGTGTACTAAGATCCTTACGCAAAATTCGCCATAAAGTGGTTTGGGCGATGCCCAACTCTTGAAAACGCCCTGGAATTAACTGATTTGGATCATTTGCTACGGACGTTTCAACGGGAGCGATATTTTCGACACTTCGACCAACCCGTTGTCTGACTGGCACGGCAACATCACACAATGAATATGTAGACTCAAATTTTTGCACTAAACTTGTTACTGCCTGTCTACTAGGGCGAGAATTACGACCGAAAATCGGTGTTAACGCTCTTAAAGTAGCGGACACCGACTCCGAATTTCTGTAGTAAATTTTTATAATTTGCAGACGTTGTTCGTTCGTGTGCTTTACCATGATGAAAATGTTAAGTTTACTGAATAAATTGACAGTGACAGTTCGATGATTAGTGAAAGGGTGTGTTCACAAATTGAATTAAAAGTTGTCAAGTCCCTATTGGAAAACCCTTTATTACTCATTGACACACTCCATTTTATCGTAAAATATTTGTGGAGACAAGTTTGTAACCAAGCCATCGATCTCTAAGGCCTCTCGATCTACGTACATGTAGTAGTAAAATATCATAACATGGAAAAAAAGACCGAAATTGAAAGCAGGTGGTTTAATCTCCAAGGAAGATAATTTTCCAAAAATATATTTCGTTCTTATGAGATTCTAATGTTCGCTTCAATTTACTCACACACACACGCACGCACACACACACGCACACACACACGCACAAACACACACACACATATATACATATATATATCAGGAGCAATCATCTGTATAAAAGGCAATGCACGAAAACTCTTTATTAATTCAAGTTAGGTATATACATATGTTTGTCTGTAAAATTTCTTGTGGCACGGCAATAATCAAATACGAAGTGTCTGTAAGAAATCATTCGTGTGTTTGCCTTCGTAGACGAGCAATTGAACGGCTGGAAGCTAGCCAAAATATCATCACTGTGGCAACAGTAATGGGAATGTCAGAAAGTGTCATCCCGCGTTTAACAAAACCCGTTGAATGTGGAAATGCTATGCGAAGGCATGCTCGTAATCGTGGAAGAAACACCACACCTAAAGAGGATCGATATGTGCCCATAGTGGCGAAAAGGAACAGATGTCTCACTCTTACTCAGATAGCTACGAATCTTGTAACTGCTACCGGTATATGTGTATCTGCCAGAACTATTCCTTAGTGATTAAATCAGGCCGGTTTATATACACACAGACCTGCTCAGTGTGTGTATCCCACTTCAACCACGCCACTGTCGAGAAAAATTTCGTTGGTGTAATGAACATATTGGTTGGGGTCAGTAACAGTGATCCAAAGTGATGCTCTCCGACAAATTCTGCTTCACTATGATAAGTAATTCTGATTCAACCACAGAATGTTCCTGAACGTGATCGGTATAGCTAAGGCGTGATGGTGTAGGCAGGCATTATGCACAATAGCAGAACACAGCTTCAAGGTGTTGTTACCTTATAGTGGTATTGCAAAGAGATTATTCTAAATCATATCCGTCGTTTTTGGTATGTAGCTGGTCCAGACTTTATATATATATATATATATATATATATATATATATATATATATATATATATATATATATGCAAAATGTTAAAGTCGCCTCCGAAACATATATACAAAAATAATATTATTCTCCAAAACCGGATGCAAGTAAGAAAAACCGGAGGCCCCATGTATTTCGATTTTAATCAATTAAAGACGTAAAGATGGTTTGTTTGCTAAATTTTATGCTAAATCACTTCTATGATTGAGTTCGAGATGGTGTTAGTAGAGAGCATCAGCATCACATATTTGCACATCGCTATATATGCTAATTGCACGTTTAGCAAATTTAACCAACATGTATATATTCCTCAGACATTGGCGGACGTGCACAGACCACACGATATTACTATAGATAATCAAAAGAATTATTATTAATACACAATAAATTTTTTTGACTACGTAGATAATATTTATAAGGCAGTGTAGATTTATTTTGTAATAAATGACAAAGTAATACGACACAGTTGTATTCGTCTTCAACTTTTTAATGAAATATGTAATTATTCTAGCTGCCAATAGGTACAATCGAATAATAAAATAATGCAAAAATATGCTTTACTATAAATTTAAGCATTTGTATTATTAAAAAGAGAATATCTAAAAAAGCAGACACTACTACTACTACTACTAACAACGTATTCAAAACGAAATTTTGCATCTCATTTACGAACAAAATAATTCTGACAAACTTAAAATTGTAAAAAAACAATGAGTTATAATATAACGAAATATATAGTATATAAATTCGAGATCAACTTCGAAATGTTTGTATTTGGAAAGGATGTTTGCGAAAATTTACTTGGATGGTTATCTCCAATTAATATATTGAAATTCGTCCAATTAATGTAATTTATTTTTCTATACAGAAGACTATAATTTATAATAGAACGCCTAATTTTTAAGAATATTATTTATACAAACTTTAATGAAAAAATTAAAATACTGAGTTTACTGAAAAATACAACGTAAACGATAACTCTTTTTGAATGTACGCTCACACTAAAACTCACGAGGACACGAATTTCCATAAACAGGGGAAATTCTTCGAGAAATGGAAACGTACAAGTTAAAATAATAGTACTCTAGTCTATATATTTTGATCACTAAACTTATAAATGCACTAAACAGCCAACGATATTTTTAAATTGATTATTATCAGAAATGAAAGCAAATATCTCCAATTTATAATAAACATTATAGAAACCAAATAATTGCGTTATAAATCTAAAATGAATAAACCGAAGAAATTAACAATATAAGGCGAACAATGGATCTTATGAAAAATTTTTAAAACTCAACTAAGTGGGTATCTGAAATATTAGTGGAAATAGAAAAATTTCGTAAGAAAGCTGTTAATGCTGTCATTAGGAGAGTACTATGCAAGAATAAATTTAATATCTTCGGCTCTGATGGTAAGTAAAAATATGGCGCCAACCTAATACTGAGCTACTACAAAGTTAAAAAGTTAATACCTACGGTGAAATATGGCGAAAGGATCGCAAATGGTCTGGGACTATAGGATGGCTAATGATGTCCGACATGGTGTTTCTTATTGAAAGAATTGATAAAATGGCTTATCTTTAAATACTAAATATATTTTAGCGAGCGTCGATAAATTAGGAATTTTACATATGCTTTATTTTTGTGGCAAACACGATCCTAGACGTATATATATATATATATATATATACTTGATAAGAAAATGGTTATTACACAACGCTCCAAAAACTCTATGATGTGATCGATTAGAATGCGAACATTTGTGAGAACCTATTCGTGTTATTAACTTTTATTTCTTAATTTCTTATTATTATTAATCCTAAATATTTCACATTATGGTAAATATAAATAAAATAAATTGCAACTACTTAATAAATTAGATATAAACTTAATTTTCTTACAATACCCTACAATCTACGAGATCCATATGCAGTACAATGCCGCTGGCAAATCCCAAGTAAATGTGTAGTAGAAACATTTTGACACCAATTTTTCAAGTGCACCAACGATTTTGCCATTTTTGTTCGCGCTGTGCATTAAATAGTGGGAAAAATTTAATAAAACAGTTTTATAAACCGACTTTTGACTTGTACATAGTTTTTTAGATTTATGGTAAACTTCCGTATTTTTACTTACTGTTTATATTTATTTACGTTGGGGCTTTTTTTCAATACAAACGTATAACCAATCCGATTTTTGGACAGCTTTGTTACAGCGGATAAAGTCGGACTTCCAAGAATCAAACACCAATCTCGACAATATCAATGAGTAATATCCTAGCTGCCATTCATTGGGATTTTTTTATAGACTATAGACAAACGACCTGGAATAATCCACAAGAGATCGCTTTTATCACGATAACATTCCTTCTAGCATCAGTCAAATTGCACGCGAAAGAAAATAATTGAAATTTCAAGTATTGCCTTACCTATTCTATTCAACAATTCTGTGGGCGACTCCTTTGTAATGAAAGATTCATTATGATGTACTTTTTTCAATTGCCTCTTGTGTAACATTTTGTTATGTAATGACTCAGTTCGGCACAGCGTCTACAAATTATTCAGCTGTATTATAAAAGTCAGTGTTGCACGACAAATGTGTTTCATGCGCTTAGAGCAACTTATTCGGCCTGCCAACCGCACAATTCTCTGTAACATCGAAAAATAGACGACATCCGACAAGTAGTGAAGAAAATATAGCGATAGCTTGGAGTACACATGATGCTCATCAAGAATCATCTCGACGTAGATCTCAACAGCTTGGCTTATCGTGTGCCACAAGTTAGTATATTTTACGTAAGGATATTGGCTATAAAGCATACAACTCGTTCGAGAATTGAAAGCGGCCGACCTTTCGAATCATCATCGTTTCAGTCTTTGTGCTCGTAAAGTGTTTGAAGAAGATCCACTCAGTTCGACGAACTTTGTTCAGTGATGAGACAAATTTCTGCCTTAATGGCTGCGTCAATAAGCACAATTACCGTATCTAGAGTGAAAGCAATCGAAGAGATTCAAGACCTGCCATTACATCCAAACATAGTCACGATTTGGTGTCGTTTATGGGCAAGTGGAATCATCGGTCCATATTTTTTCGAAAATGAAAAGGGCCACAACGTAACTGGAATAGCACCCGTTATCGCGGTATGATAAGGGACTATTTGCTGCCTGAAATTGAAGACGACACTTGGTTCCAGCAAGACCGCGTTACTTACTACACATCCTGTGAAAGCATGGCTTTATTACAAGAATAATTTGGTGAACATTTAATTTCACGTAATAGACCTGTACAATGGCCGCTTAGATCATGTGATATCACACCTTTAAACTTTTTCCTTTGGAGTTACGTAAAGTTCAAAGTCTATGTGGATAGGCCAGTACGATTGAACAAATGGAAACCAACATTACTCGCGTTATTCGACAAATACCACTTGAAATGTTCGAGCGTATCATAGAAAATTGGAACTTCATAATGGACCATATTAGGCGCAGTTATCGCCAACATTTGGAGTAAATAATTAAAAAAAAAAATTTCGAGAATGGTTCTTTTGTATGATAATAAAGAATACCTGATAAAATTGAAGTTTTTATTTTGTTTATTTTTGAGAAAAGTACCTCCAAATAAATTTACACTTTATATTTTAATATATTTCAAAGAGTTGATTGTTACGGTCGGCACTTTGTAAAATTCCGTTACACACAAGTAAAACACTTTGTCTAAATTTCACACTATATATTATAGGGTTAGACAAAGTGTTTTATTTACTCCTCAATTTTATATCAATAACTATTTTTATTAGATACATATTTTTAAGTGAGCTACTGTATTTATCTGTTTTTATAGTCCTGCCTATGGGTCGCCAATATTTTTTGTTTTAAGAATTTAAAAATGGAGATTGTTAATTAAATGTTTACAATTTTAATTTTTGCAAGTAAATATAAATTTAAAAAAATACATTCCATTTGATATTTGTTTTTCAAAAAGACTATTATTATTCGCAAGTTTCCAGGTTCATTTTATTTCGTACATGTCCGCAAATTTCAATACTGAATATACAGAGATTTCATTCGTTATAAACAAAATGAGTAGCCGAATGCTAAGAAAATAAAATCTTTTTTGTCAATATCTTTATTTTAATAAATGCATCAGGTTGCAAGAAATTTAAAACCAGAATAGTTTTACTAATACGTTTTCGTTGTTTCTATTAAATAATAATACACATAATAAAATCCTAAATTTGGATTTTCATTTCGACAACCAAGTTGTCATCATCAGCAGATAATTGCAAAGTGTTGCACCTGGTAAACCACGGTGAAAAAATACCTGTAGGAAAGCAAACTCCGTACGCGATCTGTACGGTTGAGAATCAAAATGTACACTGTATATTCGTTTCACAAGATTTTTGAAAATTGTTTTATTTAAACTAGGATGAATGACATTGAAAAAAGGAACACGGACACGACTGATAAGTACCTGCATGTGATTTATTACAGTGTTTCTCTTTTTCTGACATTAAACAGAGCGAAAAGAGACGTCTGGGTCGGGCCAGTGTCACTGTTCACCACATGACTTTTATTCTTTAAAATGTATATGCTTCCATACGTGTCTAATTCACGATAATTACACACGTTCTTTATCGAATGCAAACAATCCGTGTTAACATTATGACTATCAGTCACTAACTCATTAGAATTTATTCAAAGGATTAAAGATTGTAAATTAGAAGAAGGGGAAATTTTAGTATCATTTGACGTAACGTCATTGTTTCCTTCGGTACCGATGCCAGAAACTTTAAAATATCTAGAAGAACTTCTTCACAAAAATAGAATCAAACCAGAGAAAATAAAGGAATATGTGAGATTAACAAACCTTTGCATATCCCAAAACAGTTTTTAATTTGAAGGGAAGTTTTATGACCAAAAACAGGGAACTGCAATGGGCAATTGTTTTCTCTATTCATAGCGGACTTATTTATGTGTAACTTTGAAATTGAATTAAAATATAAAGCTAAATATTTTCCAAGAATCTGGATTAGGTATGTCGATGATATTTTCGCGATTTTCAATACACATAAATGCAACTTGGATGATTTCGTCAAACAGTTAAATTCAAAATTTCCGACAATTAAATTTACAGTAGAAAAAGAAAACAATGACAAGTTGCCTTTTTTGAATACCTTAGTTATTAGGAATAATCTCCAAATAGAAATTGATATTTTCCGAAAAGAAACCAATGTCAATAGATTCATCACGGCGGACACAAATCATAGCATGCAACAAAAGATGGCTTCGTTCAATTTTCTTATTAATCGTTTGATTAATTTCCCACTAACAAATGTAAGATACGAAAAAGAAATGAAATTCATTAAGAATATCGCGAGATACAATGGTTTTGATTCGCAAATAATCAATGGATTAATTAGAAAGGCTAACATAAGAAAACCAATCCGTGATACCACATGTCTATCACCTCAGAGCAATCGGGAAAAGCATTTTGCGCACATAAAATTCAACCGACCAGAAAAATCAGGTATAGCAAGGCATGTGTTAGAAAATAATCATAGTGTTAACACGGATTGTTTGCATTTGATAGAGAAAGTGTGTAATTATCGTGAATTAGACACGTATGAAAGCATGTACATTTTAATGAATGAAAGCCATGTGGTGAACAGTGACACTGACGTCTCTTTTCGGTCTGCTTAATGTCAGAAAAAGGGGAACACTAATAAATCACATGCAGGTACTTATCGGTCGTGTCCGTGTTCCTTTTGTCAATGTTATTCATCCTAGTTTAAGTAAAACAATTTTTAAAAATCTTGTGAGACGAATACACAGTGTACATTTTGGTTCTCAACGGTACAGATCGCGTACGGAGTTTGTTTTCGTACAGGTATTTTTTCGCGTGGTTTATCAGGTGCGACATTTTGCAATTATCTGCTGATGATGACAACTTGGTTGTCGAAATGCGCATACGGAATTACGAAAATTAATGTGGACAGGGGTTATATATCAACCTTAGTGATTAAGTTAATCAACCACAGGCTCCATCAAATTCAACTGAATTTGTATATTGAAAAGTTGTTTATTATTCTATATGATACTAATTTGAAATGTAGAATATATATTCTGCCTAAAATTATATAATTTTTTGCTATTAAGGAACGATACATACCAGTGTTGGGAATGATTTTAATTCAATTTGTTTGCTTTCATTGCATACATACTCGTATGTTCGCACGTTAAAGCAACACTGCTGGAGGTAATTGCGGCAAATATACAATATTTGGCGGTTAATATACAATGGAAGTTACTTACAATTAAAGTTTTTTTTATACGGAGCTTAGTTACTATTTTATACATACCTTTTTTGGTATAATTTAAAAACTAAAATTTGTTACCCCATTTTTGATGCCTCTGTTAAGAAAATATTGTTTATTAGTTTAAAACAGAATGCATATGGATAAGTTTATCCTTTAGGGTGGAAGTCTGTGCAAATTTTGGATACATGAAGGCCACAAGAAAATATACGTGTACATATATATATATATATATATATATATATATGTGTATTTAACTAGACAATAAAGAAATGCATTTCATTTCCATATTAGTATGATTTGTATTGTAGATTTTAAAGGTGTTCTATGGAAAGACAAGTGGTTAACATCAAATCGAACGTTTCATATTGCCATTTTCAGTATTTTTTTTTTAGAACTATTATTAATGGTTTAATATTATCTTAAATTAAGTAATTTTCCCTTTAAATATACATATTTCTTTATTATACAACATTTATTACACGACAAAGCTATTTAATTTGAAAATTGAAGTTCCCCTTAACAAAGGAAATTAGTCACACGCTCTGCTTTGAAACTTTCTTGTCCTCCAAACACCATTCCACAGAACGTTAAATTCAAATAAGGCTTTGATTTGCGACCGTGAACTTTCACATCTCTACTCAAACCCCATTTCCGCTAACTCTGTGTTCCGCCTTCCCTTTAGGCGAAGGTTATTCACTTGATTACTGTACGTTTTCTAAAATGGAAATTATTGGAATCTTAGATTGAACTTTGCGTATCACTCGTATGATGATGGGGATAGTACTTCATCCTGTTTGATCTTGACTGCTTTTCGTAACTTTCATCAGTTGTTAGTAACATAGTTATATGCGGAATTCAGACGGACGCTCGCCTTTGATAAATAAAGTATTTGCAAGTTCTCTTAGACTGTTTTCGAGTTAATTAACTCGAACGTTCTATTTATTTGCTTTTAACTTTCTATTATACGTATGTATTTACATGTATATACATGCATATGGTAGAAATGAAAAGCACTACATTTTACATAAAATGGTAACAAATTTCAATTAACTATAAAATAAATATTATCATTTTTCGTGAAATTGAAACTGTGTTAGTATTCTACTCCCAAAAAGAAAATATATTTTCCTCTAGTTTTAAATACCTGAATAGTATTATTTTGAACTTATCAGAATACAATGTTTTTTTTTTCACATATTTAAAGTGCTAATTATATGTTCATAAACTGTGCTTTTTGTTCTTAAAATTGTTTGTCTTAATGCTAATAATTTAACCTAAATCATTTTAATGTATTTATATAGACATTATTAAAAAAGTGCAGTGCCCATTTCGTGTTAAAGATACCAAAACGACACTAGATATAATAAATACAAACGACAAACAAAGAAGGCGAAGAAACAACTAAAAATTTAAGAAATCGTTTCTCCTGAAAATATTTAAAAAGCTTAAGTTTATCAAATATCGCATTAATTTGTAAGAATACTGGCAAAAAACTATTAGAAAAGTCGAAATTAGTATTGAATGGACTGAAAATAGATTACTAATAACCTTAATAAATGAAGAAAACACTGGAAAGAAGAGAAATGTGCAGAACAACTTGTGAAGAAGTGAGAACAATTGAGTAAAATGGGAGGATGTACATAAAACAAGCAGCCGAAAATAGAAATATGGACTCGCCTGAACAAGATGATATGTTTGTTAGGAACTTTTCAAAAGTTTTTGATCACATTTTCTTTAGATATAGAGTTCGTTTTGATTCAGCATTTCCCTTGCCATGTTTTTTGCGTCTTATCTTATAAGGAGACGTCAATATGAGTTTTTCAATGACAACTGATAGATACATTGCTTCCTTCGACATTCTTTAAAGTTCGAAGAATTTTTTTCACTATAAATTATGTCCATTAACGACATTATAGACTTTATAACCTCTGAGTCATTGCTTTTCACGTAGACTTACAACTGTTCCAGGTTAGTACCTAGACCAGAGATTGCAATTTACCACAAGACAACATGGAAAGTCTTTTTCGTTGGTTTGAACTGTACAAGTTTATAACATTTATTCATAGATCCGCTCTTGTATTATCTGACTACAATTTTAATCAAGAAATCTTAAAACTTATTTATTTAATCAATAACTGTTGTGTTTCATTTGATACTAAGCTTGCCTTTACATAACATATCATCGGCATAGCTAACGCCGCCTAAAGATCACTTAGATTTGTATTACGTAATTGATGAAATGTTTATAATCTACGAGGTTAAAAAAATGTATAGTATATTGTTGTAAGATTGGAGTTGGTTCAACGAGGATTTATAACATTTATTCGGTTTCGTTTTGATGGTATTTACCCAGAAAGGAGTACAGACAATGTTTTACTTTCATCCGTTTTAATTTACCTTTTCTCAGTTGTAGAGCATATTCACAACCATATTCCTTTTATATGAACTGTGTCATGATTATGTCGAGCGCCGTATGCTACTTCAGTAATTAATTTTTCGTATTCCGCAATATGGTGTATACAACTACAACACATTCCATCTGCAATTTTCAAGTGCAAACATATTGAAAAAATCACCAATCGATGTTATGTGTTTTTTTAATTATTTTTTACAATGCACCTAATCTTTGAGATTAACTAACATTTTGTTATTGTCTTAAATTACTACATCAATACTTATTAGTCTTGATGTTTCCGTCGATCCATCCACACAACCTCCATAGCTATCTCCACTTTTCAATGCACTTCTCACTACACTAAACTAGTTCAAAAGGTTTGTTCTTTTGAGTCCGATGAAAATCCCTGTCTCGCAAGTACCAAGGAGCATTTACCATAGTACGTAAAACACGATTTTGAAATTTTTGGATGCAAGAATAATTACTTTTCTTGTGTAGCCTCACAATTGGATGCTATACGTCCATACTGGACGTATCATCTGTTTGTAAACCAGTACTTTATTACGGATTGATAATTGGGATTTTCTTCCTAATAGTCAATACATACTATTCGAGAAGTGAACATGAGTAGATTTTTCTTCATTTGCCTTTATATCCCATTTTTTCATCCATTTACTTGTCTATCCATGTAATGTGATATTTTTTGTCTCGTCTCAGAGTGATATTTTTAATTCTTCCATTAACGAGGTTCGAAGTATTTAACCTCTGGCTTGTAATAATTACGTATAATACTTAGCTGTCGGTTAAACAATTTATGGAAAGTTTGATTATTTTTTAAAAGCTTTTTTATCAACTTCTCTCTTTTCTTTATTTTTGCTGTTCGTCTATGTTATATTATTTATATCTGATATTGTTTAATTGTCTTGCTATTATAGAATAGCTTTGTAAAAATCTAGTTTTTTAAGTATATACTTAGATCAACATGAAAATATCTAATCTTCTTCCTCCCTAATAAGAAAATCTCACTTAGTAACCGATCTCTCCGATATCCATCATTCGCGATAATTTATCTCTATGAAACTATCAATACCGCTCGAAAAGAAAGACGTCAAGTTTTTGTATGAAGGGCAGTATCCCAAACCATGCGGTAATCTTTAAACTGTTACATAAATCATTAACGACCATTCTATTTCCTAACCGTGTTGTTTATATTGACGTCAATAAGATTTTGTATGGTCGGAAGAGATAAGCCAACCTGCCAAATGAATTGATTAATATATTGTTGACATAGAACAATAAAACAACCAAATGGCAATTCGCTTGTCATATTAATCAATACTAAATTTTCAAGTAAACAAAATAGACAATTCCTGTATTCTACATCTATATTCTTTATTAATTCTTAAAAGTTTATTTATAAAACCTATAATCTGTACATTGCGACATATACAAAGTGTTTTTCCGATAATCTTTTTAATGTATAATACCTTTATTAGATGCATTAAACTTCCTAATATAATAAAAATTGTAGTTTATAGAAAACTTAAGTTATCTTTCTCCCATATGATGAGCTACAAAACGCTAAACAGCTTCCTTCAAATTTCTCCAATTAAAAATCTAACTGAGAATAATTATTGTTCTAAGGTTAATGGGTTGACGTTAGGACAATAATTATTCACGCAGGTCAATGCAATGTCTCGCAATGTTCTAACATTTTAATTACAAATGATTCTCTAGTAGCTGTAGAATCTAAAAAGGACCTTAACACTTTTAATATTGGCAAGTATATAATTAGTGACAATAAAATTCAAACCATTTTTTTATAATGATTCAGGAATTAACAAACCACAGGGACTTGTTATACCGTTGGTATTTATTTATCCTACAGTATTTTATACCACTGAACCCAGGAATAATTTCAGAACTACTTGTGTCAAAACTATATTTGAACATTCCTTAAAATCCACTTAATGCATCGACACTTTATTATATCGATAGAGTTTTATCAAGTATAAAGCATACATTCCTAAGAATAAGATCAGACAGAACATATTAATCCACTGATGAGGCAATGACAAAAGTTGACGAGTGGTCTGCCCTGAAAAAAATCTTCTTTTAAAATCGATTAGAAGGGACACAAAATTGTTGGCATTTTGTGATGCCATCGCTCGTATATTTATAGTACACACATACATTTTGGGAAAGAAACTGAAATAGTTTAAGAGGGTAGTTCTAAAGTTGGCCGAAACGATTAAAACTTCCAGCCAGAATTAGATCCCGTTAAGGCTATACGGGCGGGGTCTCAAAGTATAATCTTCGGTGTGCCTTTGAACAATGTCAGCGGAGAGTATTTAATAAAAAATGATAGAACTACGTTTTGTCTATAAAATTTTGGCACAGTAATTACAAATTCTTTAATTATACTAGATTTTATCCAATTTCATAGCTATAAGTATGTCTTTATTAGTAGAAGTGAGAATCTGTATATCGATTGGTGAATGCCACTTCTGTACAACACTTTTTCATAGAAGTTAATAAGAAGACTGCTCGTATTCAACGTGAAACAATAACTTTAATTCCTGTTTGGGATTAATGGAGGTTTCTGTTTGATCGCGATTAGGTAGTGTTGGGAAGATCAGTGATTGCATCCTCGTAATAGATGTGAAACAATAATCTGTATTTCCTGTTAGGAATTAACGGAGGTTTTTGTTTAACTGCGATTACGTACTGTTAGGAAGAATTGGATAAAATCAAGAGCATCATATTTACAAAAAATAAGTCTTCTATCGTGCACGTTGTAGAAAACTATATGTGTTTGTCTGCTTTTTTTGCAATTAAGTAAAACATAAATGTAGCATTCTCGCTAACTAATCCTAGATTCGCATACATCTGTGCTTACTCCGTTAAGAGATCTTCATGTGGATTATTTTTCTTCGTGACCCAACACTAATTTCTTTACTTCTTCTGTCTACTAAAGTTTATAGATAGTGCGTAGATGTTTACTATAAACATTATTAAAGAGGCTAATAAATATTGGAGCTCCCAATGACCATAAGCATATCGGAATGTTTCATACGAAGGCAACCAGAAAATCTACCTAACAAGAAAATCAATGATCAATAGCCGTACGTGTAATTTTTAAGTCCTATGACTTTTGCGATAATTTTATTTTTCAACGTAATATCCTTTAAGTTGGACCCACTTGCTTTACCTGTCCTACGACGACTGATCTGTCTAAAATACACAACAATCCCTTAACTTAATTGGTTATCATTCGCAAAATTACTTTCCTTTGTGGGTAGGACTTTTATTGTCCTGTCGTGAAGAAGAAGGTATTCTTTGGGACGCGAATCTCGATGTTTTTGAAGAATAGCCGTATGTACATATGTACATAACTTCGTTAATTTATGTGTAAGTAGGTAACTGATGTTATTGCCAGTATTCAACAAAAATAACTGAGACTTAGTCCTAAGAGACGGTGAGTTGTCTTCAATGGGATACTCTACCCCATCGAAATTGTTTTGGCCAATATTTCACTTTAAAATATAATGCAGCTTCGCCCCATTGTTTCCTTTGTCTAAAATTTCACAAAACTAATTTTTTTTTGAAAAATACTTTATGAAGTACAAAATAATGAAAGACTGAAGTTAAATTAGAGACGTAAGTAGAAAAATGTTGCCGCTATTAAACGTTACAAGGCAACGCACAATTGTTTCTATTATGGCTAGGTAGATTTTGCCTATTTCTCCTCGTAATTATGCACATGATAATGTTCATTGAGCTACCTGGTCAATAAACTTCTAGGGGAATATCTAGGAAACATAAATCTATATCCGAAATTAGAAGATAAAGAATAATATACAGAATTAATACTTCATTGACTAAATGTCATTACTTCAATCGTTTGTGTCCACAGGGATCAATACTTGGCTGTGACCCTTATTGATAATGCAAATAATATAGAAATTTATTAACGAGCTATAAGAATTTTAAAGGAAAGAGCCGCCTTGGGAAAGGAAGTGTTCAAAACTAGTTCACTACAAAAAAACGAAACTAATCCTTAGAAAGATATAGAAAATTAACGTCACAACTCAAACTCAGTTTTGTTTTGGGATTTATGCACGATAAACTTGGAGTACACATTGAAACTCATTGGAGTACACATGAAACTCGGCTTGCTCAAAGCATGTGCCACTTACGGAGTGCGCCGAATAGAACGTATTATGGCTCTTGAAACTGTCAAAGTGACATATTACTTCAGCCTCTACTGTATGGAAACACAGACGATCTAGTGTCACTTGGTGAAGGGGGAGTAAGTGTAAATAACTTTCTCATTAAAATTTAAAAATTGAAATTTATTTAACGAAGAAGAGGTACTTACTGTTCCAATTGCATGTGAAGAAGTTCACACAAACAGAAATAATAAAAACATATAGTAAGACCGTAGATTACTGTTTCTTTTGTATTGGCTTTACATAATATAAATTTGCTAGCAGTTGAAAGTACATATACAATATGTTAACTATTTCAAAGCACGACATAGCCCTTCCGATAATTTTATTATACATTGAAATTTAATCTTAAGAAATGTAGTTTATCTGTGAAATTTCGTTTTTTAGCGGTAGAACTAGTCCTACTATACTTAATGATTGCCAATTAAAAGGAATTTTCACCTACCGACCTCCCAGTGCAAACATAAATGCATTTTTGGAATAACTAACTGTTGTATTTGATAAAATTAATAGGACATATCCGTGCGAGAAGTTATTTTGGTGGTTGATTTTAATATTGACTTCTTTAGTGACAGTAATGTCAAAAAATGTCTTATTGACTTGATGCGTAGCCTTGACTTGGATATGTGGATCTTTGAGGCGACCAGGTATTATAATGGTAAAATCAGTTGCTTAGACAACATATTTGCAAGTGACAACTTGGAAATTATTAGTGCTGGTGTTCTGAAGGTTCACATATCTGACTATGAGGCTCAGTATATTAAGTTTAAGGTGCCTGCCCTTAAGTTCGATGGCTTTTTCACGGCATTCAATATGTCTAGTTCGGACAATAGGTCACACTTTTCTGATTTTCTTTTAAATACTGACTGGCATGAGGTCTGTGCTGAGAATAACGTAAATAAGAAAATGTTAATCCTCATAAACTTAATTAAGGTGAATCATGACGTCTCTTTTTCTGCTGTTAGAAGGAGGATCTGTCAACCAGCAGCGCTGCAAATATTTTGTCTATCTCCGGAGCTGCGAGATATGAAAGAGTTATTAGATCTAGTGCTTGATACCTCAAGAGTTGACCAGAGAAATTTAATCTATATAAAGAAATTATAAAAGATTATAATGCTCTTCTCTTAAGAGCAAGTCAGAAATACTATATTGATATATTCAAAAATTCTATAAATCGTTCTAGAGAAACTTGGAAAA
This sequence comes from Dermolepida albohirtum, assembly GCA_031893035.1. Taxonomy (NCBI): domain Eukaryota; kingdom Metazoa; phylum Arthropoda; class Insecta; order Coleoptera; family Scarabaeidae; genus Dermolepida; species Dermolepida albohirtum. The sequence goes on along the minus strand of JAVIWB010006292.1, from coordinate 113,114 downwards.
TAATAAATATAGAATTGAATATATGTTCTACAACAGAGACCTCTAACGTGACCTTATAGCTAGACGATTTCAATCACTACTTTACAAATATTGCTAGTGAACTTCATAGAGATCTTGATCGCGCGGCTCTTTCTTCTCGCGACTTATTAAAGAATAGTACCGTAAATGCTAAGTTCTTTCTTCTTTGTTCCAATCAGTGAATGTGAGATAGTTGAAGTGATGAAGACTTTAAAGTCTAAAGCCTCTAAGGATGTACATGGGTTGAGTGTTGTACTGCTGAGGGATATTATTAATTGTATGGCACCAGTTCTTTCTCATACGTGATTAATGAATCTTTTGTTGCAGGCATTTGTCATGATTGCGTGAAGCTTTCCAAAATTATTTCTTAAAAACGAACATCAAAATGATATGGCCAATTATTGATTGCAGCGCTTGCAAAAATCCACTTAAAATTATTATTTAATAGGTTCATTAATTACTTTAACAAGCATAATTTCTTATCTATCTATCAATTCAGCCTCTGACCGGGTTTGTCAGCAGTCGATACCGTGTTCTAACAGTTGTAATTTGTGGATGACGCTTTCGAGTATCGTTGTTCTGTTAGCAAGCTTTTTGGTGATCTTTCATAGGCATTTGATTGTACAAAAATTTGAGTGCTACGGTTTTCGTGGGAATGCGTTGAGACTCCTAGAGTCCGACTCATGTGATCGTAGACAACAGGTACCATACGATGCATCTGTGAGTGGGGGGGCTATGTTCGTCATATCGTTCCCCAAGGATCCATTCTGAGACCCTTGTTGTTCGTAGTCTGTGTAAACGATTTACCCTGTAATACTGGTGCCAGGACTATATTATATGGGGACAATACAATCTTTTTAGTGAGAAATGATGAAGTAGGTAATATCGATGCTGTTACCGATGTACAATAGCAATCAAACACATGGTTTAGTGCACATATATTGACTTTGAATGTTACTAAAACATGTTACATGTGTTTTGAGGATAGGTCTGCTAATGGCTTAATGAGTGTTAGTTTCTCGAGCACTTTTTTGAATCCTGAATTAGGCTGAAAGTATCACATTAACGCCCTGTCTTGACTATTATCTCGTAGTATTTATGGCTTGAGCAAAGTTACATATGTATGTAGTCGGAATTGAAGCGCCTCCTGTGGCTTACCATTCACTTTTTCACTCCCATATCTCCTATTCTATTATGACTTGGGGAAATTCTGTAGAAGATAATAAGATATTTTTGCTTCAGAAGAGGGCCATGTGTAAAATTTTTAAATTACGTTATAATGACCATTGCGTGCAACATTTTATAAACAGCAGAATTATATCATTTTATTCAGCATTTATCTACCATACTCTGCTTTACGTACACAAGCATATACATAGGTGACTTCAGGATTAGTAGTGATATTCACGATTATAATACTAGAAATAAAAATCAATGGTCAATTCTTTAGACTTTCGAAAACTAGGAGAAATATTATCTAGATTGGACTGTCTTTCAGAAATATTAGCAAGGATACATTCCAAAAACGAATTGGGGCTCTACTGATTGACAAGTGCTATTACATAATAAATAGATATTTGGAGAATAGACTGTAGTACATTTTTTCTTATATACGTATATACATACCTACATTTCAGTCACAGCAGCTCGATTGTGTTGAGTCTTTTATTGTGTACTTTCTTGTTAAGAATTAGCATAGCTTTTCCTTTTCCTTTCCTTTTACATACTTAATGTTATTTATTATTTTAATGTTGTTTGCAACATACTGACACGCCTTGTTGCTTATGCAACATTGGGGGATAAATAAATCTACCTCTGTAAAGTATAACGTCCAAAAAAATTTATATAAAGTATAAATTGAGTTCACAATTATAAATATCTGCAGATATTTATGTATATATGCACATGAACGTATCGATTTAATTTATTTTCAAAAATACAGTATAGAGGTATTTCAAAAATATTCCCCATTTAAAAGCTTTCACGTGAGATCCAAAATACCCGTATTAGTTCAGAAACCATTACATTCGATATACAAATAATCGGTTTGTTGCCATCCGTTATACGGTAAATGTAATGTATAGGACAATGAAAATTTACGATATTAGTTCAGCTGTGCCGATAATCGGAAGGGGCGCTTTGAAAACGAATACGTATGGATTACATTCAATTAAAGTTGAAAGACGGTTGAAATAACAATGTTTTTGCTTATTGTTTTGATGTATGCAATAATTCTATATAATCTTTTCCTATTATATAAACATATTTTACGTTAAAACGATTAGATATTACATGGAATTATAAATTATAAATTCTCCTATTTTTCAATTCAAATTTGGAATTAGTAATTTTTTTAAAAACAGTCAATAATTGCAGACGAGTTTAGCTATCTATTATGACTAAGTGGAATAGACGCTGTAATAATATAAAAAAGAAAATTTAAACACATTATTAGCTATACTAAAACAAAAAATTATTTTTATACTCTTATAGGCTTAAAGGATACAAAATTAGCAAAAGTAGAAAGATACATAAAATAATCGCACAAAATTAATAGTGTTCTGAAAAACTATATGGTCGATTAACAGAAACCATGGTGATATTACAAAACTTATAGAGAATTATATAATACTAGGTAATAAATGTAATTCAATAAAGCAGGCAATTATAACAAAGGAGATTGCCTACAATTAATAACTTGTATAAGTAGCTGACAATTGCCTACGATAAAATAGCACAAATTATTGCTAAAGTATTACGGAGTTAAGCAAAACTTCCACTTTCCTTCACTCATCATTCACCTATTTAAGATAAAAAACAAACGAGGTCAAGAGCCGGAAAACTGTCACCCTATAGCTTATTTCCTTACTATATATAAGATCTTTACATCTGTAATATAAAAAAATTGAAGAACACTTGAGGAGAAATAAAATACATTGGAAAGATTTAGACAATTATTCACCAAAGTAAATTTTAATGAAGACTGTGTTAATTGAATTTATCAAAAGGTAAGTAAAACCCCGTATCCAAGTGGGACACTGTGATTAACTATCTGCTGATGACAACAACTTCGTTGTCGAAAGATATATACAGAATACGAACATTAATGTGGTCAAGAGTTTATTTATCTTTTATGATTAATCATTGATCAGAAAATAGCAATATTTCTGCTCCTACATCCATTATCGATGGGCAGTTGATACCAACCTTGCACGTTTTTGAGACTACAAAATAGACACTTTACGTACTACGTTCCTTGGGTATCTTGAGTTCATGGTGGAAATTGAACATATAATCATATGTACTAGAAACAGAAAACTTGTTAAACTTTTTTGGTTTTGTATTGCACTTAACTTCCTATCATACATATTCAAAAAGCCCAACGAGGTTATACATTAAACTCTGTTAATACTTGGTTTAACGGTATTTTTAATAGAGTCTGTGGTTGATTAACTTAATCACTTAAGGTTGATTTATAACCCCTTTCCACATTTAAGTCCACAAAACTTATACCTGTTATATGTCAACGTTAAGTGATTAACTCGATTAAATGACAAAAATATAAATAAAATAGTTATGCAATCTCATTTCTGATGCACACATTCGGACTCGAAAATTTTAGAGATAAAGCACTAGAACTGTAGGAGACTAAAACATCATACGTATCATTAACATTTTGCGATAGAACGATTTAGGTAGACAATAACACTACAACGTCATACATGTCATCAGCATTCCGCGATAGAACGGTTTACATTATCCAGAGAAGGGGAAGAAAGAACTCTTATTGATATAAAAAGTGCATACTATATATACAGACTTGTTCATTCTAGAATTAGATATGCGCTGTCCACAAGTGGAAAGAGTGCAGTTAGGTTAAAGCGCGCGAGAAAGGAGGATAGAATATCTCTCACTGGCAGTTTCGTTCTCTCCCACTTTTGTATTGCAAACAACTTCCCCTACTTTCTCGCGTTTATTTCAAGAATATTTTATTAGTTTCACGCCAAACGGCAAAACATTTCAAGGAAATAGCCATGTTTGAAAATCTTTTTAATTTTTAGAATTTTCTATTTCATTTATTTCAAGAATATTTTATTAGTTTCACGCCAAACGGCAAAACATTTCAAGAAAATAGCCATGTTTGAAAATCTTTTTAATTTTTAGAATTTTCTATTTCATTTATTTCAAGAATATTTTATTAGTTTCACGCCAAATGGCAAAACATTTCAAGAAAATAGCCATGTTGCATTTTATTAAAAGATTCAAATAAAATGCATCAAATAATTTATACAATTCAAAAATCTAGGTACGTATTGTCAATGCACGCGAGAAAGTAGGGGAAGTTGTTTGCAATACAAAAGTGGGAGAAAACGAAACTGCCAGTGAGAGATATTCTATCCTCCTTTCTCGCGCGCTTTAACCTAACTGCACTCTTTCCACTTGTGGACAGCGCATATCTAATTCTAGAATGAACAAGTCTGTATAAACAAGTAAATAACTTGAGAATATACTTTCTACCAGACTAAGTAACACAAACTCACATTTACAACTAACAAATAGACAATAGAATATTTACGCACAAACTAAAGCTTTCATGATTACAATGCAGTTATGAAAACTAGAAATTATAGAAAATATATCATAAAACAAAACGCCACTGAAGCCATGTACAGGCATCGTCACAAAACATTGGAAACAATTAAGCATGACACACGCGCATGTGCAAACAGAATATATAATGCGACAGGACAGTATCTATAAAGCAATACCAGAGATTTTGCAAAAAAAATTAATAAATACAATTGACCCATAGTATAAGTACAAACAACAAAGTTTTATAAAATTCGGAGGTTAAATTATACCGGAACAGAAATATTCTCCCAGATTACATAATAAAGCATTATAGACTAAGCATTACGCTAGCTCATAAAAATACTAAGAAACATATATAATTGATGTTTACATAATTAACACCCACAACCTTCAACAAAAACATACACAGAAACATCCATTTAACAGAAGAGATACATTACCACCTGTTCAATTCGAATATTTCTGTATACTATACATAATGAAAAAAATACCTAATTTTATTCGCATTTAAATACATAAGTAAAAATAACAGTCAATAATAGTCGTAATAATAATTCTACGTATAGAGATGATGGAGAAACATCATAAATCTTGTATTGTTTCGTTTTGTGATGTATAGTAGCAACACAGTATTAGCTGCGTACAATCTGAGCTTAAACTTAAAGGTATGTGGATTGAGTGTAATGTTTGCCGGCGTTAGATTGATGAGGAAAAAGCCGTAATAATATCTTTTTTGACCAACAATTTTAAACCAAAGATATTTTCCACAATATTACCTAAGCCGTTAAAAATGTATTTGAAAATGTATTAGCACTTCCGCATATAGCTGACTTCTTAGCGTTTTTGCTTCACATCAACAGGAGAGTTTAAAAAAAGTCCTAGTAATAACAGTGGTTATAAAATACATTAGCAACGAAAGAAAATACTACACGTTTTTAACAGGAAAACAACAATTTTAATGGCATGTAATAACTCCTAACTTACATGTTCAGTATACTTTTACTGTACTGCAAAAACGTTTAAAAAAACTGCTTTCATATATAATTAAATGAAAACACAAATGAATTAGCAATAAGTATTTGCACAATAACGGAATTTCAACCGATACTCATTACGTCAAATAGTCGACTAAGTAGATATCAACCATGGGATTGTTTTTAATATATTAAAAAACTAAATATCGTTATAATATAGTAACGAATTTATGAGGATGATCATTTTCAACGAATGCAATTTTATGAAACCTTAGTAAATATGTCTCAATTTTATTTGCATACATCATAATAGAAACATTGTGCTATACCGGTCTGTAGAAAATAAACACAAGTTCATCATGCCAAAACGTAATAATGGTGAACAAGCGATTTTATAAATTATTTAAATTCATATGTATTTTTACTACATGTGTTATTAATAAATAAGTAATAAATGGATTTTAATTATAGTTGCCTGTATAAATCAAAATTATACGGATCTTGAACAAAAGTGGCTGTCAATACAAGGAACAGTGATTTTAAAGGTATATCTTGTTATTAAAATAAGAAAAATATTTTATACATTATTGCTTTATACGACTTCTTTATCGTCTATACATAAATTAATAAATGAATATGCGAGATCCAAATGGCTCAATTGAATTTTCTTACTAATACCCGTCATTATAAAGATACAGGGCCGGTGAGCCGTATCCCTCGAATAAACTGCCCGTTACTACTACAAACTGGGTTGTTACCTGATTTCATAATATTTTTACGAAGTATTTGCTTTTAAGTTTTATATTTCAGTATTACATTGTTGTATTGACAATGAATGTTAGTTACGTCCGCTAAAACTTGGAAAGCTCAGACGCATTAAGAACGCGTACGGTAATCCCTGCTCATCTGCTCTAGTGGGAATGATCAAGTGACTGTCCTCCAGGCAGTCGCTCTAGGTGATACAAAGTCTGACTTACGGTTGGCCAAACGAAATAGCCTATGACCCGCTGGTAGTCAGTTAACAAAATGATCAACGAACCCTTAATTAAGTTAGAGCTGTTTAATATTTAGAGCTAATATTTTAATGAAAAATCATGTACAATTTACACAAGAAGGAAGATCTTAATTAATCAATTAAATTGGAGCTATCAAATTTATGTAGGTAATATTTAAATCCTGTCCAATTTACTATCAAATAAATTAGAGTTATCGAATAAGTTAAAGTTATCAGATTTTGTAAGTGATATTTAAACAAGGAAGAGTTTATCATCGGTCCGTACTTCTTTCAAAATGAAGCTGGTAACACCGTTACTGTCAATGGAAAGCGGCATAGATTGATGATAACCAACTTTTTATGGCCGACATTGGAAGAAGTTGATCTTGACAACATTTGGTTCCAACAAGACGGGGCTACGTGCCACACAGCAAATGCAACAATAGAATTATTGGGAGAAAAGTTTGGAGATTCCATTATTTCAAGAAATTGTGATATTGAATGGCCTCCAAGAAGTTGTGATTTAACACCATTAGACTATTTCTTGTGGGGTTATTTGAAGTCATTGGTCTATCGAAATAAACCAGACTCTCTTCAAGCTTTACAAGTCAATATTGAACTGCCATTGATGACATACGACTAGATTTAGTGGAAAAAGTGCTCGAAAATTGGGTTCATCGAATTCGTTCCTGCAGAAGAAGTCGTGGAGGCCATTTGAATGACGTTTTATTTAGAACTTAATTGTATCGATTGTATTTCACATTAAATAAAAAACTTTTGAATTTTCTTAACGATAAGTGTTTTTTTTTAAAGAAATCATATCACTCTTATTGGAAAACCTTGTATAACCCTTCAATATTATTGTTTATAAACTTAGACTAAGAAATACGAGACGGCGAAAAGAGTAGCAAAGAATAATAAAACCTAAAACGCCAATTGGTCGAATTCTCAGAATATTTCAATTCTACAATTGTACAGCTGTATCCGTAAAGTATGAGCACAGGATAAATTGTGCATGTAGCAATTTTGATAAGTAATGAATGCCTTAGCGTATGTCAAATTTGTTTGTGTTACATTCTTATTAGGAAATTTAATAACTAGATGTGAATAATAGAAAGTAGGTATGTACATGTAAATTTTTTTATCATTTATGTTTTACATGAGTTTTAAATGTTTTTAATAGTATTTTAAAAACAAACCATATCTTAGTAGAGCACTTAATCTTCAAGTAACTTTTAGCATTTTTGTCTATGCTGATCACAAATTTATATATTATACAGAGATCTGAAAACATAAATCAATTTTTAAATTCTGTGAATTTTGAAAAACGAGCGAAAGTTTATATTTGTTCCCAAAAATTTGTAGGGGCCATGCATTTAAACTTTTCTTAGTATTTTTTTCTAATAAGGTCGAAATTAATTTGGTCCTTTGTATATGCATACATATATGATACCGTATAGATTAGATTGTGCTTTGCTTGTACATTAATTTAACAATAATTTTCTGCAGAACCAGCTCTAAACAAGAAACTATTGGAATATTTACTTGAAAATTATTTTTCTTTTGTTTTCATACATAAATTTCTGGTCTAAATCAATTTCTTGTATGTCAGTATGTTGAGATTTCTGTTCATAAAAATAATTGCGAAGAATTTTAAAAATAACATAAATCGCAATATTTTTGTGCGAAAGTCACTGCTCTCACTATACAGAAATTCTGAAGAAGCAACATCTAAATTTGTTTTATGTAGTGCACAGATTTAGATGTTGTAAATTGGAAGTATCAAACCGCTTGACTTGACGGAAAAAAATACGTGAGAGAAGTATACATGCAAACAATTCTCAAATAAAATACATGGTTCACCACAATTATATTTACCACTTGATCAATAAGGTTAATATATAACCCCTTTCCACAATTAACTATTTGTAAATTCTGTATCTAACACTTAAAACACGGCGAAAAAATGGGAAAAATATACTCCGTACGCGATCTTCTGATGTGCACACAAAGTTTTTAAAAATACTTTTACTTAAACTAACATGCACTACACCGAAAAAGGTTATTATGTTGTGTGATTTATGTGTGTTTTAGATATTGTTCCTCTTGTCTTTCAGTAGAGAAAAAAGTTTACCAGATGTTTCTTTACGTAATACGTCTCCAGTTCGCGATAATTGTACACGTTCTTTATCAAATGTAAACAATAATGTGGTTATTTTCTAATACATGTCTCGCTATACCCGATTTTTCCGGTCGGTTGAACATAAAATTCAACGACCGGAAAAAATGGGTATAGCTTAACATTATTAGAAAATAACCACAGTTTTAATATGGATTGTTTACATTTGATAAAGAACGTGTACAATTATCGCGAACTGGACGCGTATGAAAGCATGCACATCGTAAAGAATTCAGGCCATCTGGTAAATGTTTATGACGCCGGCCCCCTGCAAACGCCTCTTTTTTTCTATTTCATAAAACACACATAAATTTTTTGTCATAATAACCTTTTTCGGTGTATCATGTTAGTTTAAGTAAAAGTATTTTTAAAAACTTTGTGAAACAGACACAGTGCACATCTTGGTTTTCAACGATGCGGATCGCGTACGGAGTATATTTTTCGTACAATTTTTTCGCCGTGTTTTACCAGGTGCGACACTTTGATTTTATCTGCTGATGATGACAACTTGGTTGTCGAAATACGTATACAGAATTTACAAATAGTTAATTGTGGAAAGGGGTTATATATTAACCTTATTGATCAAGTCAATAAACCACAGGCTCCATCAAATTCAACTATATTTACCACGTTTATCAGTCAAAATCTAACACTTATGGGTCTTCTGACACAAACTTATTGTTAAGAGTAGGTTGTAAGGTCTGGCATAGAGTAAATAATGTTTTCAGGTTTAATAATGGGTCTTCTTAATCACTTAAGGTTGATATATAACCCCTTTCCACATTAATTTTCGTATTCTGTACATCTATTTCGACAACTAAATTGTCATAATCAGTAGATAATTAAACAGTGTCGCACTTTGAAAACTACGACAAAAATCCGCGCGAACAAATTCGGTACAGGATCTGCGCCATCGAAGATCAAAACGCACACTTTATGATCATACAGTGTGCATTTTGACTTTCGACGGTACATGTCCTGTAGAGAATTTGTTCCGTGCGGACTTTTGCCGTAGTTTTCCAGGGGCGACACTGTTTAATTAACGACAAGTTAGCTGTCGAAATGCGTACGAGAAATAATGCGAAAAGGGGTTATATATGAACCTTAAGTGATTAAGTTAATCAACCACAGGCTCCATCAAAATTACCAATGAGTTTATTTTTTTTACAAGCAGCTGAGCTACGGTACTCAGAAAATAATTATAATGATTTTAGATAGTATCGTATATAACTGAAAAAAGCTGAAAATAATATGAACATTTTTCTATCCGAATTCACCTGTTCGGTATACACAATGAAGATACAAACGGTTTGATAAACAACGAAGAAAAATATTCGCAAAGTCTTCTCTTATAGTGAAGTCTATAGTGAAAAAATGCTTCATACTTTCATACCTCTTCAACACACTTCAACTTAGAACACAATTAAGTAGATGGATTAATGCAGCTATTTTTATTAAGAGCCTTGCAATCAATTAAGGATTTTAATTTATATCTTGTCATTTGAAACTGAATCGTGTTATTCAAACACTAAGCAGATAAAGTTTAGTTAATGTCCGATATTTGATTTGAAATCTAAGACAGCGTAAATAAATCGTCTAGATGGAAAATCGTAAAGCAATCTAATGTTTATTCTTGAAATCTGAAATTTTAGGATATGTGTTATAAATTTTAGTTAATGATGCTCCTCGAATATCACTGACCAGATGCATGATTTAAACAGTAATATATGACCATCGCTATGTTACTGAATTAAAATGGTAACACCAACAGTAGAATGAAAGAAAGTCAAAACATTTCAACAGATAGCCATTACCTTAGCTATAATTTTTGGGAATTCGAAAAAGATAATTTTCGTAAAAGATCTCTGAGAACTTTTTAAAGGAAGGAAACACTAAACTATTATTTATTTAACTGCTCTGCTAGCCAAATTAAAGAAAGTGATAAATTATAATATAAACCGCTTTTCACAACGTATATATAATACAAAAATCTTTAAACAAATTTCTTTTTCATACGCGAAGCTCAAATCCGTAATTCCATTATCACCGAGAATATACCTTTATCTTTAGACCACGGAGAACGTAACTTCGTAATTTCGAATGTTTCTAAGAAGCCATAATTTGCATTATGGAAATATTTATTAAAAGAAACCCACAGTGGGTTTTTAATTGCAAATAATTATGGGCTTTGATGATGCCAAGCTGAAAATTCCAATTTCAATCGTTTTTGACATCGTATATACACAGATATATATATATTCTAGAAATTTTTTGAAAAATCGATCTACATGCAAGACTCGAACCGACAATTTCGTTCTCAACGGGAATCTACCTTTACCTTTAGATCACGGAGAACGGTGGATTCAACTCTCTCACTTGCTATACAATGCATTATAGAAACAGTTATTAAATTAAACCAAGTGTAAAATTTTAATTGCATATAATTATCTGCTTTTATGATGTGAGACTAAAAAAAGTTTTCAGTTTCTGTTTTATATATACGCCGTTAAAAGCTGTTGAGATTAGAATTTTTCAATTTCGCATAGTGAAAGCCCATAACTATATGCAATTAACAACCCACTCTGGATTTCTTTTAAAAATGCAATTGATAACACGTTAGAAAGACTCGAATTCACAGTTCTTCGTGGTCTAAAAATGAAGGCACATTTCCGTTGAGAATATGATCGTGGATTCGACCCTCGTGCGGAGAGCAGAGATTTTTTCTAAAAATATGTATACCTTGTAAGAAGCAGTTAAAATTAGAATTTCTCAGTTTCATATCGCAAAAGCACATAATTATATGCAATAGAGAAAGCAATTTTTGAGAAAACGACTTGGTGTAGTCTACAAAGAAGTTCTTTTCATCACGACAACGCGATTTCTTGCGTCAGTCAAGTTGTGAAAAAATGGATAATTGTGCCTTTCTTATCCTATGCTCTAGATTTAGCTAGAAATGACTCCTCCTAAATCCATAAATTCAATATTTCCCTGCTTGAAAAGAAGTTTTAGTCGGATGATGAATATTTCAGTAGAAATATGCTATTCAATTGGTCCAGGTGCGTTGAAATTGAAAGGGAAAACTTTGGGGAGTAAAGAACTGATTGGTATAACCTACTGTTTCACTTCAGGTTACATTTCTTATTAAACTATCCTTGTATGCATATACCTATATTTACATGTTTATGTAATTTTTAACACGTAACATATTCGATTAAAAATTCTAAACCCTAATAATTCCTAATTTCATTTAATTTTAGACACGGAAGCGATAACAAACAAAGGATTGTATAATGAACGTGGACGTGCATATAGGGAGTAAGTTTGGCGAGAGAGACGATTGCTACGGAAGGTAAATGGTCAGGAACTGGGAATTAAATATAAATACGGTCAGGATACACAAAGGAGTGAGAACCGACCGAAGATATACGAGTGAATGCAGAGTAGACTCTGATTTATGGAGTTAATCGTGATACTCAGTGATTTACCACCAAGATCGTCTCTTGTTTCGTTCACCCCCGTCGTTATATATGTTACGCAACAGTTCAACCGGAAATATATAAAGCGCGTCGTAAACTTTACATATTGCATATTACACGCTGTAATACCATTTGCTAACAAACTGCATGGACGCTTGTTGGAATGAATCCAAGCAGTAGTAACCTTTTGTAAATTATCAGATGGAGTAGTTCTAACACAGAAATAATCCTTTGTTTGACAGTCATTGTTTCGGAGATTCCCTCTTCATACAGTATTTCGCCTTTTTTCATGCAAATTCTAAATGGATATACTGAAGAAATAGGTATTACCTGTTTTTCGAATATTGTTTATTTTGAGATTTCATAAACAACTTCATGTTATCTTGCTCTTTCTCGTTTTCTTTATTACTATTCGTTTCTCGTTTTGCAAAATTTGTATTAAAAATAAAGTCCATAAGTATATATACACAGCAGTTGTTTGTCTTAGATAAATGTTAGGAATCATGACACATAGCTCTACTACAAATGTAGACTAAGTGACGGTTTCTAAGGTATAACTGTGAAGAGAAGCAAAAACGTATCCTGTTAATTTTGTTATGATTTTCCTAATTTACTTCGTTAACGCAAAAGGGAAGAATTGTTTTTTCCGCAATGAACGTATCGACTGAAGAAATTACAGAACTTGGAAAAAACTCTTGCATATAAGACGCTAAATTCTAAACTTTTGGGCATAATTTATAGTTTAATATTATCAGCACTCTTATTACTTTTCGGTGGTTTTATATATACACTAAGTACCATCAGAACGTACACATGATTTCATTGAAAAAAAACATTCTATACCACTTAATAGTATTTGCGTCTACTAAACGAAAGAATCATTTCATTTTACCGATGCCGTTTTCTGCTTTCCAGTTGCTACATTTCCGATGTCTGTGTTTTGGGTCGTTATATTCTTGCAAGTTTCACTCGGTGTTACAGCTGCCAACCTATTTAAATGCAGACTTCAGCAATGTTTTTTATGTATTATATAATTTCTATTCTGTGTGCTAAAATCTTTTTACAGAGGTATCCTCAAATATGTAATTTAGTCGGGTGCTTAACTCATGCAGTCCTCCAATCGATGTTGTCCTTTCTCCTCTGTGATCGTCTTTGAACGTGTGTTTCTTTCAGCGTTTGAGCTTCGTGCTTCACCAGTCAGGACCTTATGAAATTAATTCACCGCCTTATTATCATTAAACCCATCATAATACTCTTTTTGAGTAATATTTTCTGTTCTTGATACATCGTTAGTGTTGGATTTCTTAAATAGTGTCGAGATAATTTCGTCCTTCTATTCTGTAGTAGAGCACTTTAGTCCTAGTTGTCAATTTTTTCTTTTATAACGTTTCACCTTCTTACTGATAAACTGTTTAGATTTTCCTGCATAGTGTGTAGCGGCTCTAATTTATAATTTTTGACCTTTAGTTGTGTACCTAACAATACTCAATGCCACTCGTGTATGTGTCTCTCATTACGTTTGCCCCTCATTTCCACTAAAACACCGGGGAAAATGAGATATGTTTTTGAACGCATTTGAGTTTATAGTAACACAAAGTTTATAGTAGCACAAAAAGTGCTCATGTCATAATTGAGGTAAAAACAATCACGAAGACGCTTTTGTGATACTGAATGTATCTATATATGTAACAAATTTATGTAGTTTTAGTTTAATTCAACAGATAATTTCTGGCAATGGGGTGTCAATTGAAACGATATATCACTAGCTAATAATAAAAGCTTTTTAAAAATTTTGTAATAGCAAGCTTTGTGCTTTTTAAAAGGATATTTCTAAATCAAATGAAGATAGTTAAAGATTTTAATGACACTTTCATGAGTAGACTTTATAAAATGAGGATATTCCTTCTTTATTAACATTTATAGGAATGTAAATTAATTTACCAAGATTTAACTTCTTTTTTATCACTTAAATTGTTATAATGTTTGTCTAATTCACAAGTTCCTAAACTTTGTAAAGCACAAATGCTTTTCACGAGAATTGTGTTCTTAACGTGCTTATTCTGCCCCTTGCCGAACTCTACTTAATTCATAATAAAACTGCCACTGCATAACTAAATGACTGCAAGAGCCTCTTGGCAAGTAACTTCCTTCGTATCTTTGTTACTCATCTAATTTCTCATCAAGAAGCGCAATGTTTATCTTTGTGTTTCAGAAATTTGGTTTTAGATAAGCGACGGAGCACGGTAAGGCAGGGCTGCATTTCTAACTTGTACGCCGTTATATTGGCTACTGAGTGAAATATCGAATACAAGACAGTATCAAATTATAGAACCACGGTTCACATAGAAAAATTAGAAAGCCGTATTACTATAGAAATGACTTTACTAGAAGCTGTGAAATACTAATGCTGAATATGTGTTATTTTATACTGTAAACTAGCCCATGAAAACTACTGACAAATAAATATCATAGTGATTGGACGTTTTATACGTAGCAATGAATAAATTACAAGAAATAATGTCAGGTGATGTACAACTGCACTGTTTTACACTAAGAAGTTCTTGAGTCGATATTTCTTACATTCTGAAATAAATTGTGTTGTGAAAAAAGGCATTTTTTAAGTCTGATCTGAAGAATTTGTAATATTATATTAATCATTACTACACTAAATCACATAGAAATAAAATATAAATGGTTTAAAATTTTTAGTGTACAAAAGTTTATCAAAGAGTTTTTTAGTTAAAAGCATATTTTCAAAGTGAATTAATGGAATATTTTCCAATTCTATTTGATTCCTTTCGCAGACTGGACTTGCCAATATTTCCGAATATGATAAATAAATAAAAGTTTATTTATGGTCACCTCAATTAAATAGGAAATTTGATTAATTTCAATGCGTTCAAAAACTCCTGCTGGAGTTTTAAGTATAATTTCATAACTTCTGGGCAGTTTTAATAGCTATGTAAGTAAGTTTGCATAATTTAACTGTGACTACTTTCCCAAAAATCAAATTGAGACAATTATGACAAATACAGGTGAATAGTAAATACGTTGTTAGATAATAAGTTTAACATGCTTAACCTTCAGAAAATATCATCAATCAAGTGATAGAATGTAAAAAATAGATTTTTTTCTAAAATTTTGACCAGTTTTGGGTCCAAAAAATTCGAGAGACTCCAGATTGGCAAACGAAGTGCCAAGCATTTGATTCCATTCGCAACAAAACATTGATGCTAGTTAAGATTCTTATCTTATCTACAACTGTCATCAATACAAAAGTAAGAAATATTTACGAGTGTATTGAATCCAAAGATCAGACTACTGCCTGAAAAACGAGTGCGTACATTCCTTAAATATTATTTTTACTTAATCCAGTTCCAAGTGTAACGGCTATTCTCAGTGCACTTATTCATAACTCTAAACTCATTGCGCTTGTTCTCTGACAATGCTCATTTGGAACATTTGAATGCCATTTTGTTGAAGCAGTTTCAACAGTTCCGGATATTTTGAATTTTTTTATTGCTCACTAGACTGTATCACTGTCAAACCAATAAATTTGGTTATTTGGTTTAAGTATTATATTTCGTTACAAATTTATAATGTGCAGTGGATAAATATCTTACAAAATGAAATGTTGGAAAACTTTCGTGACATCGATGTCAGAATATTAAACAAATTTTCTTGCAATTATTAATAGTAACAGTTTTCGTATTGTTTAGAGTTTCTTAACATTACCAAATGCAAATAATTATGCCCTAAAAAAGTCGTGTTCACAATTGATGATATTCAACATTCGTGGGGTGTAGGAAAACTTTTCACTGTATATATTATATATACGGTGCTGTAGGGTGATTATTTTGAATAGTTTTATGGTGTTGCGTTGCAGAAGTAATGCAAGAAGATAAAAAAAACCTATGTATGTAAACAAAAGCATACTTTATTAGAGATTTCATATGATTCATAATAAATATACTAGACGACCAAAGGTAACGAATTATTCAGTAAAAATATATATTTTAAACCAATCAAGTTTTGTATAAATATTTATTGTGCTAAAAATATCAAATTTTCATTAAAAAATTCGCAGCCCTTAGGAAAACAATTTAACAATGAGTAGCAGTTCCACGTAAATGGATATTATATATATATATATATATATATATATATATATATATATACATATATATTCTATGGGCGATAGATCTGGCAGCCACAAAGGCTACGTTACGGAAGAATCCAAAAACCATCATTCTCCTCATCGCACTCGAACTGGCCTATGACCATCATCGGTGCACATACAAAAACGATAATCATCTGAAAAAACGAAAAACTCTATGTCTCAATCTGCTAGTACATTACATTAGTAAGAAAGAGTATTATTCAATCTAAGCGAACGAATACGAGATTATATGGAATGCATTGTTTTTCTATGGCTTATCTCTTCAAAACGAAAACGTTTTCCATAGATCCTGAGGTATTATGCCGATCCCCAAGGGCAAGCAACCTTAGTTTCCTACCTTTCTTTTCGGTAACTCTTCTTCCCTTATACGATGCTGCCTACCTTATTGAGGTCAATTTCTCCAATAACAAATAACTTAGCAATATTTCTTTGTATATGTTTAGAGATATCATGAAATGAAATACCTGTCTCGTGTATTCCACCGATACTGTTCCTTACAAAATCTCTTACCCGGCGATAACATTTATTGTTTTCAGTACAGTAAACGTTTATACAAAATTTGGTTTAAAAATGTACACTTTTACGTAGTTTATTATATATATATGCTATGTGATAAAAAGCGAATGTAAAAGTAATGCATTTTTGAAATCTCTAAGTGTATGCAAAGAAATATTACTTTTATTTGTTTTTGTAGAAATTGTTCTCAAAAAGGTAGGCAATATTCTAGAAGAGGAGGTGCTACAAAATTACCAAACAGAAAGATAGGAGACTAAGACTGCTTGCCCTTAGAGGCATTTATAGTATTGTATCTAGTATATTCAAGTAACCCAGTATATTAAAAAATTTTAATTCATTATCATTATTTAAACAAATGAATTTTAATGTTACGGAGGTATTATATTTGGTTATATTCTTTAATTTTGTTTAAAAGTATTCCTCCCTCTTTTGATATGTTCGTTTTGTTCTAATTCTAAACTTTATTTTGTTTATTTGTAGTTTCGACCATTGTGATTATAAATCATTTAATTTTTAGTAACGACGTTTCGGAGGAAGTGTTCCCCTTTTCAAAGTTATTTATTTTTTTAAGATCTATACATAGTGTTTAATATTGCATTGAAAAATTCTACAATGTTAAAAAATTAAGTACTTTGAAAAAAGGGACCTTCTTCTTGGAAATGTCGTTACTAAAAATTAAATGATTTGTGATCCTAATGGTCGAAATTCCCAATAGAAAAGAATAAAGTTTATAATTTCCTTCAGAGCATCTTTTCTTAAACTTAAGCTTCTTTTCATTGATAATAAATTTAAATCTGATTCAATTTTAAAATTATTTGTGTTATCATAATGTGTAATGATTGTAATATATACTTGATTATTTTCACTGATATTGTATTTATATAAATAATTTGTAAGCACAATAGAAATAGTAAAGATATTTTAACAATATTTTGAATATTTGAGAAAAAAAAATTAATGTCAAAATTGAGTTTAAACAAATTTCATTATTGATTTCAATATTTGTATAAAAGTTATGTTTTTCAAAGTTTCAATTATATATAATAAGTAATAAGAAACTATATTTATAACATATCTACATTCGGGTAGAAACCAAACAAAAACGGGGGGGTATTTGTTGATTTTTTAAGTAAATTGACAACGTTTCCTATCCTCTTACTAAATTAAGTAAAAAAGATAAGAAATTGATCATTGTTAACACAATTATTTTTACAACTTTGAAGTATAATTTGTACTCAAGATCGATGTAAAATTATTAAATCTTAAAAAAAATATTGATAAAATAAAATATTTATATAAATTTGATATGATCGCCATTTTAGATATATAGGAAAAATATTTTTCTATTTTAAAATAAATATAATTCTACAAGTACTACAATAAGATTCTGTAAAGAAAATATTCATTTAAACCACAAGGAAACTGGTGAAAATCCTTTATATAAAAATATCTAAAGTTTTTCACATATATCACAATAACTAACGTACTTATATTATTATTCAGACTAGTAAACTTTGCACCTTACTGATCTTTCTTGTGTCCTATGGTGAGCTTAGAATCAACAACATTAAATTGCAGGAACTCCGTTAAGTATCTCAGACATCCATAATCCAAGTAGCAGAATTTATATAACTTTTGCACATTATTGATAGTTTCTGCATACTGTGATGGTCCTGTTACCAACAATATCCAATGATAGGAACTCGTGTGGTCTAGGTAGCAGAATTGTGAATAATTATTTACATTTATATGTGATCTAAAAAATTATTCGAAGGAAAATAAATAATTTCACAT
Organism: Dermolepida albohirtum; assembly: GCA_031893035.1. Lineage (NCBI taxonomy): Eukaryota > Metazoa > Arthropoda > Insecta > Coleoptera > Scarabaeidae > Dermolepida > Dermolepida albohirtum. The sequence continues at coordinate 94,390 of JAVIWB010006292.1, read as the reverse complement.
TTTCAATAACAAGTAATTCTGAAGTAAAACAACTATATGTTAATTGAGGAAAAAATATTATACTTTAGCTTTGTTAATATTCATAAAATTTAATGTTCGACATTCATATGTATAATGTTGCATACCTACCAAAATTAAACCAGATACAATATTTATTTCCTGAGGCAACTGACTAATCATATTAAAGAATTTATATTCTGAAAAAAGCAAGCCAAAGTACTATTTCTTCAGTTAATTTGTAACTTTCTTTTGTATTCTAATATTGCTTGTAGTTATTTATATAAGATGATGTTCTTTGCTTCCTAACCTAAGAAAGGAAGTTAGTAAACCTATTTTTTTCTAATGTTTATCATTACAATGAATTTCAAAGAAATATTTCATTATATGAAATGATGTCATACTTACATTTTTAATGATATTGTTTTTAAAACATTTTTTAATGTTTTTAAAACAGTATTTAATTAATGCATTTCATTTTCTAACCGTTAAACCTGATTTATTTGTCATTTAAAAGGAATTTGTAACGTAATTTACATTTAGTGTATAATTAGTACCACCCCTATAGATCCCTTTACTTTACTGAAAAGTCTTAGTATATTAAAATTTCAAATAAATAGTTTTTTCAAATTATTATTTTTCAGTATATTTACGAAGTTAGAACCAATATAAAATTTTTCAAAATTGAAGGATTTTGATTATGTACTAGTGTAAATGTATTTGTTTTCTGTTAATTCAATATTTTCTGGCATAGATTTTACGCACAACTTGAGAAGTTAAACAGAAAAGCATAAGCAAGAAAAGTAAATACACTATTGTTTACTTGTGAATCCTGAATAGAGGCACTAAAGTACCCATAAGTGGTCACTTCTGTTTACAAAAGTAAAATATTTGAAACGTAGTTTTGCACGCAAGGACAAATACATCTTCGCAGAACTTTATCGAACTGCTACATAACGCAGGCGCTAGTATGTGTGTTTTGATTTCTCCAAATAGCAGCATATTATTTTATTCAAATAATCTACAGTTATAATATTTACTACAATTCAAATTCAAAATCTTAAATTATGCAGATTAAAAGCAATTTATAATTAAGTTTAGTTTAGTTTTTGACGCCACTATATTTTTTTTATTTACAGAACTGCAGAGAACGTTAAGAGAAATGGCGAAGCAAAAAATGAATGAAAGATAAACTGTTTTGGTGAGATATCAGAAAATAAATGTATTGAAAAGGGGCTGGGAAGTAAAGACAAGTTCATTTGCAAAAAAACTGACCAACGAAAAGAGGAACAACGAGAAAATAATGCAACTACTGCAAGGCAAAAGGAATGTAATTAAAGAGAAAAATAAAGTGAACATAATGAAAAATGAAAAAAATAGGTAAATTAGATATGGGGCGTGGAATATGGTAAAAACGGGCAAAATTAGGAAATTAGGGAAGTAAACGGAAAAACTCGAAATAGGAATAATGGTACTGCAAGAGATGAGATGGAAAAAAGGAGGAAAAATATCCAGGAAAGGCAAGGAAATTAGAGAAAAAGTAATAAAGTTCAAAATAAACGATAATTAACACATATAAGAATAGAATCTCCTAGAAAAAGCGTAGATAATGGTAGAAAATTTGAAAGTTTAGAAAGAAAATGATTCCGGAACATGAGGGAGTAATTTTAGGTTAAGATGCAATAGTAGGGCAGGAAAACTGTTTGAATAATGTAATAGAGGAACACACCATCGTCGACGTGATTACAGATAATAGTCACATTAGATACGATGTTCTAGCATAAGAAATAAAACAAAATTATAAAGTTTATACTAGTTATACTAAGTATATTGTGTTATAATAATAAAGAAGAATCGGTAGTATTGCGAAACCATAATCATACATAGAAATAAGCACAAGCATAGACCACAAGCTGATAAGAGCGAAGCAGAATTCAAGAGACGTCGACAATAGAAAGTACAGAAAAATTCAAAGGAAATATGATTCTAAAATGTAGAGATGAGAATATAGAGATAGAGCGAAATAGTACATCAAAATCCCGGAAAAAATAATAAGAAAAGTCAAAAACAATGGTTCGATAAGTGTTGTGAAGAATCAACAAAGAAAAGACGTGAAGCATAAACTGGCTCCGCACTACTATCTAAAAGAATCAAGAAGAAAATAATAAACAAGGAAATAAGTAGCAAAAATAATAAAGAATAAAAAGAAAGAAGTAAAAATGGTCAAACGAAATGACGATAAGCCCGATTAAAATATTCAAAAGAGCAAATAATGCAAAACAAAGTAGCAAGGCCAAATATCATATATGGTGAAATTACGAAAAACGGGCGAAATGAAATAAGGCAAAGAATGTTATTTCTAATGGAATTAATATGGAAGCATGAAACTATAGTTGAATCAGTATATATAAGCTAGACCGACAATGGAAGAATTACATAAATATATAATCCAGCAATTTATAGAAAAATATGAGCACGATATAAAAGCAGACGCAGTATTTTACCAAGATATTGGCTACACTTAGAAGAAATGCAAAAGTGTAGTTATATACGAAAAACTAATAAGAATAATAGGAATGGCTAAGAAAGATTAGTTAGAAGGTGTCAGCATGAGAAATTAAAAAAAGAAGTAGAGGTATATCAATGAAAGAAATGACAAGGGATTGTAAAGTAACAATAATAGAAATGTATAGATGATAATTTACACAAACGACTCTGCTGCGATAAATAAAGCAAAAAATTAAGTATGTTACTAAGTACAATAACAAATAAAAGAAATGTAATACTACATACATGCATACTACAGATACAAATACATAATGAAGAGCAAATAGAAAAGTATAAATTAAGATTACGTGATGCTGCGATAAGTCTGGTAGTAATGTACGAAAGTCATGTAGAATCAAGAGAATACACGAAGAAAGTATGGAAGATTAATAAATTGCGACATTGTAAACACACTAAACAAGATATTTCATATAATAATCATTTAAGTATTTTATTCAATTACGAACTAAGTTCAAATAAAAGTTTTTAGGGGATTTAACCTAAGCTAACTGTTAACTTATTAGTTAGGTCGGCTGGACTTTTCGTAACCCAGGAAATTGTTGACATAAGTACTATCACCTACTTAGGATACCACTCACATTATTTTACAGAATATGCATTGCTTTTTAATGACCATTTCTCGGCCAATTTTAACTTACTTCAGAAACAGCACATCAAATGATATATGTCTAAATAATAATCTTGTATTTTCAAAGTAGGGAAAAACAAACCCAACGAAAAAGCAATTTCTACTTGGCAATAAAAAAAACAATGAAATATGTAAATTTAATGACTTTTGAAAAATTGCCACACCTTTTATTATTTTCACAGTAGCAGCTCTCATCGTCATAAATCATGTGTTGAAGCGCAACACGCTACGTAGCTGCCTGCTATCTTCTTGTTGTGAACTGCCAGTATGTGTATTTACATTTAATACATCACCAACATAAATACATCTCTGCCCTATTGTTTCTGAGGAATATCTCACATGTAACGTGATTTGACAATGTGTAATACTAAATGTTATTTAGTGTCTAAATATGTCTACTATTACCAGTAACAAGTATATTTACTAACTAAAATTTAGGGGTGAAGCTCAACCCAGATTAAATTTTTGGTATACGCACATATATTGTATATCTTCTTGATAATTAAACGGCAATGCTTCGACTTCTATGTTACAAAATTTTCTTTGTATTATGTTATACTATAGAAGGTAAATTTTAATGCAGACTGTAATTGATCAAATTAATCAGTTAAGATTAATAAATTAAGATTAATATAACCCCTTTCCACAATGTTGTCCGTATTCCGTGTACGTATTTCGACAACTAAATTGTTGTAAGTAGTGTGCTTGGCTTGGGAAATTATCGTGGAAAGGAGTTATATTAACCTTAATTGATTAATAATTCTGTGGAGTACATGTAACTATAATAAATTCCTAACTCTACGAAAATATTATATTATGGACAGAGAGCCTCTTCAATATATAATACTACGTACATGTACTTGTGATTATAAATTAATGCTTTCGTATACTGCAACGTAAAGACGTTTTTGTATGAAAATCTTATGTTAATTAAGTACATTAAAAAATCGTTCAGAAAATGTTTAAAAAGGTACGAGCGGGGCTCTGTTAGATAATATAATAATAATAGTAATAAATCTTCATTGCCCAACAGGAGGGATATTTCCAATCTTTTGACAACAGCATGAAAGCTGCATACAAATAAATAAAATAATGGTTAAATAGAAAGATTAACAAAATAAAAGATGAAACTAAAATCCGCAGACTAGATAAGAAAGAGAGAGAAAATTATATGAGTGAAATAGAAATAATAGAGCAAGATTAAAGTATTTATGTTGAAAAGAATGAAGCAAATGAAAATGACAAAAAAATTAAGAGAAGAAGAGTGCAACAAAATTATTAAAAATTTAAAACAAATAAAAGCAGCGAGGCCAGATATTATATATGATAAAATGATACAAGACAAGGAAAATGAAGGAATACAGAATTTACTTATTTGCATAGAAATTAATATGGAAGAATGACACTAGATCTGAATAAATGTACATAGGGTAAATGGACAAGAGAAGTAATACATAAATGTATAATCACTAAAATTATACAAAAATACTACGAGCAAGATATAGAAGTAAAAACATTATGTTCTAATTTTAAGAAGAGATTTGATGCGGTAAGAACAAATGCAATTATAGAGGAAGCAAAAGTATGGCTCTACCTGAAAAACTAATAAGGAAAATAGGAAGTACTATGGAAGTTTGGAAAGCAGCAGTACTCGTACACGAGGAATTAATGAGAGAAATAGAAATATAGCAATGCTTTTCGCTTATAATTATTTTTATGTAATATGCTGAAGCATTAAGAATTTGTTTCATTTAATTTAGTAGGGTAACTTCGTTGTTTTATTTCTGCTATTAATGTGTCTTTCTGCTTGACACTTTTAATGCTAATCACAAACTATTGTTAATCATTAACTCTTTTTTATTTGCATGTATTGCGGCCTTATGGATAGCAAGAGACCCGATTAACACGTGGCCCTACTAATAAGTGTGATGCCCACCACGCGCAAGTATTATTATTAATTATTACACTATTATCAATAATTTTGACAATCTAGAGCTCAACTTAAGAGGGAATAATGCAAATAAGTGAAAGAAAAGAAAGACATAAAATGAGAGTCATAAAAATTGGAAGGTTTTAAAAAATTAGGAGCAATAATAAATAAAAGTAATAATAGAAAAGAGGGGAGAGTAGAAAAAACAATTTGGATATACAGCATACTACAGATATAAATAGATAATGAAAATCAGACAGATAAGTAAGAAAACGAAATTAAGACTATATACATAATATGTGTGGTAGTAACTTTTATATTGAGCAGAGATAAAGAAAATCTAAAAGTTTCCAAAAAGGAAATAATAAAAACTATCAAGAGACAAGAAAGTACATGAAGAGGAATATGTAAGATTTCGGATACTTCAGGGTAAAATTCGTTTTTATATGAAAATCATTAGATGTTTCGACAAAAGTATTTAAATTGTTACAAGCTCATTTTATCATGTGTAAGAATTTCGTGTACATCAATGTAACATATGTATATTGTAATATAACAACATTTTGTGAATATAACACACCTTTAAATTTCCCTATCGTTTATAGATCCATTCGAATTACCTACTAGTAATATGTATCTTATTTAATTTGTATCGTTACGGTCCTTCATTGTCGAATATCTCCGTGTCCTATAATTCATTCATTAGAATTGACTTAAGTCATTCTTTATCTTCTTCTTTTGTGATATTACTAGCGCTCTCTATAGTAATACTTTAAGTCTGGCTATAAATAAGGTGAAAATAATGGTTCGTTTCTTCAATACTATTTTTCTAATTGTGCATTAGTTAGAGATTTCGATTTTGTTTAGCAACATTTGGTTTATGGATTGTGGTTCGCTTAAGTTAAAATTCATTGTATATTATTTTGGATTTGTTGGAAATTTGTTCCGCGAATGTTCACGAAGTCCATAGAGATTGCACCACCATTTTGTTCTACCACACTCATTGCATAGAAAAGTTGATTTAGCAATCCTCCAAGACAATTGAGGTAGCCATATTAATTATTATCTATTTCATTTTACTATACTCAATGACATTAGAAGTGTTACACCTTGAAGGAATAGTTTCCTGGACGTGATTTTTTGGTAATGTGATAAGCTTAAGTCAAGAATGAAACGATCAGATTTCCAAGAAATTTTATTAACATTAATTTGAAAAAAAATCAATAATGTGTTTGGCGACCCCGTAGCTGTAGACACTCCTGTACGCGTCTAGGCATCGACAAAATAAGATGGTCGATGTCTGCTTGTGGCACCTCGTTCCAAGCAATTTGAACTTGGTGGATTAACTGTGCCAGAGTTTGTGGAGGATGGTTCAAATTGGTCAGTCTTCTCCCCATTATGTCCCACACATGTTCGACGGGATTTAAATCCGGTGAACGGGGTGGCCACGGCAAAACATTAACGCCAGCTTCTCGTAGAAAGTCCATAGTACGACGAGCAATATGTGGACGCGCGTTGTCTTGCTGAAAAAGGACGTGTGGACGGCCATCTAGATAAGGCAATAAAGTGGTTTGTAGGACGTTATCAACATAACGCGCAGCTGTCATACTGCCCCGAATAAACAGAAGAGGTGATCGGCTTCCATATGCAATAGCCCCCCAAACCATTACTCCAACAGTCCTGTGCACATGCCTCTCAACAGCAAATCCAATATCACGTCGCTCTCCACGACGGCGTCTTACCCTCTGACGTTTGGACTGGTGCAGAGAACGGCAGCATTGGGTAGCAGAATGGCATAATGTCGTATTCAGCGACGAATCGCGATTCTGCCTAGGCATGCATGATGGCCGTCAGAGGGTAAGACGCCGTCGTGGAGAGCGACGTGATATTGGATTTGCTGTTGAGAGGCATGTGCACAGGACTGTTGGAGTAATGGTTTGGGGGGCTATTGCATATGGAAGCCGATCACCTCTTCTGTTTATTCGGGGCAGTATGACAGCTGCGCGTTATGTTGATGACGTCCTACAAATCACTTTATTGCCTTATCTAGATGGCCGTCCACACGTCCTTTTTCAGCAAGACAACGCGCGTCCACATATTGCTCGTCGTACTATGGACTTTCTACGAGAAGCTGGCGTTAATGTTTTGCCGTGGCCACCCCGTTCACCGGATTTAAATCCCATCGAACATGTGTGGGACATAATGGGGAGAAGACTGACCAATTTGAACCATCCTCCACAAACTCTGGCACAGTTAATCCACCAAGTTCAAGCTGCTTGGAACGAGGTGCCACAAGCAGACATCGACCATCTTATTTTGTCGATGCCTAGACGTGTACAGGAGTGTCTACAGCTAAGGGGTCGCCAAACACATTATTGATTTTTTTTCAAATTAGTGTTAATAAAATTTCTTGGAAATCTGATCGTTTCATTCTTGACTTAAACTTATCACATTACCAAAAAATCACGTCCAGGAAACTATTCCTTCTAGGTGTAACACTTCTAATGTCATTGAGTATATTTGTTATCGTTTTGCTTTGGAATTATAGAGTTTTTTCGACAGCTACGGTTTCTTTCAAAAGGTAGTTTAGTTGAATATTAATTACCACATCTATCAGCAGTTGATCCCAGTTGCTGTCTTTATATTTCTCGATTATAAATCCATTGAATTTATTTTTGAAATTTATTTTTCAACGTAATCTCCTTTCAGCTCTATACACTTTTTTTCAGCGATGTTCAATAAGTTCGATAGCCTTTTTATAAAAAGGACTGTCTTGCTCCTCAAAATAGCCATTAACTGCCGTCACTACTTCTTGATCGTTTGAAAATCTTTGACTGTAGAGCCATTTTTTTAAGTTCAGGAACGGAAAATAGTCCGAGGCGGCTAAATTTGGCGAACAGGGTACATGAGGTAGCAATTCAAACTTCAATTCATTAATTTTGACCATTGCAATATCGGATTTGTGAGCTGGTACATTGTCTTGATGAAAAAACACTTTCTTCTTAGCCAAATGCGGCCGTTTTTGCTTAATCTCTTCGCTCAAACGTTGCAATAAATTCGCATAATACTCGGCGTTGATAGTTTTTCCTTTTTCAAGTTAGTCAATGAAAATCATTCCACGTGCATCCCAAAAAACTGATGCCATGACCTTGCCTGCGGATGAAACGGTTTTCGCCATTTTGGAGCCGATTCTCGCTTTTGAGTCCATTGTTTTGATTATTCTTTTGTCTCGAGTGTGAAGTGATGGACATAACCTTCCATAGTTATGAAACGGCGCAAAAATTCTGCTTTGTTGCTGTGAAACTTCGCCAATCACTCAATTGAAACTTCTTTACGACACTGTTTTTGCTCGAGTGTGAGCAAGCGCGGCACACATCTTGCACATAGCTTTCTCATACCCAAATTTTCAGATAATATGCGGTGTTCCGCACTTTTTGAAATGTCTACTATGTCTGCTAGCTCACGCACTTTCAGTCAACGATCTTCCAATACCGCTTTGTGGATTTTTTTTCACCATTTCTGGAGTCGTCGCCTCATTTAGTCGACCGGGGCGATGCTCGTCCTGGTAGCTCGTACAGCCTCGTTTAAACTCTGCTACTCAATATTTCACTGTTGTAAACGAAGAAGCAGACTCACCCGGAGTAGAATCTAGTTCGGCTTTTATATCGGTTGTGCTGAGGCCTTTCAAATAAAAGTATTGTATCATGTAACGACGACCAATTTTCTCTATTTTTACAAATTCACTGAAAACGTTCACTATTGGTGGCTGCCGAACAAATACTAAACAACGTGGTATCTTCAAACTTGAAACATATGCTTTATAGATTGTGTACTTTCTAATACAGTGATATTTGTCAAACAACTACCACCATCTGTAGGTCGGGTACTTATGGGACCACCCTCGTAGTAAAGCGTGGGTATATTTGTATATTTCATGTAAACTGCTTACGTATTCAGTCCAATCTCAGGAGAGAACTTGTCAGTTAAAGGAAAAGATATGCTAGTATTGCTCAGTTAAATTATAGATTGCATACCAATAACTAAAATAGTGTAACTAAGATTTATATACTAGTGTTGCTCATTTAATTTATTGATTACTTGCCAATCATTAGATTAGTGTTGCGGAAGATTTACATACCAGCATTGCTCATTTAAAATGTTGATTACATGCTAGTAATTAGATTAATATTTTTGAGGTCTTATGTATCAGGGTTGCTCATTTAGTCATTGACTACATATTAATAAACGAACAGACAGTTAAAATTAATTTTGAGTTTTTATCTATTATCGCCTTTAGTGTTATGTATTAAATTTTGTCATTGTCACGTATTTGAGAATGGCTAGTTCCTTCCCAAGGAGCAACGAAGGATTATCTTTTTTCTAAAGTAAGCAATACGGACTTTGCTGACTCTCTATCCAAGAGTGTGGAGAAAAGGAGCATTACCAAATGTAAGTAAAAAAAAAATAAAATATGACTATAATATTTTTAACTCCGAAGTATATAATAATTATATATTTTAAGTGAAATGGTATTACATGTACCACTTTAAACTCTTCTAGTAATAAATCTTTACTGCCCTGCAGGATATTTCCCAAATAATATAATTATATATATTATATATATATATATATATATATATATATATATATATATATATAAAAATCAAAAAGATATAAAATAAAGTTTCTTCTATAATTTTAATTACCGGCTTGGATAACGTAGAAAGCAAAGCTTTGTCGTTTTTGTATTAAAAAATATTTTATTAATGAAAAATAAATGTTTTTTTTTGCTGTTATACATATGGGTATCAAAATACAGTTTTTCGATCATACCTATAATTTTAAAATTTCATTAATAAGTTATATTAATGACTTTAGTTGATTGCATAAGAAACAGAAGATAACTTGAAAACTGAAAGAGATAGGTACAAGCAAACGTCATACCGTTCGAAAGAGAATAACTGTGTTTCAGAATAATAAGAACATTCGGAATGTAGTAGTTAGTATTATTTCTGTTATTCTATCATTGCTCCGTCTTTCTTACTATAAAATACACCTGCTTTTGAGCTAGTTATTTTAATTTTCCTTTTAAATTAAATATCTTGAAAACGGTTAGTTTTGGAAATACGGAAATACCAAGAAAGTCCACCCAAAATTTTATGTAGAATAGTTGTTCTATTTAAGACAACGTCAACTTTTAGTATGTTACGTAGACAGCATTATTTTTTTAAGATCAATCATTAAAACACTATTACGCAAATTTTCAAGTTCAAATCTAAGTAGTCTCGAAATATGCTAATGAGAGGTCACAGTGAGGCAGACTAAACTTCCGGAATTGATCTGCATGGAATAAAAAGCAATTTACAATCACAAAAATTTTTTATGATTATAATCACTTTTTAATTTTAAATTATTTGCATTTTCTTCTTTACTTAGTAACTGCCATATTAATAAAGTTAAAATGATTTAAAATTTTGTTAACCGTTTCCAATCCCTAAAATGAAGGAAAACATAAACAGAGCCTAAAGTTATTTAATGGATAATTATGTTACGTTTGAGTTGAGAAATTTCATTCGCAAGTGGCTTTTAATAAAATATATATTACCTACTTCAAAAACATATCATATATGAGGTCGAAGTTTGTAAACCTTATATTTTCATATATGTGTATATATTTCGATTACATGAAATAAAATTTGTTAAATACTGTATTCATGCATTATTGATTGTACAATACAGCTACAAATAAACGTCAGAGCTTTAGAAAACCAACAGGTCATAAAAGATCCCGTCTTGTTCCGCTGAAACTTTTCTTTGCTTTATACGAAAACTTTTTTATGAGATCACTTATTATTAACGTCATAAGATTTTTTCTCTTGGGAGGAAAAAAGGTAATGTTTTGTGAAAAGAAGATAAATAGCCAATAATTAAAGTGGCCATTTTTGTTTAAAGTTTTACCTTTATATGTCTTATAGAAATTATGGTTTGATTAACTTATTCAACGTATTTGTTAATTATGAATTATTCTTTTTTATTTTCTGTAGAATGATATCAACAGCATTCCTTTAGAAATATAAATTCTTAAGTATGTTTAGAAATAAAATTTTGCAAAGAGCATTACACTAATTCTAAGCTCTTTCATTTGTATATATGACACGACTTATCACTTCAAGTGAAATTTTGTGATTTATTATGAAATTGAAATCTCGATAAGTCGCAACAATTGTGTGCAATGTTGTGGTTCATAGACACTTCAAAATCTGGTACGTAGACTTCCGCGGTCGTGGTCCATACTATCTTCTTCTGGGCTTCCGGGCTGGACCCGCGTCACTGATATAACAGCCGACGTTTCGTACCTCGTATGGGACATCTTCAGGGCCCAACTACTGCAGTTTCAGTGCAACAAAAAATAGTAGTAGTTGAGCCCTGAAAATGTCCCATACTAGTGGGTACGAAAAGTCGGCAGTTATATCAGTGACGCGGTCCCAGCCCGGAAGAAGACACTTCAAAATGTTTATAATAAATCAAAAAGTTTTACTCGTCGTTTTAGTCGTATTTTATTGGTCACTGCCATTTAATAATTTTTCATGAATCATTTTCATCTATTAATATATATTTTCACTATTAAAATAGACGAAAATAAAGAAGTGTCTTGATTTATGGTGAATGCCATTCTCACTGGCTCTTGTACTAAAAAGTATACATACGTTTGCTCGCCAGTATCAATCACAAAACTATGAAAAGTACAATAGTTATAAACTTAACTGAAAATTTTCTGCTTCCTTTCTGCCAACTTTGTCAATCATTTTTGATCTTACTGCAAATTATTTATATATAACAATCAGACGCAATTTTGATTATTTTCATTTATAACTATACGTTGTTTTAAATAAATATCGTAGATATAGTAGCAACAGGTCTATTGGCGAAACACAGTTATTACTGAAAGTAAAGCATATTTGCATTAAAATTTAAAAAATATCTACACGTATAAAATGTAGTTATTGAAATGACTTTCTTCGACGTAAATTTGTTCGAGTTTTCTGTAATTAGTAAATTCCATTAAGTACATTTCATCCCCATCCAATGTACTATCTACTACTTAATCTATTTCGCGTAATAAATTCATGATACACGAAAATAAAAGATGAGAAAATAAAATATCAGCAACTTGCTGATATTTCATTCACTCTTTCAGGAAATATTCTTAGGGCTACTGTTGATATTGATTTTGGTGTTGATAGTTATATATTACAGATACATGGAGATATATATCACTTAAAAAGAACCCATTATCATCTTCTAAGGTTTAAAATTTGTATACGCATAAATTTTCCCAATAACTTGGGAAAATTTATCAACAATAGCCCTAAGAATGTTTCTTGAAAGAGTGAATAAAATATCAGCAAGTTGCCGTACCACGAACGCGACTTCAGATCATAAACCGAAAAAAATTATGAACAACGACCGAAAAAATCTATTATATATTACGGTAAAAATTACATTTAAGAAAACAGTTCATTCTGTTTTACTCCACGAATTAGGCCACACCACGTTGCCAATTTCATTTTCAATGAGTGTTCATTCAGATGCAATGACATAAAGCAAGCTAGTCTTACAATTACTTACGACATTTTTCAACATATCGTATAATGTGTGAATTATTCTGCTGCCGCTTGTAGAAAGTAATCTAGTGCATTCACATCAGAAACTTGCGGCGGATATGATATTCCACCATTAGTAAATTTCCAACCAGATAAGTTGTTCGTCAAAATCCTATGCGATATTACCAAAAATTAATAATTTTGAAATAATCTTGAGTTATTTTTAATACGATTACATATAAAACTAATGCAAAACTATCACAAAAAATCGCTAGATATATCTATTTAAAATAAAAGCACTTTGACTAAGAAAAATAATAAGTAATATACGACAGTAAATAGAAGGAATTACAATTCCCCAAGATGTTACTACGTCCAGCCCATAATTGTGGTACCCCCTTTTTTAGGTACATTTTGACAAAGGTAGGAGATAAAGAACAACTTTGTTATAAATTATTCTTGACTTTACGTCACTCAGTTTTCTTCCTATTATTACAGATCACGATAGGTCCGCAATAGAACATAGTGTTATTTATATTTATAAAGACTAAACGAAATTAAATAAGAATAAATATTGAATTGATAATTTGATATGTGTATTTTTTGAAATATTTTGTATGACCATATCTTTTTCTTTTCAAGAAAGAAAATGAGAAATAGTGTAGTTGACGCAAGTTGAGATAGATGAAATATTTAAGAAGTCGGATCGAACCAAAATAGCATTAGTTTACTTTAGTGTTGCTTATTGTAGTTGATATAAGAATATATTGATTGCTAAAGGATAATGCATTGTTAGAAAAATATTTTATAGAAACGAATAAAGTTTTTCACTAACAGTAAAAAATTTTGAAACGTATTTTGGGAAAAACATTATTTCTTGTTTAGTTCGTTTATAATTTTTTTCTTTTTTGATCTCTGCATGGTTTTTCACAGCTTTGTGAACAGACTTGAAAGAACGCATAGCCACTTGAATGGTAAAGTTGGAAAAGTTTACCGTCGAAAAGCAGCAACTTTGGAAAAGAATGATGAACCTCTTCTTGACTTTTTCGCGTTTGAACATGCATGAGTACACGTGACTTTTTATAGCGTTTAAACATTTCATGCCTGTCTCTCCGAATGATAGTGAAAAACTGTTTAGACTTGTTGCCGTACAAAATTCAAACTCTGTACCAACTTTAATTGTCTGATAAGGCTAAAAGATTTAATTTTGTAAACTTAGTATTTCTAAAGTTACAAATAACTAGTTATTCATAAGTTTTAGATGACTGACACACTTTAAGTTAAAATGTGTATTTAAGCCAATAAACAGAATTATTGAATTGAGTACTAAAAATTCACATTATTTTATACCGTTTATTAAACTCTTCACGTTTCACTGTTTGGTGTACTATGAGAGTTTCATTAACTATCAGTCCAGTTCTCTCAATAAGGTAGAAATAACTATAGAACGCTATCGCGCTCAAATATCAAATACATTCGAAGATTTTGTAACATCTTATTATGGAAAGGCTGAGCCTGGCATGGCATCTACAAATTATTCAGCTGTAACATGAAAATCAGCGTTTCACGTGGTTCGTGCACTTAGAGCAAACTATGGTTTACGTAATCGACCCACCGAACACACAATTCGCTATACCATCGAAAAATTTGAAACGCAGTTTTTATTAATGGATAATACGCGGGCAAATAGATCACATCCAGCACGAAGTGAATGCGATGGTAGCTGGAAGTGTACGGGATGATTGGGAAGAATCGATACGACGTATGTAGATCTCGACAACTTGGCTTGTCGTATGCCAGAACTTGACATATTTTACATAAGGATGTTTAAAAGCATACAAAATTCAACTCGTTCAAGAACTGAAAGCAACCGACCTTTTGAATCGTCACCATTTAATAATAATAATAATAATAATAGTTTATTTCGAAAAAGAAAAGAAAGAAGTATATAAATTTAACCTTACAATAAGTCAAAAATACAATTTTCATAATTTTTCATTCCCTCTTCCCCCCCTTTCAGTCTTGAAAAGCTTGACTACATTTTGTTAAGCGATGAGGCCATTTCTAGCTTCATGTCTATGTCAAAAAGCACAATTGCCGTGTTTGAAGTGAAAAGCAACACGAAGAGATTCAAGAGCTGCTATTAGATCCAGACAAAATCACGGTTTGATGTGTTTTATGGGCAGTTGAGCCATCGGTCCATATTTCTTCAAAAATGAAGACGCAATGTAACTGTGCCATGATAACGGACTATTTGTTGCCTGAACGACATTTAGTTCCAACAAGACGGCATTACTTTCCACACAGCCCGTAAAAGCATAGCATTATTGTGAGAATAATTTTGTGAACATTTAATTTCACGTAATGGACCTTTGCAATAGTCGCCTAGATCGTGTGATATCACACCTTCAGACTTCCTTCTTTCGGGCTATGTAAAGCCCAAGGTCTATATGGATAAGCCCGCTACGATTAAGCAATTGTGAGCCAACTTTACTAGCGCCATTCGACAAATGCCACTTGAAATGCTTGAAAATTGGAACTTCGGAATGGACTATGTTAGGCGCAGTTACAGCCAACATTTGAAGGAAACGATTTTTAAAAAATAAATGTTAAGAGTGGTTCTTTTGTGTGATAATAAAGAATACCCGATGAAATTGAAGCTTCTATTTTTTTTTGTTTTTAAAGAAGTATCTCCAAATGTATCACCCCTTATTTGTTAAATAAACTGTATGGAAATTTTAATGGTGTTCTTCCTTTGTTTGTGAGCTTCCATTTATGTGCATCATGAATTTATTAGGTGAAGTGGATCAAGTAGTAGAAAATACACTGAATGAGTATGAAATATACATAATGGAATTTACTAATTACAGAATACTGGAGCAAATTTACGTCGGAGAAAACTGTTTTAATAACTATATTTTTATACGAATTTATAATATATATTCGGATATGCTTTATTTTCAGTAATAGCTATGTTTAACCAATAGACTTGTTGTTACTATATCTACGATACTTATTTAAAATAACACGTACTTACAGATGCAAATGATCAAAATTTTGTGTCACTTTTATATATAAGTAATATAGAATAAGATCAAAAGTAATTGACAAGGTTGGCAGAAAGGAATCTGTTAAAATTTTTCATAATTTTATAATTGACATTGGCGTGCAAACGTTTAATTGTGGGAATTTATTCATATTATTAATTGTGTTTTTTATTTCGAATTATTGTTGTTATTTACGTAGTCTAAACAACAGTACTTCTTAGTACAAGGACCAGTGAAAATGGAATTTACCATGAAACAAGACACTTTTTTGTTATAGCCTGGCTTCATAGCAGCGTACAAATGATAATGATTCGTGAATATGTTATGCTGAATTTTATTACCAACAAAATATATCGTTGCTGCCAAACGATACTGTGCCGCTTAATACATCTAACTGACATCAACGTGTTAATGAACGTTTTCTTGCTTCCCAAAGTGCTTATAAAGGAAAATTTCCAGGTAGACATAGAATAGTAACACCGGCAATTAAGGAAAATATATAATAGAACTCAAATAAATCTCTTCGGAAACCATTTCAGCAAATAGGTATCAGTTACTTTATTCTTCAAGCAGTATTACGTGTACGAAGTTTCTTAGTATGGAAGTTGCCACATAGTAGTGCGGAAAGAATTTCATTTTCACACATCTATAAAAACCGTGGTTCAGCAGTTTCTTCCGCCGCAGTTAATGCACGAATAAAACATTACCAACGGTTACTTAATACCATTTTCAATGATGATGCATTAAACAAAACTTTATTCTCAGATGAAGGTTGGTTTTACTTATCTGGCTATATAAACATAAAATTATCGAACTTAATTGGAAGAAAATCCACACTTACGACTTTTGGTACCAAGTATCCCATTAACGTAGATGTGTTAGTGGCAATACTTAAAGACGACTCATTGATCCTATTTTCGTCAATGAAATTGTTACTGCTGTGAGATACAGAGAAGTAATTTCGAATCCCTAGAGGGGATAATTAAAAATACTAGAAATGATTTTTCAACTGAATCCAAAACAGCTCATAATTCAAAAGAATTTTAATTAAAAGCAAAACAAAAATATTAATTGGTTTATGCAAATCTGAAAAAAATGAGTTTATTAAACTAATATGTTTACGTTTATAATCAATCAGCTGATCGATTCACGTTGATAACAAACAAAATAATCTTTTACAAGTTATGAAAAATCTACAGGAAAATGATCAGAAAGTAAATAAGCCATTAAGTAATTATTTGCAAAATAATAACTAAAAATTAAACTGGTGGATTATGTAAGGACAATATCTTAAATTAAGAAATAATAAACAACGCAGCATTGTAATGAATTAAATTATTTAAACTGCGAGTTGTAAAACTCGCAGACTATAAAACTGTTAAGGACGTCAAAACTGTCTCACTAAAACACTTGTAAAGACCTTAACACTGGAATATACAGTAGTGTACAACAAAATATGAACAAAGTAACAAAACCACTGTGAAAATCATGGAGTTAAACGTCCAAATAAACAGGAATTGATTTTGCTAATGCTCCGTCACTGAAGAAACTGCAATTTAAACTATGGACTTGGAACGTAAAATTAAGTAGCTATTATTTAAACTATGACTTCAGTTGTGACTATAGGAAACGATGATAAGTAACATACCATAGAAGGTAATATGATACATATTGATATTAGGGCAATACTACACAATATTAAAAATTAGACAAACTTAAATATAGGACGTGACCATAGTCAAACAAGTAGTGGAAACATATGTATTAAAGTGCTCAGTACCATTGTAAATATGTTATGTAAATATAATGAAATTAAAGTTTATATTATACTCGAAGGTTTAAGCCAGTTATATTTATTATTGAGCGGCGACATGTAATTCTTAGTAATCAATTATAACACGAGTTGTTTTTGGGATGTTTGTGGAATTGAAGTATTTCGACGTTTCGGCTGTTATTCTACTACCGTTTTCAGAATAGTCCCGATAAGGACTGTTGTTTCTTGTCATACTCGTCAGTATATAAGCCGCGCGAATTACCAATACTTGGTAATTCGTGTGGATTGTTGAGTTTAGCAAGAAACAAGTCTTTACTAGGACTACCCTGAATATGGCTGTAGAATAACTCTCGAAATGTCGGAATATTTAAATTCCAAATACGATAAAGGCAATAATAAAAACAATTAATCAATTATATATATATATATATATATATATATATATATATATATATGAATGATAAGGAAAATAATTTAATACCAATAATACAGGAAACTTATACTTTAAGGTCCGTCTCACACATACACAGTTAGTGTCTAATAACGGAATCATTTACACGATCAAAAGCATCCTAAAAGGAAACTGTTAGCGTGGAGTTCAAAGACTTATCATCCGTTACTGTATACATATATGGAGATAGGTAGTGGGGTTTTCTCTTTAATCCGGTCTTTCACGTGCATCGTTTGTTGATACATGATGGTTTCTTAAAATATATTATAGAGTTATTGTTGATGATATTTTCATATCATTAGTGCTTGCAAAACTTATAATTTTTGTATTCATTCACTAGCCATTTCGATATCAAGTAAGTAGGGGAGTTGATGTCGATGATATTTTCGCGGTTTTCAATACACAAAAATGCAACTTAAATGATTTCGTTAAACAGTTAAATTCAAAATTCCCGACAATTAAATTCACAGTAGAAAAAGAAAACAATGACAAGTTGCCTTTTTTGGACACTTTAGTTATTAAGAATGATCTCAAAATAGAAATTGATATTTTCCGAAAAGAAACCAATGTCAATAGATTCATCACGGCTGACTCAAATCACAGCATGCAACAGAAGATGGCTTGATTCAATTTTCTGATTAATCGTTTGATCAATTTCCCACTAACAAAAGTAAGATATGAAAGAGAATTGAACCTCATTAAGAATATCGCGGTATACAACGGTTTCGATTCGGAAATAATCAATGGATTAATTAGAAAGGCCAACATAAGAAAAACAATCCGTGACACCACATGTCTTTCACCACAGAGCAATCGGGAAAAGCATTTTGTTTGTTTACCTTTCCATCGTGTGACAAAAAATCTGAATAGTATTTTTAAAGATCACGGGTTTAAAGTATGTTCCTGCCCCAATAATACCCTTAAAATGCTGTTAGGAAATGCAAAAGACAAAATTGAAGAGAATAAAAAATCGGGAATCTACCGAATTGAATGTTTAGAGTGCAATAGACAATACATCGGCCAAACTAAAAGATCGATCGAAACCAGGTATAAAGAACACCTTTCGCACATAAAATTCAACCGACCGGAAAAATCGGGTATAGCGAGACATGTATTAGAAAATAACCACAGTGTTAATATGGATTGTTTACATTTGATAAAGAACGTGTACAATTATCGCGAACTGGACGCGTATGAAAGCATGCACATCTTAAAGAATTTAAGCCATGTGGTAAACGTTAATGACGCCGGCCCTCTGCAAACCCCTCTCTTCTCTCTACTGAAAGACAAGAGGAACAATATCATAAAACACACATAAATCACACAGACACTTCTTGACCATAATAACCTTTTTCAATGTAGTGCATGTTAGTTTAAGTAAAAGTATTTTTTAAAAATCTTGTGAAACAGACACAGTGCACATCTTGGTTTTCAACGGTGCGGATCGCGTACGGAGTTTATGTTTTCGTACAATTTTTTCGCCGTGTTTTGCCAGGTGCGGCACTTTGAAATTATCTGCTGATGATGACAACTTGGTTGTCGAAATGCGTATACAGAATTTACAAATAGTTAATTGTGGAAAGGGGTTATATATCAACCTTATTGATCAGAGTATATGTACATTTGAATGTCAAAATACGTACTATTGTTTACTTTTATCACAAAAAGTTTATGAAAGGATAACAAATTTCAATCAAATAAAACAAAACAAGAAATAAATGGAATAAAATGAGCAAAGTTGTAATGTCATATTTCAATATAAACAGCACTAAAGTAAATATTAAATCACAAATATAGTCCGAACTTTCAATAAACGTTCTCTTTTAAACGACTATTTATACTGCTGGGACTAAAACTAAAAAATAGATTAGAATTGATCGAATGCGGAAACCATAATCGAACTTTATAAACGGAGTAAACCTAAGGGAACTATCGGGACGAATTCAAGCCCTGAAGGCCAAACTTATGAGAAGTTCTAATTTAATGCCAAAGTATAGACAGTTCTTCAGAAAGAGAAATACGAACTCAATAAAACTATATAATTTCAAGTTATCTAACAACCACACAAGCGTACCCTTATAATAGATTTTCGCATTTCCGAAGAAGCGGAAAAAGTTTTTCCGAGTGCTGCGGAAGTAACTACGGAAGTAGATTTTCTTTAACCGGTGGTATAGAATATTAATTCTAAATTTTACGAACAGTCATAAACAACATCAGTAATAAATTACTTCTATTGCCTTTTTTGCTTCTAAATGATTGGTTATTGGTTATGGTTTGAGAAAATTTTCTTGGCATTGATAAAGTTTTTCACGAAGAATTACTACATAGTATATAAGAAAAAGTTACTGATATTATATCATATAAATATATTTCTACTTTTTTACATTGCAAATTTAAACTCCCAGATAGAATTATTTATTTGGAGGATATTTCGAATTATTTTCTACTGCAACCTCAAAAATATTATAATGAAAAGTCCTGCTTTAGACTCTCTGTAAAAATGTTATTGTTTGTCGATTCATTAATATCTATCTATTAATGTCTAATGCAAACTTTCAGGATATTTTCATTTTGCAAAAATTAATTTCATCCAAAGTGTTGTCTAATAGGAAATATTTTCTAGGTAGAAGTTAAAGTATCATAGAAGAATATTAAAATAAATGCATAGCATTTTACTTTCTATAGAGCATGCTTTACATAAAGTTCTACCACTATCGTTCATTAATTTGAAAATATAGCTTATTTATTACACAATAAAGCAAGTATTTATAAACATTTTCTATCTTCAAATGTAGCCAAATTAATTTCAGTAATGCTATCAAAAAAAAGAATCCCTAGAAATATGTGTGTATATGTACGTATATCTTAATAAATTTCTAAAAATAGATATATCATTATTTAGAAGTTTGGAAATTTAACAAGACTATATAAACCAAACATTTAGTAGAACAGTAAACAAATTAACTGAGTGTAATCATATCATATTTGAGAAAGGTTAATGTCACTTTTAGAATACCTATTTTAAAACTCCTTCAAACCATAATTAAATATAAATTCTTAAAATTAGTAATGGATACTGACCAAATCGTGTTAGTAAGTTTTAAGGAAATGCATACAAAAAAGCTAAATATATGCCAAATACACATTTCATATTTAACACTAAATAAATTTATTCACTAAGGTTGGTATATAACCCCTTTCCACACTAACTTTCGTAATTCTGTATACGCATTTCGACAACTAAGTTGTCATCATCAGCAGATAATTGCAAAGTGTCGCACCTGGCAAATCACGGCGAAAAAATATCTGTACGAAAACAAACTCCGTACGCGATCTGTCCCGTTGAGAATCAAAATGTACACTGTGTATTCGTTTCACAAGATTTTTAAAAATTGTTTCACTTAAACTAGGATGAATGACATTGAAAAAGGAACACGGACACGACCGATAAGTACCTGCATGTGATTTATTACAGTGTTCCTCTTTTTCTGACATTAAGCAGATCGAAAAGAGACGTATGGGTCGGGCCAGTGTCACTGTTCACCACGTAACTTTTATTCTTTGTACATGCCTTCATACGTGTCTAATTCACGATAATTATACACGTTCTTTATCAAATGTAAACAATCCGTGTTCACACTATGATTATTTTCTAACACATGCCTTGCTATATTTAATTTTTCTAGTCGGTTGAATTTTATGTGCGCAAGATGTTCTTTATACCGGGTTTCGATCGATCGTTTTGTTTGGCCGATGTATTGTTTACTGTAATCTAAACATTTAATTCCGTAGATTCCCGACTTTTTATTTTCTTCGATTTTGCCTTTTGCATTTTCTAAAAGGGTTTTAATTGAATTACTGGACCGAAAAGTGACTTGAAAACCGCGCTCTTTCAAAATATTATAATATTTAAATTTTTTGTCATACGATGATAAGGTACTGCTTGTCCCGATTGCTCTGAGGTGATAGACATATGGTATCACCGATTGTTTTTCTTATGTACATTTTGGTTCTCAACGGTACAGATCGCGTACGTAGTTTGTTTTCGTACAGGTATTTTTTCGCCGTGGTTTACCAGGTGCGACACTTTGCAATTATCTGTTGATGATGACAACTTAGTTGTCGAAATGCATATAAAGAATTACAAAAGTTAATGTGGAAAGGGGTCATATATCAACCCTAGTGATTAAGTTAATCAACCACAAGCTCCATCAAATTCAACTACTAAATAAATTACGTTTACGTTAAGTTTTAATAGCGTATGATTATTTATAAATGCATCTTGCACTTGATCAAAAAGAATCGTATAGTAGGTATTCGCTTGCTATCGCTTTATCTTTTCGAAGGTAATCGATAATCGCACTTTCGTCCCAGAATGGTGCCGTCTTTACATTTTTCACCTCAGCTCATTTTTTCGATTGTTGCTTCGTGCGACTGTTATTTAATGCCAAAAGTCTTTTGAATTATGCCTTAACTTTGCTAAATTGAGGGCCGAAATGCGTTCTCATTGGTTTTTGTGGTCTACAAATATATCATACATTTTGTTCATAATTTGCATAAATTGCTACTTCACGTAATCACACCATATATATATTGTTTCAATAAT
Source organism: Dermolepida albohirtum (assembly GCA_031893035.1). NCBI lineage: Eukaryota > Metazoa > Arthropoda > Insecta > Coleoptera > Scarabaeidae > Dermolepida > Dermolepida albohirtum. The sequence goes on along the minus strand of JAVIWB010006292.1, from coordinate 71,785 downwards.
TACTGTGAAATACACGCTTTTCGATGTTTGCTGAGTTGTTTACCAAATATACTGGTACGGTCACGTTTAAACATAGATGTTGATTTTCTACTCAAATAACAAAAATTTTTGAAAGTTGTCTTTTGAAGAATTACTACTTTGAGAAACAAATAGAAGTCAACTAATAATATTAATAATAATGTAATTGATAATTAATATGAAAGTATCTTACAATGTGTATGTAATATTCTAAACAGTATATAAGAAGGTTCAAAATAAAATAACGAATGGTAAATGAAAACAAAATGAGAGGAACTATGTAATAACAAAATTAACTTGGGTAATAACTACTACGTACCTATATAAAATCTAAAACTGTATATGGCATATAACTGGTAAATTTGTCGTGATCGAAATACGGTAAAATGCGGAAATTTGTTATTCAAAAGCAAAAACACAAGCAATTAATTTCTCCCTGACAAAAAATGTGGAAGAATACAAACTAATTCCTTAATTTATTTATTATACAAACATTTAATATTTTACATGATGTTCTTAAACTTCTATAAAGCTTTTGCATTTCAGAGTAGATAAGAAATTGGAACTGTCTATGTTATAGAATTTTGGTCTTGATGCCTAAAAGTTCTTGTTGATTAGATAAAAAGGTCCTTCATGATTAATTATTTTTAAAAATCACTATTTTCTAGCTCATGTTTAAAGTATTAGAATTCAATAGCTTAGCACTAATATCTTGTTGCTCACAACGACCAAATGATAAACAAGTGCCAAAGTTTGTTTGAATCATTTTAACGATATAAGGTTGAAAGGATTTAAAAAAGTTTAGCACTAGTGACAAAAAGAAGTACATATGCAGGTTGTCATAGAATATAGTGTTTGTATACAAAAATAAATTTTAATTAAGACATCGATTTCTATATTGAGATATTTTCCTAAAAGCACATAAGTCTCACATATTTATAGTAACCTTAAGAAGTCAGCATTTATTTTTTAATACTGAGGCGCATATTTATTGCATGTTCTCTAGCTTTTTCAGCACCAAACAGTATTAATTGCAGTTTTTTAGATTGGTTGTAATTGATGTTTGTCAACAAATGCACACAACTTAGTTTGTTTTTAATTAATTAACCTTGATTTGAGTATTCAATAATTTAGGAAGAGAAAAATACACATGCAGTTGTATTATCAGCATGATATTTGCGATATTTCAAAATTTATGGCAAATTTGCTTATAAAATGCTTAAAATCATGGAGCTTAAAGTATTTTATGTAACAGGAAAGTAGAATCGGATAAAGTATCATTAATCAGTACTTTTTGAGAAAGATTTTCCTGATTCGATTTAAATAAAGCTTCAGTGAAGTTAGACATTTCAGTACATGCCAAGATGTAGATAGCGTCTAAAATCAAGTAAAATCAGTGCTGTAAAATTACATTTACCGGTTTAATTGTCAGTTATAATACAGTTTATTATACTAGTCAATATAGTTATGCATCTACAAATAGAATGCATGCCAGCCTGAAATGTACGTATAACGTTAAAATCACAAGCTGAATTATGCAATTCGTCAATAATACATTACCCAAAGATCTTCGCTAATAAATATAAACGTACTACTTAACCACCACAGATTAGTACTAATGTTTGTCTTTAAATTCAGTAATGTGCGCAAAAATATTTACGTGACATTTCCTTTAAGTTTTGCATAGTGGGACAAAGAGGGCGCCTTTAATCAAATGTCAGTACTAAAAATTAACTTCTATCTTTAGTTAACCTGAATCCAATGTTTCAGAATAATTTTGTATAATTTTCGAAGACAATTATGTCAACAAGAATGATTCGCCCAGTTGGTTTTAGTTTTCGGTTATGAAGCACCACATCAGTCAACAATTTTTTGTTTGTATGGAGAATCCAAACGTAGAAGGACGCTCTAAGAGCAGGTTCACAAAAAACGGCAGTCAAAGAACTGTTACTGCCGATTGATACACAACCATTTGTTTGCCGCAAGTCATCGCTGAACTTCGAAACACCAACCCCAAACGACGAATTATCTTCTACCAAGACAATGCAAGTTCGCGCACAGCATGCAAGATAATTAAATTTTTAACGCAACAAAACATCAAATAGTTGGACCATGCCCCGTACAGTCCGGACCTAAGTCCAAACGATTTCTTTACCTTTCCGAAAATCAAGAACCGACTGCGGCGTCAATGCTTCCAGTCGTCGGAAGGAGCAGTCGATGCCTTCAAAAACGCAATTTTAACTATATCAACGAACGAGTGGGACAACTGCTTCCAGAATTGTTTCGAGCGCATGCAAAAGTGCACTAATCTTTATGGAGAATGCTTCGAAATACAATGAAATATTTATCTACTGTTTTATTCCAATTTTAAAGGCAAAACTTAAAAGACAACCCACGTACAGTTGTATTATTAAATAAATCATTCGTTTCGAATACTCAACATTAATACAGAAAACTATTTACTTCACCTAAAATAAAAAGAATTGTAACTGAGTACAAGAGCTATACTAATATTAATAACATTAATAATAATTTATTTAAATAATATTGTAAATATATTTGCATATGCCGAAGTTTTTAAATTAGAAAACCTCAATGCGAAAGCCAGTTTTAAATTGAATATAATTAAATTTAACTTTACATAAATAAATTACATTTTGTATGAATGGATAAAATATGTGTTCGACATTGTTATTTGTATAAATCCGCACATGCGGATGAAATATTAGCGGAAGCGTTGCGTAATTATTTAATATATTCATGTACTGCATTGAATATTACTTTTAAATTCATTAGTTTCAAGCTATTGAAGCGTAAATACTATCTATACTTTTGTTCTTCTTTCATAGAATATTGTTTCGTTATCGATAGCACTTATTCAGTATACTAGATGTGAGATGATTGTAAAGCTTACTACTTTTCGTTTTCATTACGCTTATGCTGTATATTTTAAGCAGCTAAAATTCAGTAAAGCAGATTTCCGGCATTATCACTATTACTTAATGATTTCGCATGAAACAGTTTTCCAATATTTCTAAATCATTACTTTTTAAATTAAACAAGGTAAACGAGTAAATAGAAAATAAAATATTTCACAATAGAAATAGTTCATTGTTTTACTTATTTACGTTTCAAAGACATCAATATAGCCTGGCGAATTGTTTGTAAAATTTATCAGTTTTACTTATTTTCTTTTGTTTTCATGTTTCTTGCCTTTTAATATTTGAACAGTTCTCTATGTAACAGCTGACAATACTACCGATTTGTTACACATTTTACGTCACCTATGCTTTAGGTTACTTAACACACCAAAAAAGTACTTAGTGTTTCTCTGGAAAATATCAAGCGTCCGCCAGGTTAGTAATAATAATAAAATAACCTATTGCCCAGCAAAACAAGCCCAGCTAGATAACAAAATAAAAAGAAAAATAATAAAAAGTACATACAAAAAAATAAGTAATTAGGATCTACAAATAATGGATGTCCCCAAAAAATATATGTCTATCTATTAAAAACAGTAAAATAAACACAAAAAAACAACAAATACTACCGACAATGAAGTTGAATTACAATGCAACTTGTCTATTTTCAGTGAATACATCAGTGTATACAAATCAAATGGATGAATGGGGATCTCCAGAAGATACTTTTTCTCCGCGGCCGATGAACAAATGTAGAAAATTATGCCTGGAATATTAAAATTCATTGCAAAATAATTCGTCAAGATAGTTAATCTAGCTATCTTACTAATTTACTCTAACTTACTAATTTTTACAAAAAATGTTCTCTATGTTGCTTTCTTCGATCCGACAAAGATTGAGTGCTATGTTGCACCAGTATAGAAATATACATAATTCTCCTATCCAGATAAATACTAGAAGTTTTGAAACACACAAATTTTAAAAATTCACTTTGAATTGAAGCAAATTTTTGAGTATTATAAAGATACAAAATAATATTATTCATTTGCTTCGAGCAAAGGCAAAGTATAATGCTTTGAATGTTCGGCGTTATTGAAGCACGTGTTACACCGCAAAATATATCCTATCTTAAATACCGAGAGACACATCCGTTGAACTTGCAAATTGAAAGTCGAGCAATTATCAAATAATATTTTTTCTACCTGTCCACCTGTCTACCTGTCTAAGAGACGGGTAGACAGGTCTACCTGTCTACCTGTCTAAGAGACGGGTAGACAGGTCTACCTGTCTACCTGTCTAAGAGACGGGTAGACAGGTCTACCTGTCTACCTGTCTAAGATACAGATAGACAGGTCTACCTGCCTAACAGACGGGTAGACAGGTCTACCTGTTTACCTGTAGACCAGTTGTCAAGTTTATTGCCACCATCTTGTAATTGAAACTTTTTGACAGCACCTCATATATTTATTTTAATAGCTTGTTGATCAAACCCCGTACATCGTGACGTAGACAGAGAGAGGGGGGAACATAATAAGTAGGCTGTTTGTAGAACCCGCGAAATCCCTTTACTTGCCACAGTTAAGTTCAAGCGACAAGCATTTGTAGATGTTGTTACAACAGGGATTACAGTCGACGAATAAGATTTGCACTTATTCATGCTGGTAATAAAATGACTTCTTAAGCATGCTTCATATCATAGTAGGAAGATTAAAAATACATCTATATCTAGTTCGAAAACATTTTACTTCGTTTCACTTTTTTTAATGGAAGCAGAAAGATGGAAATTTCTCGTAACATTAAATAGTTCTTCATTAATTTTTATAACATGGTGTGATTTATCGTTGTTGTAACATTATTAATAAATTACTTGAAAATATGTATGAATTTACAGAAATCACAAGATATAATATACATATATATATATGTATATATATATATATATATATACAAATGCAGGAGAAATATTAATTATTAGTTCACTAAAAATTATAAATATTTTTTTAAAAATTTTCGAAGAATCTCTTGTGTGAACAATAAACAGAGAAAAAATCCATATAAAACGTATAAAATTAATTATGTATCCCTTTGAAAGATAAATTAAGCCTAAGTATTAACTGTTAAATACAATAGTACTCTTACTTAATGATAAATTCAAAGGTATATATTTGAAAGTTCTTTAATTCAGTATAAGAAAGCCACACATAAGTTATCACTGTTGTAGAGTTAAGGAATTGCGTCCTTGTGAATAGTTATACATGGAATCCATGAATATAAAAAAATACATGATTAGAATCAATACATAAAAATAATAATACTATGTCTAACAAATAATGTAATTTAAAATATAATATTTTGATAGAGGAAGTTAAATGTGAGTTAAAAACCAATTAAGGAAAGTATTGTTATTGAAATGAATTAATTTTATAATAGTAAATCAAGAAAATAGAAGATAACTTAAAGAAACACAAACAAGATATCAGTTATATAATATTTTATTTATTTCATGGAATTTTTCAAAACTATAGAAACAAAAGCCTTATAGTAAAATTTAGAAGGGAAACATTAAAGTATGCTTTAGTATAGATTATTTTGAGAATTCAAATTTAATTTTCACAATAAAAAGATGGAGTTTCTATGTATTTTAATTGAAACATTCAGAACATAAAATTCGTGTACCTGGCTAATTAAAATTCAGGGAACTTTATATTCAATTTCATATTTAAAAAGAAATTAAATTTTATTTGGTCATTCATGAAAGAGTCTTGTTTTTTTTTTCGAGTTACCATGATAGTCATTTAGATCTCATTTTTCGATGCCTATATATAGGACTGGAAGGAAAATTCGATTCAATTCATTGATAAGCGCATGCTGAAAACAATAAACAAAAGAAGAAGTTATTAACAAACTTAAAGGTTATAAGCGACATTGACAAAAGTCAACATAAACATATATTACCAAATAAAAGGATAAAAGTAACTGAGTATTTAAAAAGAGTGTTGATAAGTGAACATTAAAAACAATTTACAGTTTATATAAACAGTGCTAAAAAGAAATGACTTCCTTGACACTTTGAATATGTCTAGATTTAAAATTTGTTAAATCGGCTGATTTAGTTTGATATGTTTAAAAGGTCCACTCATTCGCTTGATTTTCAAAATATAACCTTAGAAATATAACATAATAATTTACACAAATGAGCAAATATTGTATATTATGTGAATATGTTAACAGGATGATTTACCTATAAGCTTTGTACTTTTTCTAGGACGGGTATGCATTTCAAATATCCAGTATAGTGCTATAAATACAGGCCAAATTAAATACAATAATTGGCTAGTTGACCGCGCCAAGTAAGCTGAGGCAAATTATATTAGATGATCTCTAATTACCTTAACTTTTAGTTTTACCTACCTAGGCAACTATTGAAAACCATGTTTACTTCATCGATTAACTAATTGTTTATGCACACTGTACTGCATTTCGTGTAACAAATTTAGGAATTATCTAATTTAATTCTAATAAAATATCTGTCATCGTGACCAAAAAGTACAAAAAGGATATAATTAGCTTTCATTAGTAAAATATACATCTACAGAATTAAGTATTAATATTAGAATGAACAAACACATCGTTGTATATTCAATGTTTTTATCCTTACACAGTTTTTGGATCTTAACAACAAAAGCGTCTTTTTAAAATTCAGTCGCTTTAATATTAAAAAAGCTCGTACATACATATATGCGCTTATAGAGGGAAAGAATGTATAAGGAGAAACTTCATGTTGGAAAAATGTTGTTAGTAAAGGAAAAAATATACTAAAACGAAACACTGCATGCATAAAATTTCCATCTTAGGCGAACTTTTGCGGAAAATGCTATAGAAAAGAAGAATTCAAAAGTGGAAGTGGTGGCATCTCCTGCCGCGTTTCATTCTTTTTTTCCTACTATACTCATTACTCTCTGATCTTTAAATATAAAATTTTTCGTAACAGACTACTTGGCCTATAATGTTTCGTGTTCACTTAATATTGTACTTCTAGGGACGCTTTAATACCTAACGATTTATTTCTTTTTGTATGGTTTTAAGTGCTGTGTTTATTTTAATATAAATAGATTATTAAACTTGTTTGTTTTATGTTGGTGCTTTATGAGTGGAGCAGGCAATTTTTAAAAAAGAAATCTACGAAAATTTTATTAAAAAGAGGCACTATGAAATGAGAACTGCTCTGAATTTTTCTTAAGTTATATTTCTTTATCTTAGAAGATATTCTGCGTAATTATTATGAAAGATTAAGTGTTGAATATACTACTGAAAACTCAAAATTTAATTAAACGAAAAAATTAATCAAATAAAAGGACAAGGACTAACAATACTGAAACATGTTATAAAAATTTGTTTCCACAGACACTACTCCTAGACACCTGTTTTGATAACTAAGCTGTCAACTACTAAAGTTCCAGTAGAGAATATCGCGGTTTAAATATTGTTTCCATACTACTGATGATGACAAGAGACAATATGTCGAAAAATGTATCTAAGGAACAAATAATAGTTCTCTTCCCGGACGTGGATAGTCCTGGCTCTTTAGTGTTAGCTTCGGCTAATAGTGAGTAGTTGAACATAATTGCACATGCACACTTTACCGTTTACTCATCTGCATTGCTACTCGATATATTGATTTTGATTAAAGCAAGTTTTTAAGGTTTTGATTACATAACAAATTAATAAGCGAAAAAGATAAAAATAAAAATAAAATTAATTAATACAAAATCTGTAGTAAAATATATAATAAGCTTACAAGAATAAAATATATAAAGTTTAGCAAAAAACAAACTGCAATATCATTCAAAGAACAACAACAGCAGCAACAATAATAATATATAACATTAATAATATATAATATTAAGAATTACAACAGCGGCAGCAGTAGCGATGACTTGAGAAGGGCAGCAACGAGGCTACTGTAAGTCCTTTTTAGGGTATGCTGCAACTCCCAAGAAAGAAGCAGTGGACAAATCTATATATGGTATATGTATCCACTCTACATGTCAAAATCGCGACAATATCTTTAATTCCATATTATTTTATAAAATAAAAAATGATCTAGCCTTCTTTGCTACCAATACAATAAAGTACATTCGCTAAAAATTCTCTAGAGGAAATATACCATGTATTCTTATTACAGCACAAGGACATACTACAACATGCTATCCAATAATATCTTTCTTATAAATCAAATCGATAGTATTTCGAATAATATGAGCCAGTAATATATTCCCATGCATTTATATATATATATATATATATATATATATATATATATATATATATATACATATATGTATATATTGATTGATGATTTCGCAGGCTGTCGCGAGCAATACGTATTCACGTCGTTTCCAGTTTCTTTCCATGTAAGAGTGTTTCTGTCCTGAAAAGGACTGGTGCCACGGATTGTTAAACGCTTAAAACTTCCACAGTCGTCTTCATTTTGCCTTCCGAGCTGGGGTACTTCTGCTGCGGACGTTTGGTCTCCATTTATATAGGACATATTCAGGATTTAGCTGTTACTACTGCTTTTGTTGTTACACTTATACTGGTGTAACATGTTACATATGGGTTTACATAGAGATATCGTTGGTCACTGATCTATAGAGCTTTACGGTTATGGTTGAGATTTCTACCAATTCGTGTTTTTTTTGGGTCAAGTAATGACTAGTTTAGACAAGATTTCAGTAGAATCGAATTGGACATGGTGTCCGATTTCAAGCCTATGCTCGATAAGTGCAAACTCAACCACTTACACCAGTCTAGTATAACGTTTATACTCTGAACCCCGAGTGTAGAAGAACCACTTTATTAAGCCAATATATACACTGTCGTAAGAAATATTGTATACATCAAGTGCTTCTAGAAAATCACTGTGTTTTACTGAGAGTGTGTGTAAAAGTTTCAAATAGGGCTTAAAGATGGTTTTAATGTTGTTTTTTAAGAAGGATTCTACTCTAACAGTGTGTGTGGGTTTATGATAAATCGAGCGTCCTAGTAAATCATTCAAACGAAGATTCACCAAGATATCTAGAAAGGGAATGGAAGTTTATGATTTAACCTCCATGGTGAAAGTGGAATTGTGCTGGGGATTTAGAAAAGCAAGAAAATATCGAATATGTGGCCAAATAATTAAAATTTTAACTACGTATCTAAACCAACATTTCGGTTTTAGGTTGTAGCAATTTGTTGTTCGAATGCATACATAAAAATGTCGACCACAAAAGGAAAAAAAGAGAAGACCTTATGGCTGGCTAACACCTGTTCATAGTAACTGTCACGAATCGGGAAATAGGTAGAAATTAAGCATGATATTAGACAAATTAGACAAATCATCTGGCTGTTTGTAAACGGATAGGATTATGGTATTTAGTCATATATAAGAACTTTGGTAAATAAAGATGCGATCTCCAAAATAAACTAGTAGATCCTGGAAATCTACCGTCAGGTCATTCAGTTCTTAGACAAAATGTTTGGAGTTTTAGATAAAGGAATCGCTGTTATCAATGGTTCACCATTTTCAGACGATGCTCTGTATCAAATCATATGAAAAAACATTTGCCAAAGATCATCAAATAAAAGAAAACAATAAATAAAATAATTAATTTGTATAGAATACTGTATACTCTATATAATATATACTTAGATATATCTATATACTTGGTCAAAACGGACACCCATTTAAAAGTTTATGAGATTATTGGAAGTGAGTGAATATACTAAAAAAAAAGTGCAATAATTGCAATAGTTTGGATATATAAAAAAATAAAAGTTATAAAGGAAGACCGCATAAAATGTCAAATGACAATATGAGCAGTCTTTGAACGAAAATAGTGCGGACTTAATTCAGACACTGGATGGCGTCGAAATAAGTAATAGTCATTACCTTTTACTGCATAATTTTAGATGTTCCCTGATTTATATATAGTATGTTATAATTTAAGTGAAACTATAAAAATGTTAGTAATATTAAAACAAACGTTTATTATCATTCATTTTTAGTAAATTAAAACCCACATTTAATTTAATTCCAGAAATTACCATGTAGAATCACCCGAGAACGTAATTCTCCCAATAACATGGGTATTCGCGTTTCAACATGTTTAAACTAACACGTCTGTAAATTTCAAACCGATAGAACTAATCATTAGTTAGCTCTCGGCAAGATAATAGATACCTAGGTGTGCACTTTGGCGTAAAATGGGATATCTAAATTTATAGCAGGATCTGATATTTGGTTTAAAAATCGACAAATGAATATACTACCGAAAAACTACAGTCGTTGTAGACGTTGTGTTAGAAATGCTATGAAGACGTTGAATATATCTAAATGGTATAAAATATATAAAAAAAGGTAATACATTGTAAAGCAGGGGCCAGAAGCGAACGATTAAAGATATTAATGCTGAATGTTAGTAAAAACTGAAAATGGAATACTATATGAGCCGACAGAAAATTCAATTGACGGTTTCGAACAATCAAGAAGTATGTTAATTTTATCTGAAGACTTTAGTCATAAAGATTTCTGCAAAGTTCAAGTATTACGGCTAACATCCTCACCTGATATTGCTATTTTCAAAAAGCAAGTCAGCATGAAATAGAAGTTCTTGAGTTTGCTAGGCTCTAAGGAAAACGCGGACGTTAAGTTTGCAGTTTAAGACTATGTTATTGTGTTTCTTTAATCACAAAGGTGTAAAAGTAGTAATTTACTAGGAGTTTATTGAACAACGACAAATAGTCAACCTATAACGTTTTTCAAGGGCTCTAAAAAAATTATAAAATTCGATTTGAAGAAAAGGACCTAAATTGCATCATTGCACCAAATACAATACTCTTCTGTACTAATCTATACAAACTCGGGACAGTTCAGCTATTCTATATTAACAAGTCTTAATTCGATTACACAAAAATGACTTGTTTATTGTAACCTAATATCTCGTTCTCGTGCAATGTATGACTGGTTGCATTTGGAGCCTTATTATATAATCTGTAATTAAAATCTTTATATATCTGTCAAATTTTATTGATGAATTGTCTTACAGGCGCGTGATCTGCAAGGTGCCCTGCTATTTTTCTCAACTTGTTTCTTTCCAACGAAAATAATTCATTCGTGAATAGTGCACTTAAGCTTTTCCAGTACAGATTCTGGTCCAATATGTAATGTCCAATGTATAATGACGTTGATAATTCTCTGACCAGCCATTGTGTAAGTCACGCCAGTGACTTCTAGGTCATTAAATCGACACATAAGACGAGTACTTTAAGTGCGACCGTAGTTCACAGCGAACCGTTTCCTATATACACATATGTATGTGTACGTAAGATACGAACCACCTAGTAAAAATATACATTTTGAAATAAAATCTTGTAACAAAGTTTACCGTGTTGAGAATAATATATATATATTAAATTTTCATTTAAAAATTCGTACACTTAAGGTAGAAAATCTAAAAATGAGTTACCGCACCACGTAAACAAATATATTCTGTTTTTCGCTCAGGCATACTAACCCTTCCACCCAACATATCTTTTACATTTTCTATTAGTGATAAATCTGGTGGCTACATAGATCAATCGTGAATATTGATGCCTGTATAGGCCAATAATAATGCATCCGCTGGAACATAAGAATACTAATTACCTTATTTATGGACTTATTTAGCTCTTGGATATATGGTAAAGCTAATGGTTTCAGATACCCATAAATGTACATTTGAACATTTCCTAGAAGGCCTACTAGAAGAGTGCTATTTTCCACACAAATTTCACTCCGAAACATCAGTCTTCTAGTAAGGGCAGACCTATGCTCTACGACAAAATACTAGTGAGCGGCAGTATTAGTCTTGGATAATGGCAAAACGCGGACGATGACATATGGAAGACACTGTTATTCTACGGCCTGCCTCTAAAAAATTTAGATTAAAAATGTACATTTTCTAATGGGTTATCCTTCTTTTGTCACATAATATAGGTAATTAATGTCTAGCTTTAAGCAAATTATTGTTTCGATATTCAATTATTCAAACACATGTACCAGTTACGCAGCAAAAGCTCTAGATATTATTTTACACATAAACACTAAGGGTCAGGTTTTACGTAATTGTGTTTGTTAATTAATTATTTTCGAGATTGATCATTCCAATCCAAACTCGACTGTGTGTCATTAACAGGACTTTTTTTAATTAAATTGACATAAATTATAATTTTAATAGACTTTTATTGATGTCAACTGAGCGATATAATTAAGATTGTTTGTTATACCGAAATTTTTATTGATTTATTGTTTCTACTAATTAAAGTATATAACTTCCGATAAAACTTTATGTAATTCCTAACTATTCAAGTATGTATTGTAAAATACTCGTATGCCGCTTTATGATTTACTTAAAAAGTGGTTTTAACTTTACCATATATAGATTCTTCGATACCATAGCAAATCTATAGTTTCATATTATAAAAAGAAACATAGTTTGCTTTTCTTATTTTGTTTTTTTGTTAAAAATCATGCATTATATCGATGAACTCGTGGTTCATAGAATAATATATTTAGAAACTACCAATGAACATCGCAAAACATATTGAGGAATATTAAAGACTCGAAAATATATCAAAAAATGTAATTTTCAACAAAAAATGTTTAATAGGAATATCTATGTATTCTTGCTGTTAGTGCGCAAATCCCAAAGTCGAAGACCTTTCCTCAAAAAAAAAATTTTCCGCGAAAAAAAGTGATCTTTTACTCTAAAAATCAAGAACATAACGTATCCACAGCTTAAAGCAGTAAGAGTTTCACAATGTCTTCTACCTAACTTTATGTATATACACACAGAGAGAGACAGAAAGAAGGCCATTGCCTTAGTAATAGTTATTCTACGCGGCTAAACATACAGTCATCAACAAAATACACGATTTATTGATTTTTTTAATAAGTCGACGATAAACTTTTGTGCGCCCGATATGTGTATATTCCACAGCGTCTTACTCTGTCAACGTGTTGCGATGAGCCGTTTATGAGATACAACTGTAAAATACAAGAGGGATAAAGAAACAAGATAATCAATATTATGTTATAAAATATTTATTAGAAATTTGTCGCTGTAACATTCTGTAAAATGCTTCAAAAAGAAAAAAACTGTATGTCTCCAGAAGTTGATCATAGTCTGACCCCTCTTTAGATATTTTATACGATAAAATATTTTTATATATGTTAAAACCTCAAGTATAGGGAAATATACCATCTGTTTATTAAATATTCGGCAAAAATACACAAGATTATTCTTTGGACTATTTTAAGATTCTTTTATCCTTAGATGTTTTTCGGAAAGACGCTTTATTTTTAACATACAGGGCAAGAAAGGTTTCCATATTTTTAAAATTATTAATGTATCCTAAGTAAAGCTATACGATACTGAACTGTGTCTACTGAATGCAAGGACTGTCCAGAAATTTGTTTTTATATTTTTGCAACATTGGGATTAGAAAAAACTGATATTACTTACATTTACATGGAGTTAGTGCCGATATCGTAAGCAAGAAACAACTCTGTTTTTAAAAAGCTTGGCAGTCAATTATGCAAAAATTGGATACATACATCCTAGCTAGTGGTAGGCATTTTCAGCAGTTTCTATAGAATAAGGATATTTATATGTAATAGTAAGTAATAAAGTATTGTTTTCTTTTATCGGCCGTATCGTCGAAACAAAGCGTATTTCCGAGTCATCCGAGAACAAAAAATCACAGTCAACAGTCAGAGGAATAAACCTATAATTCTTTTTTAAACCATATTATTTAATGAAACTTCTGTTGACGATTTAGTGGAGGCATCGAAAACAAAAATTAAATTGTTTTCTTTAACAACAGCATGACGTGTGAGATATCTTTTGAGTTTATTCACTTCATATAATCTAGATCTGAAAATTTTGTATAAATGATGTACATACATTTTTAAACTATTTGATTTTCTTTCTAGTGAAAGAAATCGTTTAGAGCTTGTTTTTGAGTGATACCCAACGACTATATTTTACTATTAAATGACAAAGAAACTACAAAACGCACATCAACATCTCCCTTTATGGTATGAGTGAAATGTCGTTCAAACAACCTTTCTTCTAGGAAGTACGATTCAATTCTTGTCAGATTTTCTATATGTCAGAGTTGTAAATTTCGATGTATGTTGGGGGGTCACAATTTTTCCCAACACTACCCAGCCTACTAAAATTTCCTGCAAATAAAGACCCTTATCTCCTAATTTGATTTGACACATTGAATTTTGGAAAATAATTCAACCTCGATTAACAT